>PVHT020000113.1:5376099-5401955 GCA_004024745.2 Catagonus wagneri
GTTTCTTTTTTCTATCCTTCACATGATAAAACTTCCTTCTCAGCAGGAGCCATATCTGGACGTGGCAGATGAACAATACAACTTTGTTGAATGAATGAATGCATGAATAAGGGAAGCTCTGGGCCCTCAATATCTAATATACGATTTCAAAGTATTTTGGTGCTTGAATTAATATGCCAGGTCTTTTTTCTTTTTTTTTGAATTTTTTTTTGTCTTTTTGCCTTTATCTAGAGCCGCACCCGCGGCATATGGAGGTTTCCAGGCTAGAGGTCTAACAGGAGCTGTAGCTGCCGGCCTTCGCCATAGCCATAGCAACGCGGGATCCCAGCCGTGTCTGCCACCTACACCACAGCTCACGGCAACACCAGATCCTTAACCCACTGAGCAAGGCCAGGGATCGAACCCGCAACCTCATGGTTCTTAGTCGAATTCGTTAACCACTGAGCCACGATGGGAACTGCAATATGCCAGATCTTGATGGCAAAAATGAATATGAATCAGTACAAAGGCATTCTAGAGAAGTGAAGATTATCTGCCAAGAAAGGAAAGATTATAAAATGGCCAATTTCTCTGCATTTGAATATTCTCCATTTTTTTTTTTTTTTGTCTTGGTCATATGCTTTCTCAGAACCACAGCTGATGGTATCTAAAATGCTACGCTGTGCAAGTGAAAAAGTTTTAAAGGGAGAAAAGTTAAATTTCCATAGCTATCATCTAAATCTGTAGTTAGTCTCAAATTAAATTGTTAGCAAAATTATATTTTCATGACTTTGGCTGTTGTGAACTTCAGAATATAAGTAGTTTTCTAGGCCTTTCAGGAAATAAACCTGCAAATTGACTAGAAAAAAAAAAAAAGGTTGGGTTCTAGAACATCTCATAGTCTATCTACCCGAGTCGAATTAGGTAGGTGAGTATGTCAGCCTCCTGCACTGTTCTATCTGAATAGACACTGCCCAAGTCTGTCACTGCTCAGCGTCTGAAGCCCATCCAGCCCACCCAGGCTGACTCCTGTAAGCAAACACTTCACACTGACTTTTGAGAATCCAGATAACATAGCAGCCAGATCCCTAAACTGAAAATATAAAGCAATTTAACCCTGTTGCAGCCTTTTCTTCTTCTTTTTTTTTATTCTTTTATTTTTTTAATTTTTTATTTTTATTTTTTATATTTTTTTATTTTTGCATTATAGCTGGTTTACAGATTTCTGTCAGATTTTCCAACTGCACCGTGTGGTGACCTGTCTTCTTCTTTTTTTTAAAGGAAGTTAATGGTAAGGTTTCTCTCTCCAGAATCAGCTCGAATTCTGTAGTCACTGGTTAGTCGAAGCAGCTATTTTTATCCCTCTAATCATAATTTTAGATCCAACTGGAAACAAATGTGTTGGATGAGAGAGAACTTTACCTGTTAGAAGTTTAGGAGTCGGGATGAAGGGAAATGGAAGCTAGGCTGGGACTCCACCTCCCTCTGAGCAGTGGGATGTGGCCAGGCAGGTAGGGCCAAGCATGCTGCTGCAGGAACGTCATCTGAAGTACCCCGAGCTATCAGCCCTTCAGGAAGTTTTCCCGAGTTTCACTTGAGTTCTCTGGATGAGGACTTCCAGAGAATTAACATTAATTTGGTCAGCCAAGAAAAACTCCTTATCAGGGAGTTCCATCGTGGCTCAGCGGAAATGAATCTGACTAGTATCCATGAGGACTCAGGTTCTATCCCTGGCTTCACTTAGTGGGTTAAGGATATGGCATTGCCATGAGCTGTGGTTTAGGTTGCAGACAAGGTTCGATCCCAAGTGGCTGCAGTTGTGGTGCAGGGCGGTGGTTATAGCTCCAGTTCGACCCCCTAGCCTGGGAACCTCCATATGTCTCAGGTCTGCCCCCCCACCGAAAAAAAGAAGAAACTCTTCATCCATCAACCTACTGCCAGATTCCAAACATTCCTTCAAAATTGTGCGGAACATAAGCTAGGGTCCTTTCTCTATGGTATACATCCTTCTGGGAATAAGCTTCTGTCATCTCCACTTGTTGAAATACTTTCTTCTCAGGGACCAGCCCAAGTATATGGGCCCTCCCTGAAGATCTCAGTCCATGGTAACCTTTTTTCACTGCACTTCGTATTACTCACTTGTTTAAGAAACTATTTTGAGTACCTACTATGCAAATAGTGCTCCGTTAAACACGAGGCAGACAAAGATCAATAAGGCAGGTTCATCTTCTCAAGAATCTTAGTACCAGAGCTTGTATTGATGTCCACTCACACACCAGTAACTACAACATAGAATGCTGAGGGATTGCATCAAGATACACATACAGTTCTGTACATATCCAATCCAGGCTGTGGGATAGATGAACAAGCACTGTTGGAGCAGAACTTAAAGGTTGCTTAGGAACTCAAATGACAAAGAAGGACAACCAAAGCCATCTAGGGAGAGGGAATAACTTGTGTAAATATGTGATGCAAGAAAGCATAAGTAATTTGGTGTGGCTAGAATTTGCAAGGCACTAGGAGAGTGGAGGGAAATATAGCTGGATGGGTAGGCAGGTGTCAAATCGGAAAGAACCTGGTAAGCCATTCAAAGGTGTTTAGGTTTTATTTTGCAGGCAATGAGGAGTCATTGAAGTGTTCTAATCATGGGTGCAACAGGGTCCTATTTGTGTATTTTATGAGGACAAATATTCTGGTAGTTTAAGATGAGGCTGAAAGCAAGTAAAAGAATTTGGAGATGGTCTACCTAAGAGAGGAAAAAGTATACTGAAAAAGAGGAAAAAGTACAGGGGAATGATAATGGCAATAGAAATGAAGAAATTGATTTCGAACATGAATTCACACCTCTATCGTGTTCTAGGACTTATCATTATTTGAATGCATATTATTCATATCCTCTTTGAAATTGTAGGGTTGTTGAGAATAATGGCAGATCTTGTTTATCATCCTGCTCCCAAAAGATTTAATAGAGTCTGTTGAAAATCGGTGAAACTTAACATATTACACGTTGAAACGGCCCCAAATTGTATCATGTTAGTCATTTGTAGACTTGGGCCCTGTACTATGGTTTGATGTCTGTCAGTGACCATGGGTAGCATGTCAATAAAAGAGACACATGCTCTAATCTCATGTCTTAGAAATAAGGATTAAAATCGGCTATGATCTTGAAAGTCAATAACCTAACGTTGAAACAAATTATCTTTTATGGTAGATGAAGATACAGAATAGCTCACTGTACATTAACTCTCCATCTTGGTACCATTTTTCCCTACGAACTCTGGATTGGAGCCTGTATTCTCAAGGGAATGATGTTCAGGGCTTCAGAATTGGGTCATTTCCCATCACCGTCATTAGTTAGGATTGAGTGAGGCCTCCCTGGGAATTCAGTGAAAACTAGAGTTTCAAAATTGAAATAAGATGGTGTGCAGTGTGTCCTTGGAGAGACAGCATCCTAAATCGGACAGGTTGTGTCTCTGAGGTTGCTTGAGGGACATGCAAACAGTTTTACTTGTATAAAAATGCAATGTAATTAATTCATTTTAACAGCTGGTGACAGGCAACTATGAGTAGACGGGATTACATTTCTGTGAATTATAAACATGAGGAAAATAATCAAGACTTACAGGTATGTGTACTTTCACTGGGGGCCTATACTTTGGCATCAGGCGCTCCAGTCTACTGGTTGTCTCATTGAATAGAAGTGGAACTTCCCTAAAAACTAGCCATGATTTTGTGGCTGGATTCACATAACACGCTGGGTTTTTTTTTGTTGTTGTTTGTTTTGTTTTGTTTTTTTATGGCTGCATCTGTGGCACGTGGAGGCTCCCAGGCTAGGTAGGGGTTGAACTGGAGCTGTAGCCACTGGCTTATGCCACAGCCACAGCAGTGTGAGATCCGAGCCGCATCTGTGACCTACACCACAGCTCACGGCAACACCGGATCCTTAACCCACTGAGAGAGGTCAGGGATCGAACCCATGTCCTGTTAACTGCTGACGGGAACTCCTCACATAACATACTTTTAACAAATTCTTCAGACCTTACACACTCGGATGGCACTTATCCTCTGAGTCCGTCAAATTTTGAAGTTACATATTTATTCATAGGCACTGATGTTGCCCAAACAATTCTTGGCCATATTCATTAGGCTCTACATTGAAGACAAGACAAGAACCATATGAAAAAAAAAAAAAATCACTCTCGGTGTTCCCTTTGTGGCTCAGCGGGTTAAGAACCCGACTAGTAACCGTGAGAATGTCGGTTCAACCCCTGGCCTAGCTCAGTGAGTTAAGGATCTAGCATTGTCACAAGCTGTGGTGTAGGTCACAGAGACAGCTTGGATCCAGCATTGCTATGGCTGTGGCGTAGTCCAATAGCTGCAGTTCCGATTTGACCCCTAGCCTGGGAATTTCCATATGCCACAGGTGTGACCCTAAAAAGACCCCCCCCCTAAAAAAAATACCATTCTCATTGCTGTTAGGCTAGTTACATTCATAGGAGTCCACATTCTAGTTTTATTTTCTAGGCTGGAGATCTTATGCTAAGTTAAGTAGGTAAGCACCATTGGTATACCTCACAAAAATGTAAACATAAACCACATGTAGAAAAACCACATGTTGTCACTGAATGCATGAGCGTGTGATATAAACCTCTTAGAACTAATATGACAGTGATCCAGCCTCTGGCATAGATACATCTAATACAAGGCTAGCACTATATCTGTGATGTTTGCCATTCTATCTCCAGTACCTAGTATTTTCTCACCCGCAGCAGGTATGTAGTTCGGAATTATTGAATTGTTTTTTTTCCTAGATATTGCTTTTTTTGCCATTTATGACTTTCTGGAACAAAAAATACTCCCAGCTTCTTTCAGTCTCTTGTTGTCCCCACTTGTCTTCTCTCCCCTTTGGTGACAGGCTGTTCTTCCAAACCAGAAAGTACCTGAAATAGACATGCGGGAAAAGCGACTGCATTTACTTATACATAGTGAAATTCTGTAAGACATAAAGTAGTGTAAACTGTGTAATTGCCTAGCTAGCAATCTAATGGAGGTATAAATGGGATTCTGTAATAAGATATTCATAAATAATCTATGAAATGGAATCTTGAAAATGGAAAGATTCTGATGATTTACATATACTTTATAAATAATATCAAATATTATGATTCAAGAAATTGGAATGAAGTTTTGGTGATGTGTCTTACTCAGCTTCGTCTACTCGTCTGAATTAGTTATCAAGTCTCTACTGACTGCCTTTTCAAGCAACTCAGCACTGAATTAGATGCTTGGGGATTTCTCCTTGTCTGAAGGAATCCAATGTTTAGTTAGCCAAAATATCTGATCTTTACTCCGTCTCTCCTCATGTATCAGTAACAGGCACATGGCCATGACAGAAGATATTATCCACTTTACTAAGCACAGATATTTACATAGGATCCACATGTGAAATCTCATTATTGTTTTTTTTTGGGGGGGTGGCAAGAGAGAAAAGGATAAATGCAGGACTAAAAAAATCAGTGGGCAGTACCATTCCAGGTGGTTTTCACTGATGTGATTTCATCAGTAATGAAGCTCAAGACAGTTTGTTCTATGAGCTCTGTTTCAGTAATGTGTTAACAGAAAATAGACAAAAATGAGTGGCTTGAGATAGATAGAAGCAGAGCATATTCCCGAAGGAAATGACTCCAATCTTCCAACCAGCTGAAAGTAACCATTACTACTCAAAATAATGGTTTAAACTCCAACATAATTAAAGCCCAGAACTTCTTGAGAAGATGAGAAAGGCCCAGAGGTCCAGGACAAAACAGGAAAGTCCACGTCCACCTTTCTCAGTGTTTTAGTTATGCTTGTTGGTCTGCAGAATGTAGTTGTCTGCAGGAATCCAAAGTTCTTGAGTCAATAAAAACAAATGTGTATCAAATTATTGCTCTGTACTGCACAAAAATCTAGATGAATTGTTACATTTAAGTCTCAAAAAGATTTGCGAAATTTTAATCTGTGTCTTACAGATGAGGATACTGAAGCTCAAAGAGTAATCACCTAAAGTCAGTATATTAGGGGAGTTCCCGTCGTGGCTCAGTGGGTAATGAAACCGACTAGGATCCATGAGGATGCGAGTTCAATATCTGCCTCGCTCAGTGGGTTAAGGATCCAGTACTGCATGAGCTGTGGTGTAGATCACAAACGTGGCTCAGATCCTGAGTTGCTGTGGCTGTGGCATAGGCCGGCAGGTGCAGCTCCAAATTGACCCCTAGCCTGGGAACCTCCATATGCCACAGGTATGCCTCCCCAAAAAAATAATAAAAATAAAAAATAAAGCCACTATAATAGAAAACAGAGTTAAGACTTCAAAACTAGATCCCTCTGATGGCAATGCTGATGTTCTTTACCTTGTGGATACTGTCTGAGGTCATTCCTTTCACACAGTGGAATCATTGTCCATCAAGATCTTGGCGTAGCAAAGCTTACAGAGAATTGTATTATTATTTTTTGTATGCTACTAAGATGCCAAAGTAGTAGGCTGTTAATTTGAGTAACATAGGCTTTTTTGCCCTTATTGGCCCCATAGATTCACCACATATACAAAGACATACTCTTTGGGAAGATTTCTGCTTGTATTTTACTAAAACAATTAAACCAGGTATTGAATTTTCTTGCTGGTATGACAACTACATTTCCTTCATCCTTGTTCATGACAGTTGGTATTCTGAGACTACGTGAAAAGACTAAGTCTCCAAGTGAACAGAACGCTAATGCTTTATCAAGAATTTCAGTGAGAACAGCTATATACAAAGTTGATATGTTACAAGGACCTATTGTACAGCACAAGGAAACCTACCCGACACTCTGTGATGGCCTCTAGAGGGAAATAATTTGGTACGTGTGTGTGTGTGTGTGTGTGTGTGTGTGTGTGTGTGTATCTGATTCACTTTGCTATAGTTAACACACTGTAAGTCAAATATACTCCAATAATTTCTTTTAAAGATGAGATGATGCACGCGGGCACACACACACCTCATTGAACACATTAAGCCATGCCAGAGTTGACTGCATTTCCACAGAAGGAAAACATATCTAAGGCAGTAACTGCACAAACAGGATTTCAAAAGATGTGAAGAAAACACGTAATTCCGCAAGCTCAACATTCTTCAGACATTTTGGATTTTGGTCTCTTGACCACCAATTTCAACAGTACTTTCTTCATTTACTGAAGAAAAAAGTCTTGAAATGACCCTGTCTGCTCAGCTTATAGCCCTTTGACACTCTTTGGGGAAAGACTTCGAGTCTTAGGCTGTAGAGACACTCCATCAGGAATAATTTATTCCTGTATTTTCTAAGAATGCACTCAGAAGAGCCCTTAGGCTCTCCGCTCCCTTTTGTGATTGCCTCAGCTTGACTTAGGAAAACTTCCTTGTCCAAAGCCATACTTCCTAAGCCTAGAGGGTGATTAATTAACATAAACTTCACCTTTTTTTTTTTTTTTTTTTGTCCCAACTAGGCACTAAAGATCCAAGAGCTGCTGAGAGCATCACTGGGGGAAAACACTGGGACTACATCACGGCTCAGATTTTCTCTCTACCCATCCTTGCCTACCTTCCACAGGTATTGCTCTCAAGAGAGCTCCCTAATTAAAGTCCTGCATGCTAATTTCTGCCTTGCACTCTGCTTCATAGAGCCTAACCTGTAATACCTGTACTAAGAGAATTTCTTTAACAGTCTTTCCCCTCTAAGGTTCTCACACATTAATAGGGTGTGGAAACATGTGGGAAAGGAATATGAAAAGGAAGCCACCGGGAAATGTAAAGACAGACAGCTCATCAATTAGCAAAGACACACTTCCACCCCATGGATTGCCCAAATGCACTGCCATTCAAAAATTTTGAATTCACAGATAGACCATCACTCAGACTTTAATTTACAGCTAAACAACTCACGACATTTCTCAGTCCATATCAGATGAGGAAAAATCTATACGGGAGAGTCATTGTGGGAACAGAGGAAACTGCTGAAAGCACTCTTCCTGCTGTTTGAAGCAAAACTATCAGACTCTAGAATGCAGTTTCCTTTCCCCCCACCCACCTCCCGGGTCTTTGACTTCATTCCAGTTCTTGATCTCCAAAGACAGTCAGCAAAAAGAGTATTATTGGCTGGACCATGTAATAGTGTTAATGTGTCTTGCCAAGCATCCTAGCATCTTCTTACTATTTATATGTACTTGATTCTTCCTTGGGAACAAAACACTAAGAAGTCAGAATGATAGCACATCGGATAGTAGGCAAAGAAAAAGTCAGAGATGTTAATATCCTAAGTGTGGGCAACATTCTTTGTTGCTCAACAAAAGTCATTACTTTCCTTTTCATAGCTCCATTTTTGTTACTCTGGTTGTGAGAAAGCATAATAATCTGCTGTCATTGCTGATTTGAATATGAAGTTATTTCCTGTAAATAAAGCAGTGTTCTTTCACAAGGTAACGTCAGTTAAAGTCCAAGTAATGCCTAACGCAATCCATTTGTTTTAAACGTCCAACAATTTTATGTAGTCTAGCCATGGTATACAATGTAAACTCCAGGACCCAGTTAGTTAGGCCCCAAAAGACCAGATCAGCTGCAAAGACAGAGATTCCGTCTGTATCTGTATCTGTTCCAAAGCCTTTGGGAACGGGAGAGTGTGGAACTGAGTAATATTTAGCAAATTAAAGCCATGGAGTTTTATAAATCATGAAGTTAATACACCTGTCTTTTACTCAGTCGTGCTGAAGAGGGTCCCCATTCTCAAAGAGTTCAAGCTGTTTCACAGAAACATGTTAAATGGATTGATTTTTTAATGGATCTTGGATTAAACTTTCTTAGTGAGTAAATCTATATAAAGATGCCTTCTCCCAACTCCCATGTCTCCTTTTCCATCGCACCTGCTTTTGAACCTATTGGAATCTGGTTCATTCCAATTCTGCATTAAGAAGAAAACACTACTAGAACTTAGGTTGGAGGCTTGCCTTTCACCCTGCAGAGCGATGGATTCAAGTTCAAGCATGCCTAAGAATCATGCGTCACTGGGCCCAGCCCCCCAAGTTTTGATTCAGTAGTTGTAAGTAGCTATAAGATGCACTAGCTAACAAGTTCCCGGAAGCTGCTGATGTGGCGACTCTGAGGACCAAACTGAAAACAACTATTGCAGAGAAAAGAGTCTGCTTAAGGTCTAAACCTTGAATGACAATGGGCTTTGCACCCTTCCACAACAGAAAAACCTATAAATGAAGTTGTGTAAAGGTGTCTTTTATGATGGCTATGGTACTGCAAGTTCTCAATAAACATCTGTCGGGTTGGGGAATGGGGGGTGGGGTTACAGGAGGGGAAGAAATGACCAGATTCTTTTGGCTGGCTCTTGGTTCTCTTTAAAAGAGTTATTATGTATTATGTTTCGATTTTGCCATAGAAAGGGAATTAAGCAAAGGAGAATGTGTGGGTATATATGCAAAAGCACCAGGGTAGTAAAACCACGAAAAGAAACTTGGGGAGGGCAGCAACACGCATCAAAGGAAAACTGACCCTTCTTTTCCTCTGGTCTCATGCTACAAGTTGAAATGGGGAAAGTAAGCTAACAGAATAAATAGTACAAAGTAATTTAGCTGCTTTGCAAAGTTCTTTAAGTTTTAATAACAGCAGAAACATCCCTTTTTAAAATATGAATTTCATCTCGCCTATGTGCCTTTAAGGGAGCATAACTTATTTATACTTTCTCCTTCCTTCTAATTTACTGACTCTTTCCAGCTCAGGTGCTCTCCTTTTCAACTAGAACAATGGGGTTTTGAAGTTGGATATGTAGTAACAGCGGCATTTTCAGTTCTCTCTATGACTCCTCATTATAAGGTTATTTTCTTGTGTTTTGAAATAGAAATGCTGCCTTTGATGCTACTGTTTAAATTTTCTGTTTTCTCTTTCTGAAGAAAGTATCCCCTACTTATTACCTAGCCTTGTCACCTTGGCTCAGTGGGGTAAACAGCATTCTAAATAAATATTTTCTAATAGGCCTTCAAATACAACTCCCCTTTTGAGTGCAAATAGGATAATTGGGCAGAGGAGAAGAAAGCCGCACTGAATGCACTGTTTTCAGGGGGAACGGAGTGTGATTTTTGTCTGGCTGCGCTGATGCAGGGCTCATCAGCAATTTCCAGGAGAGCCTGCGGAATTCATGAGCAACGTTTTAGCGACTGGACTGCCTGCATTTGAATCTCAGCAGGGGCGAAGATTCGAGGTGTTCTTCTGACTAGAAAGATAGAGTTAGTCCCTCCCTTTGTACATCTCATCCTTCCTGGGTGTCTTTGTAGCCTTTTTTATTCCTCATGACTTATTTCCATTGGCTTCTTTCTCCCTGCGCTGTGCATTTCCTAGGATGTCTTTCATTCTCGCGCTGTCTTCCCCAGTCGCAACTCCTTTACCTCCCTCTCTTCCTCTCCATCTCTGTCTGTGTTTCTTCTTGTCTGTCTCTCTTATGTTTCTACTGACATATGGATCTGCTGCACTTCCTACCCAGGAGCTGCTTTTGGCCTCCTGACTCGCAGCAAAAGGCAAAGGAGAGGCAGGCGTGTGTTAATGGAAGGGAGCTTCGGGAACAGAGAAGCTATTGCCAGTTTCGGGCATAAGTTACTTAATTAAAAGCCAAAAACTCTTAGCTCTGGTTGTCACTTGCCTCCTTTGAGAGTTACAGCCATCCCTTTGGTGTCGTCGCTTTTGAGAAGCACCTGTCTGGGTTCCTTGCAGCTCTAGTCTCTCCAGCTGACAGATAATAACAGGCAAAGGAGGAAAAATGAAAGAGGAATCTGGAAGCTGGAAATGCTGGTACACTCACGGGTGCATTATTGATCCACAGCCCAGAAATCAAAATATTGGACTTACTACATAGTCCCCAGATTCTGTGCCTCCTAAGCCCCAGGCACTGTCCTTGACACTGAGGAAGGCCAGAGAAATAAGGATGAGCCTACCTACGTTCTTAGGAAGACGGTGTCATATTTGAGGATCCAGATATATAACACCCAGGGCTTTTTTCATCCCCTAGAGAGCATGGAAGCCTGAACCCTACTTCTTTTCTCTAGTCTTTGCTCAAACCAAGCTCACCTGGCCCTCAACACTCTCTTCATTTCCTTTCACTACACCTGCCTCTTCCCAAAATGTGTTGCTATATGAAATTCTCTCCCCACTGCATCTCCTAATTTCCTTCCTATCCTTCAAGTCTTAATTCAAGCACTCCTCCTTTGGGTCAGACTAAAACATAATCCCTGTTTACCTGGGATTTTCTATTTTAGCACTGGGGGTCCTGAGTCCTAAGAACACCTCAGTTCCAGGCAAATCAGGATGACCACTCATTCCAGTCAAACCTCTGGATGATAAACAATTTAAAAAATGACAGCATTATTGAGATATAATTACTGGGCCAAGAAATTCATCCTTTTAAGATTCAGCGTTTAGTAAGCACACAGAGTTGCACAACCATCACCACTATCTATTTTAGAATGTTTTCATCAATCCCCAAAGAAACACCATATCCTATCAGCTCTTGGCAAACACTAATCTTCCTTTTTAAAAAATGAGATTTTTAGTGTGTTTACAGTGGTATGTCAATTTCTTCTGTACAGCATAGTGACCCAGTTACACGCACACACACATGTGTATATATATGACTTTTCTCATACTGTCTGCCACCATGGTCTGTCTCGAGAGACTGAATATAGCTACCTGTGCTGTACAGTGGGACCACATTGCTTATCTGTTCTAAATGTAATAGTTTGCATCTACCAACCCCAAACTCCCCGCCCATCCCACTTCACCCCCCTACCCTCCCAGCAACCACAAGTCTGTCCTCTATGTCCATGAGTCTGTTTCAGTTTGGTAGATAGGTTAGTTGGTGTCATATTTTAGAATCCACATATAAGCGATACTATATGGTATTTGTCTTTCTCTTTGTGACTTAATTCACTTAGTATGAGAATCTCTAGTTGCTGCAAATGCCATTATTTTGTTCTTTTTTATGGCTGAGTGGTTTTCCATGGTATATGTGTACATCTTAATCCATTCATCTGTCAATGGACATTTCGATTGTTTCCAAGCCTTGGCTCTTGTGAGTAGTGCTGCTATGAACATAGGGGTGCATGCCATCTCTGTGACTTTCCTTATTCTATTTCAGATAAATGGAATCTTATATGTGGCTTTTTTGTGACTGGCTTCTTTCATTTAGCATGAATTCTTCAAGGACCATCATGTTATCTCATGTATCAGTACTTCATTTCTTTTTTGGCCAAATAATATTCCAATGTAAAATGGATAAACCACATTTCGTTTCTCCATTCATAAGATGAATACTCATTCATATGGCTATGAAATCCAGTCGTAGATACTGGGTTTTCATTTTGGAGGTATTACAAATAACACTATGAATATTTATGTGCAAGTTCTTGACGGACATATGTTTTCATTTCTCTTGGCAATGTACATAGGAGTGTAATTGCTTTGTCATATGATAATGCTATGTTTAATTTGTTGAGGATCTGCCAAATTGATTTCCAGAGTGGCTGCATTCTTTTACAATCTTGCCAACCGTGTATGGGGGTTCTAATTTTTCCCCATCCCCTTCAACACTTGATATTTTCTGTTTTTATTTTGATTTGTTTTGTTTTAATTTTAGCAGTGCTAGTGGGTATAGAGAGGACTCTCACTGTGGTTTTGAGTTGCAACGTTAGTTCCCCAACGACTAACAATTCTGAGCATCTTTTAACATGCTTACTAAACTTTTATATATTTTTGGAGAGATGCCTATTTAGATTATCTGATTATTTTTAGACTGAGTTGTTTTTTATTGTTGTACTCTAACAGAAATACACACACACAGTTTTTTTCAGGATATAATCCCTAATCAGATATACAATTTGCAAATATTTACTCCCATTCTGTGTTTTGTCTTTTAAGTTTCTTGATAGCATCCGTTGAAGCACAATTTTTAAGTATTTTTTATTAAAGTACAGTTGATTTACATATACAACATACATAATTTCTGCTATACAGCAAAGTGACCCAGTCATACATACATATACATTCTTTTTTTCACATTATCGCCTATCATGTCCTATCACAGGAGTTTGTATATAGTTCCCTCTGCTATACAGCAGGATCAAATTTTTAATTTTGATGAAGTCCAAGTTCTTTTTTCTTCGGCTGCTTCTGCTTTTGGTGTTGTATCTAAGATTGCCTAATCCACTAGTCACAAAGATTTATTTTATGTTTTATGTGAAGTATTACACAACTTTAGCACGATGGCCCATTTTGTGTTGCTTTTTGCACATGGTACGAGGGAGGGTTTCCATTTCACTCTTTGGCATGTGATATCCACTCGTCTCTGACCAGTTGTTGGAAAGTCTCTTCGTTTCCCATTGAATAGTTTTGGCACCTTTGTCAAAAATAATTTCACTGGAAATGTTGGAGTTTACTTCTGGACTCTCAGTCATATTCCATTGATCTATCCTTATGCCAGTACCACAATGTCTTGATTATTTTAGATTTGTAGTAACTTTTGAAGTGAAGAGTGAATCCCTACTTTTGTTCTACTTTTTCAAGATTGTTTTGGCTCCTCTGAGCCACTGCATTTTCCTGTTAATTTTAGGATCAGCCTGTCACCTTCTGAAAGCTGGGGATTGTGGACCGGAGATTGTGTTACACTGGTAAATCAATTTGGTAAATATTGTCATTTTAACAATGCTAAGTCACACAAACTATGCTTACAGGATGGTTTCCACTTATCATATGTTCTTTAGTCTATTTCAACAGTTTATAGTTTTCAAAGTACAAGTTTTTCATATCTTTTCCTATATTTATTTCTAAATATTTGATTATTTTTGATGTTATTGTAAGGGAATTATTTTTCTTATTTTCATTTTCAAATTATTCATTACTCATGTATAGAAATACAATTAATTTTCAGTACATTGATCTTGTATCTGCAATATTGTTGAACTCATCTATTTTTTTCTTGTCCAATTGTCCTTTTTAGAACATCTAGTACAATATGAAATATAATGCTGCGTGTGAATATTCATAAATTTTGCCTAACTTGGAGGGAACTAATCAGTGTTTTGCCATTAAGATTATGTTAGCTGTGTGATTTTCATAGATGTCCTTTATCGGGATAAATAAGTTCATTTTAATCCTAGTTTGTTCATTGTTCACTAAGAAATGTTAGACTGTGTCAAATGCTTTTATCGATTTATTGAGATGACAGTAACTTTATTCTTTTGTTCTATTAATGTATGATCTTACATTTATTGACTTTTGTATGACAAACCAATCTGATATTCCTGGTATAAATCCCACTTAGTCACAGTGAATAATCCTTTTACTATGCTGTTAGATTCAGCTTGTGAGGATTTTGCTGAAGATTTTTGTTTATATTCATAAGGAGGCAGAGTCTGTTATTTTCTTTACTTGTAGTGCATTTGTCTGGTTTTGGAATCAGGATAATACTGATTTCATAGAGTGAACTGGAAAGTGTTCATATCTCTTTGAATTTTTGGTAGAGTTGGCAAAGAATTGAAGTTATTCTTCCTTAACCCTTTAGTGAAATGTACTATTGAAGCCATTTGGACGGGGACTTGACTTTGCTGGAAGTTTTTGGTCATTGCTTCAATTATTTTGATTCTTATAGATTTGTTCAGATCTTTATGTATTACGGGGGTAAATTCAGTAGTTGATGTGATTCTTTGAACCTGTGTTTTGGATGTGGATATTCACATTATCTATGTTGGTATATAATTGTTTATGTTATTTTCTTATACTCCTTTTTACTTTTATATTGTGATTAGTTGAAATGCCCCCCTCCCACCACCATGTACAACTGGTCTTGACAGTAGTAATTTGAGCCTTCTATCTTCTTTCTTAGTCAATTTAGCTACAATTTTGTCAATTTACCCTAAGCGTTGTTCCTATCAAAGAAAACTTTGTTTCATTTATTTTTCCTTACTATTTTCTGTACTTCATTTTATTTATTTTCCCTTAATCTGTATTATTCCCCTTTTCAGTTACATTTAATTCTCTTTTGGTGGGGGGGGGACTATACTCATGGCATAGGCTAGATTTTTTTTTTTTTTTTTGTCTTTTTAGGGCTGAACCCATGGCATATGGAGGTTCCCAGGCTAGGGGTTGAATTGGAACTGCAGCTGCTGGCCTACGCCAGAGCAGTGTGGGATCCAAGCCACATCTGTGACTTCCACCACAGCTCATTGCAATGCCAGATCGTTAACCCACTGAGCGAGGCCAGGGATCTAACCCACATCCTCATGAATACTAGCTGGGTTTATTACTACTGAGTAACAAAGGGAACTGCTAAATTATTCTTCCTTAATATAAGCATTTATGCTATAAATTTTTTCTCTAAGCATTATTTTATTTTTCTTTTTATAGCTCACCCACTGAAATTCCCTGGCTAGGGATTGAATTGGAGCTGCAGCTGCAGGCCTACACCACAGCCATGGCAACACTGAATCCAAGCCACATCTTGGACCTAAGCTGCAGCTTGCAGCAGCATGAGATCCTTAACTCACAGAACAAGGCCAGGGATCAACCCACATCCTCACAGAGACAAGTCAGGACCTTAACCTGCCAAACCACAATAGAAACTCCTAAGCATTGCTTTAGCTACATCTTTTAAGTTGATTGTATGCCGTGTTTGCATATTCATTCATCTCAATTTCCTTTTGATTTAATCCATTGGTTATTTAGCAGTGTGTTGTTTAACTTTTATATATTTGTGATTCTTTAAAATTTTCTTTTGTTATTGATATCTTATTTTGATTCACTGTGGTTAGAGAACATACTTGGTATAATTTCATCCTTTTAAACGTATTAAGTTTTATTTTGATAATGGTCTATTCAGAAGAATGTTTCATGTGAACTTCAGAAAATTGTGTATTTTGCTGTTGCTGAGTGGAATGTTCTATAGAAGTCTAATTTCTTTATAGCGCATAACAAGTCTTTATTTCTTTTTCTTTTTTCTTTCTTTTTGTCTTTTTGTCTTTTCAGAGCCTCACCTGGTTTTCTGCATTTTATGCCTTAAAGATATTTTTACTAATTGTTATAGAGCAGGTTTATTAGCAACGAGCTCTCTCAGTTTCTGTTCATCTGGAAATGTATTGTTTTTCTTTCATTTTTGAAGAATAGTTTTGCTGGATATAGAATTTTTGATTGATAGTTTGTTGTTGTTGTTGTTGCTGTTAGTGTGTTTGTTTTTTTACTTCTGTATTTTGAATATGTCATCTCACTGCTTTATGCTTTATGATCTTTCAGAAACAAAGTTAGATGTTTTTATTGAATGATATGCATACATTCATATATATGTATATGTACATACAATGTGGTAACTCTGGAAGTAAGATTCCATTCCCTTATCCAGGGTTTAGTGTAATTATCATTTACTACTGTTTCTGCTATTTGTTTAGTGACTTTCCTGGAGTAATTTTGTAAGCTTTGTGGTTTTTGTCACGTACAGTCACAAAAGTCTCTGCTCAGTAGGCTTACTATTTAGTTAATAACTGGGCAGATATTTCCATAAGTTTCTTGAGCCATTAAGTGGCCAGAGTTTGTGGGGCTTTGTGTGTTTTGGAGCACACTTTCAATGTGTCAGTAGGCAGTTTTCATTTCTCCCTTAGTCTTGACTCCCTACTTGTGCAGTGCTTCAGGGTCAGCCAGAAGGGAGAGATTAAGACTTTTTCAGGTCTTTCCTAGGCATAGGTACACCATTGCACATGCAAATCACCTTCTAGATCTTCAGGAATATTTTGGAGCTTCTCAAAGACTTCTACTGATAACCTATCCCCCAGGTTTTTTGTTGTTGTTGCTTTGTTTTTGTTTTTGCTTTTATTTTGGGGGTTTGGGGGGTTTTGTTAAGCCATTTGTCATCCCAAACTTGTATTACAGTCTTGGGTAGCTGAAATATTAAATAATTACCACTGACTGTTCTTTCCCAAAACTTTAAGGTAAAGCTAGTCACCCAGGATAATCCCTGAAACAGTTCAAATAAATGAAGTTTCTGTGAAGAGAATGTTCATGGAGTTTCCAGCAAGGTCAAATTGAATAACGATATCACTTCTTTGGATTTGGGTTTTGGACAGCCCCAAACACATTCCACCCCCGCCTGTGTCTCCTAGGCTGCTGGTTTTCACAGCTATCATAGTCACAAGCTGTTGACTTCAAGGTCACTACAGAGCTGGAAAACAAATGTGGGAGTCAGACAAGTTAAAACATCACAGACCTCACTATTCTTATTGAGAGTCACCAGCTTTTCTTGAATAAACACTTCAGATTGTTGCAAGTCTGGTTACTTTTCGGTTCTGAAAAAGTTGAGTTTTATCATCTTTGCCAATTTATCTGCTGCTTTTATGAAGGAAAGGATGTTCAGATATCCTTAACTCACCATTATGGTGTTGCTTCTCATTATAAATCTTCATAACACTGCATACATTTCTTTCCTTAAAAAGCAAAACATTTTAAAAGCACTATTTTAAGCTTTTTGTATAAGCATGAGTCACTGTTATATTTTTACATGTAATTAATGACTGTGGCTTACCCTCATTAAACCTAAGTTCTGTGAAAATGGGGTACACCTACTTTGGTTATTATCATATCCCAAGCTCCTTGCACTATACCTGACACATAACAAGAACTCAAAAATATTTGCTGGTGTTCATTAAGTATTCATTAAGTAAATGAATGCAAAATTCCCATGAGAGCACCTGAGATGAATCTAATAGCAGAAATACTAGAAAGCATGAAATTCCTTTAGGATCCATTGCAATATGGTGTAGTATATTTGGTAGACGGGTCCAAAATAATTCTCTTGGGAATTGTAAAATATGAGCAGTAGGAATGTAGTCTTCTGCTTTACAGAGTTGTCCCAACTACAGGTAAAGATGAAATAAGACTTGATTTCTTGACCTCTTGACCCTAAATTTCCACAGAAGGCTCTGGTATAGCATCTAAAAGTGGTGACAGCTGCTCATGTAGCTGCACAATTTCTGTTTCCAATACTACCTTATTTTTTCAGGTGGGAAGGATGGAAATCTACATCAGGACTACTATATGTGTGAACAATTCTCTGTAAAATAATGCTTTAGAAAAGAGATCCAGAAAGTTCCCCTTTGTGGCTCAGTGGTAACAAGCCCAGCTAGTATCCATGAGGATGTGGGTTTCATCCTTGGCCTCGCAGTGGGTTAAGGATCCAGGTGTTTCCATGAGCTGTGGTGTAGGTAACAGATGTGGCTGGGACACCGTGTTGCTGTGGTTGTGGCATTGGCCAGCTGTTGTAGCTTCAATTCAACCCCTAACCAGTGACCTTCCATATGCCACAGGTGTGACCTTAAAAAAAAAAAAGAGAGAGACAGAGAGAGAGAGAGAAGAGATCCTAAAACACAATCAGGCAGTGTTCCTAAGATCACAAGGCAGCTGCATCACAGCCTGGCAGCATTCTCTGTGCACTTTCCATTGCCCATTCTCTTTGTTTTGCTCTGTGCCTTTGTTTCTCCTACTGTATCACTTACTGAAGACGAGATTTGACAAAACTGGTAAAGACCAGTAAACATGATTTTTGTGAAGAATGTCACTAGCAGGTTTGCTTTCCCCTTTAGTTTGGAAGTATACAGGCCTGGACAGTCATCTGAGTTTCCTGGAACTAAGGAAAGCAGATCAGACTGCTTAGTAAAAGTAGTCTGACATCGTAACCTGTTGTGAAGAACATAGATAAAATGATGACACTGTAGCTGGGGCAAAGAAAAAGTTACTATTTCAAATGACTAAGATTATGCTGTGGTTAACACTTTGGAATGGATTTAAGGAAGAAATGCAGCACTAGGGTAAATCCAGGGCCTTGACTGGCCCACAGTGACCCTCTGAAAAGAAGGAGGCTCTGCCAGGAGGAGACATGATAATATAACTTTCTTTCAATTGCAAGCAAAGTCATTCCATGGGATGCATTAACATTTCCCTCATTCAGTACCTCCTCAGACACTTCAGTGTTGAATAAGAATTTTTTTTTGGTAACTTTTCATATTTTTCCTGATATAATAAGTATTGCATATTCAGCTTTTCAAGAAATAAGGCATAGGAATTCCCTCTTGTTTCAGCAGGTTAAGTACCCAGCATTGTCACTGCTGTGGCTCAGGTCCCATCCATAACCTAGAACTTGCACATGCTTCAGACATAGCCCCCCCACACACACACACCAAAAAAGACATATTTGTCATGGTGAAGCTCTGAATAGATGAGAAGTAAAATGATTATAGAAATGAAAGAGATTGTTAATATTTTCCTAAAAACCTTGGTGTGAAATAAGTGGCATATAATGTTACAAGTAAAATGTTGTATTCTTAAAGATCATTAAAGCACTGCATGTGGCAACTGACTTATTTTTTAAAATATAAATTAAACCTGATTCAAGAATATCCCTATGCTAATGTCAGCCTCATGATGTTTCTACACAAAAAAGATTGCTTGGGTTTGGAGGGAATATTTTATTTCTCTATTTTTAAACTCTTTTGTCTACTGTTTATATACATTTTAATTATATGTGCTTACCTATGACCTATGGGCCCATGCTATTCTACTTGATTTCATCGTTTATCCTTAATTATATCTAACACCAAAATGAGGTCATATTTGATGACTCTAACAGGCAGGATTAAAAGTAAAAGGCAGAGGTCTTTCAGGGCTTCAAGTTACTGTGTATTAAAGGGCATCAGTAATTCTTATGTCAATATGTTTTTGAGTTATTCAAACCATTTTCCTAAATGTTTATAATGGATAAGAAATGTATTTCTTTTAAATAAGAGTCCGTATCAAAGTCTCATTTGCAGTGAGACAAAACAGATAATTTGTTAAAGAGTAATCTTTAGTTGGTCTCTTCAAAATAATTTTTATTTACAGAGCCATTTGAAGAAGGAGGATAAGTGATATGGTTGCCATGGGAAACCCCATCATGACTGGAAGAGAGGTCATTACAGGTTTTTACAAAGAAAAGAGGAGAGATGCCTTTATTTCCTAAGATTATTTTTTCTGCTCTTACAGTGAAAGAAAAAAAGTAGAAACAAAAATTGCCTTTTCTGCTCCTTTTTCACTCTGTGAATTCACAGAAAATCTCATGATAATGAGCCTCTGAGAATGTCCAAGCTGTAGGACAACTTTTATTTTAGCAT
The DNA here is from genome assembly GCA_004024745.2 of Catagonus wagneri. Classification (NCBI taxonomy): domain Eukaryota; kingdom Metazoa; phylum Chordata; class Mammalia; order Artiodactyla; family Tayassuidae; genus Catagonus; species Catagonus wagneri. The sequence goes on from PVHT020000113.1 coordinate 5,396,300, forward strand.
TTTTAATTTATTACTTGAATGTGATTTTTTTTTTTAGCCCTGTGTTTCTGTTGGGTCTGCCCAACTAGAACATATCTCAATTATAGTTAAGGACTATGTTTTATAATTATGTTACCCAAGTGCCTTGTGTATAGTTAAGCACTCAAAAAATTAGGTAATATTAATTATATCTTAATCTATCATAATTTTGATATGAAAAAAATAAGAACTTTGAGTGAAAATATGAGAACTTCCTATGTCTCTCCCTAAAAATAGGTTCTCAGCATATGGAGTTTCCCAGGCTAGGGGTCGAATCGGAGCCATAGCCTCTGTCCTACACCACAGCCACAGCAATGCCAAATCCCAGATGTGTTTCTGACCTGAATTCACCACAGCTCACAGCAGCGCTGGATCCTTAACCCAGTGAGTGAGTACAGGGATCAAACCTGCATCCTCATGGATGCTAGTCAACTTCGTTTCCTCTGAGCCATGATGGGAACTCCCATCCAGCCAGATCTTTGATCACCTGTGACCCAACCCACACTTTTATCTTACTCTTGACTTAGCCTGATCTTAGTCGCTGTTCATTTGGTCTCTAATTGCTTAAGCCTCACTGTTGTCACTAAGATCAACCCCTAACCAGCAGGAGAATGATTTATGGAAAAGATTAGCCGAAGCTTAGTATTTGTCCCTATTGGGTGTTTTTAAAGGGAAACTAGAAAGTATAGTCGGAAAAATTGGGGATTGGGTCTTCAAAGCCAGACAGAATTGCATTTAAATCTCAACTTTATCAATTTAGAGCATTCTTAGTTAAGTGGCTTCACAGCCATGAGCATGATTTCCCATTTATAAAATCACATCTCTGTTTGAAGACCACTGTCATTGCTGGTCAAAACCAAAGCTGAAGCATGGCAGAAGACACGGACACTCAGAGCTCAGCCCAGCATCCTTGCAGCCAGGAAGGAGGACTGAAAAGTCTGGTGCTTTGAAAGGAAGCAGCCTGTGGATTACTGTTCCCAGGGACTCTCACTCAATTATTTTGGGATGTTGATATCTGTCACTCAAAACAGCCCCTGCCAATGACTCAATGGTGAGTACAATAATGCTATGTGATTTTCTTCTACCCAGAAATATCTAATGAACATTGTGGTTGTACATACTTAGTCACACGCATTGTCTTCATAGAAGGGTATAGAAACTAGGTGTTTAAGATCACAAGAGTCAATAAGATTAAAGGAAGCAATGCATCTCTGCTCTTTTATTAGTATATCTGTTCCTGATACAGGGTCTCCCTAATCGAGAAACCAGAGTCATTTTCCCGGTATAATGACCAACTCACAATGGCAAAGGTCAGGCAAAGTGTATGTGCCATTCTGGATATTTAAAAGAGTTCCTGTTAAGTTGATCAAGTATGCGAGAAAGGATATTTTAAGAACTAGTATTAAATAGTCTGGATGACCACACCTGTCTTCTATAACAAAGAGTGGATTTAGCATAGTCTAATAAATATATAATAGAAATCATAATGGTTAAGATTTTTTAAGAGGAGCGGCGGGGAGAGACATCAGTTGCTAGAGAGAAAAAAAAAGAGAGAGAAATCGTTTTATAGGAATCCATGATAAAGATATTAAAATTAGGTGCTGTGACATGGTCCACCAAGACAGGAAAAGAAGCTTAGATGGTGGTCCAAAAAGACCACATGTTTTCCTTCCTCTTCAAAAACTGATATTTTTTTTTCCTTCACAAGAGAAGAAAGAGGGGGGAAACCTTTCTCTCATTTTTTTTCTCTCGGTCTTTTTAGGGCCGCACCTGCAGCATGTGGATGTTCTCAGGCTAGGGGTCCTATCAGAGCTGTAGCTGGCCTAAGCCACAGCAAAGCGGGATCTGAGCTGCGTGTGCGACCCACACCACAGCTCACAGCAATGCCGGACCCTTAACCTGCTGAGCGAGGCCAGGGACTGAACCTGTGTCATCACGGTTGCTAGCCAGATTCCTTCCCTCTCCTCCGAGCCATGGCAGGGACTCTGAAACCTCTTTCTTAAGAGGGTTACTACAGGTCAAGGACTATCTCATAACACACAATAACAAATTTTCACAACAATCCAATAAATTAATCAATCTCAGAGCTCAGCAAATTAGGACCCATGAATCCAAACAACAGCAGCAGCCTTTTTTATTATGGCCTGTGGGCTAGGGATAGTTTTTGCAATTTTAAAAAGATTCCACTTTGGATAGTTATATAAGTATCTGCATAATGTCATCCATTACATTTTGGCTTGCAAAGCCTGAAATATCTACTGTCCAATCGTTTAAGGAGAAGTTTTCTAGCCACTGCGCCAAATTTTCATCTTGATATTGCGGATGAGAAAACGGAGGCAGTCAGTTCTTCTCTTCTCTTTCCAAACAGCAGGACAAGGATTTCAACTCAAGCGGTTTTGTTCTAGAATGTGAGTCCTTCTCTGCTCTGTTGCACAGCAGCTGAAAGATGAGGAACATTTGTCTTGACTATGAAGGAAAAGGCCATTTAAAAATCATGCCCTCTATCTAAACATTCATAATCACTAGAGAACTGAGTTTCAGGTACTCAGAACTATAGATGAAAAAGCTCAGCTTTGCCACAGGGAACAACTGGCTTTAATGTGCTTTAGCAAAATGCCAAAAATAGGTTCTTGAGAGACCTCGAAGGAGAAAGTGGTGGCACCAAAGATAGACCCCCCCACCAGGTTACACGCAGAACAGGGACAAAAGAAAGGAAACATGGGGAGCTCGCCGGTGGCACTCTGGGTTGACAGCGTTGGCACTGAAGTGGCTAAGGCCCCTGCTAGGGTGTGGGTTCAATCCCTGGTCAGGGAACTTCCTCATGCCCCAGGAACAGCTGGAAAAAAAAAAAGAGAGAGAGGAAGAAAGAGAGAGGAAATAGGATCAACATAGTGTCTTTTGGATTTTACCAAGTTTCAGGAACTCAGAGGAAAAATGCCCTTTTTTCTTCAGGAGGTGACAATCACAGAGCGATAATGAAGATGGTCAAATGAGGCTGCCTGGGGATAGGGCAAAGAAGCATGTTTTGAGTCCCATCAATCCTCGGGCTAAAACCAATGAACGACCCTCTAAATCAACCACAGAACATCTAGGCTTGGCTTCTAATTCAGTTCTGAAACCAACATCCAGCAGCTTGCCTCCTTTCATACCTGGATCTTTCAAATAATATTTTCAGCTCCTGTGCCATATCTTAGCTCTTGTTTAACACGTTACTATACTCCTTCAAGAAATGCTGGATATATGAGCTGGAACAAACTAGACTCTGGTCCATCTTTAAGTGGAGAGAGAAGGAGAACCTCTGAAGACTGTGACTCTTTAGATGGCCACCCTGGTGATGAGTAAGCAAGCAGCACCAGCGCAGAGAAGGGTGGGGAGTGTCAGTGCACAGAGGTGAGAGTGAGTCTGCCCACCACCAGGGCAAACCCACTCTCAGTGCTTTCCATCAGGAACACATGGTCCTAGGGGTTCCAACCTTCCTGTTCCTGAAGCCGGTCTCGGGGCCTCGTCTGAAATGAAAGCAGGAGCTGATGGTGAGAAGGCAGAAGTGGGGAAAAGAGGGCAGGGGTCTGCAAAACAGAGATCCAGACTAGCTCGGACATAGCCTGGACTTTCTTAACCTCTGAGCCTCAATTACATCACCAGTAAGAGACCCATGGATTTCTCTACCTGACAGGGATTTTGTTACCATTAGAAAAAGGTGACATACCATGGTTCCCTCCACCTTTTTTTGTATATAGCAAGCTTCATACATGTCAGGTACATCACCCACACCAAAATTCTTTCAGTAACTTCATTCTTCTATTAAACATCTCCAAGGAAAAAAATCACATGATCCTCCTTAATAAGACATTAATTGCATCCTAACCTTTCTAAGAGCTTCTGGTGTATGTTTGAGCATTAAAGAGTACAGAAAATAGGAACGGATCCGAGTTGAAATCCCCTTCAATTTGAGCGTGCTCTGAAGTTGACAAAGCATCCGTCTCCTCTGTAAAGAAAGCCTCTTCTCCAGACCCAACTGTCAGATGCCGGCTTTTACCAACAAGGCAAAAAGATCCTTTGATTTGCACCATCACCAACTGCCTTGGCAGAAATGTTTGTGTCTGAACTACCTTTAGAAAGAAAAAAAAAGACCAGTACAGAAAAATCATGACTTCTCCCTTTTAGCCTATTTCCTGTGTTTTCAAAATTATTTTTCCTTTAGACAAATAAAAATTTAAAAAGAGAAAAGGAGATCGATAATTTGCTGTAAGCTGAAAATTATTGATCCTTCTCCAACACTTCATCTGGCATCAAAAGAAATTTATGACAGAGAGTGAAAAATAAAATAAAATAAAATAAAACAAAACAAAATAAAGCAACAGGTAAAAATCCTAAACTGATGAGGAAAATTAAGTTCTATACATTTTCTTATAGCAAAAGCTCAACATTCTGGCTGGAGAAACTTAAAATCATATTTATGTGTTTGTTATTTGCCTTTACTCCATTTTAAGTCTGGAGTACTTAAAAGTACCTGGAAGTTCTTGAACCCCATGGAATTGCACTTTTTTTTTTATTGTAATGAAGAGGATTATTTCTGACTCAACACAGGTCATAAACAAATTAGTGCCTATACACAGTAGAGTTTTTAACAAGCCAAATTATTTTCTGGCTAAAGTGATCTTCAAAAGCCAGTTTTCTGCATATTTGTCTTTTTTTCCCTCTTCTCCGAGATAACTGAGACAGTTTGCAACAGAAAAAGAATACGATGTAAACACAAGACAAGTCCTTTAAAAGACGATCAACTTGGTGATTCTGAAAGGAATGGATGCAGCCTTTCTTTGCTAGCAGGCCCATTTTCACATTCGTAAACATCGGTGTGCCATCACCAAGGAAAGTGGTAAAAGCACATTCCAGGCTTGTCCTTTCGTGCGCTCAGACCAGATTTTAGTCTTCTGTGCTGAGGAAGTCCCTTATTGAAACTCTAGAGTGAGTATATGCACACAGTTGACCTAATCTGAAGGGACTTCCTCTGCAGCCTGAAGCTTCTACTTGGCTATTGCAATCCTGGTTACTCCTCTCGACACTGCTGGGTGTGTTTTGGTTTGGTTGACCTCCGCAGGCTCAGCAACCCTGTTTCCTAACATGCCCTGTCCCGGTGACGGGCAAGGAGAGAGCCAGAAGCTTGGGCTTTCCGCTGACAAGCAGGGATCACGATGAAGGAGAACTGAAGGTCACACTTGCAGGTTTCATGGAAGAGTTTATTTTTTTTTTCTCTTAATGGATTTTATTTCACTTATAGGTGTGCATAAATCATCACAAGTCAATTTTACATATTTTGTATCCCAAACCCCCAGTGCATCCCCCCACCCCCCCAGATTGTCTTATTTGAAAAACCAAGGTTTTCCAAAGTCTGTGAGTCATTGTCTGTTCTGCAAAAAGGTTCTTAGTGTCTTTTTAGTATCCACATGTAAGCGGTATCATTGGGTGTTGCTGTCTAATTGTCTGACTGGTTTCACTTTGCATGATAATTTCTAAGTCCATCCATGTTGCTATAAATGTTGGTAATTCGTTCCTTTTAATGGCTGAGTAACATTCCATTGTGTGTATGTACCATATCTTGCCTATCCACTCTTCTGTGGATGGGCATTTAGGTTGTTTC
>PVHT020000113.1:5402055-5420346 GCA_004024745.2 Catagonus wagneri
GGAAGAGTTTATTTTTAAAACACTATTTTACTGAGGTAGAATTAATATGTAAATAGTTGTACATGTTTAATGTAGACAGCTCACTGAGTTCGGGGTAGGTGTACACCCATGAAATTGTCATCAACTGGTCCTTAAACATGGTCACCATCTACCAAAGTCTCTTCCCACCACCTTCATTGTTCTTATTATCACCTGTGTGTGTGTGTGTGTGTGTGTGTGTGTATAGTAAGAATACTTCACATCTTAACATAAGATCAACGCTTTGAGCAATTTTTTTAACAACTGAGCAATCCAGGTTTCAGAGAGCTTTATTCTGTTTTGCCCAAAAATCACACACAGGTTTGGAAAAGAGAGGGGATTAGATGTCCAGTCCCTGTTGCCCTTTCTTTCCATGACAACATACCACCTCTGCCTTCACCACAAAGCCTCCCGGAGTGCATGGACTCCCGGGTTTATGCACTTAACCCGGGTGCAAGTGTGCGCATGCGCGCGCGCGCGCGCGCGCGCACACACACACACACACACACACACACACACACACACACATTCTGGGGACAGCATCTTGCCTTCCACAGACTCGGAAAAGTTGCCCTTTGGTTTATCACCGCAGTGGCTTTCGGCATCTGGTGACTCAGCCTCAGGCTCCAAGTCAGCCTTCACTTAACAAGAGCTCGCCTGACATCCCTCTGTCTCCCTCTGGAGAGTGCCTGGCAGGCTGCCCCCATCTGCTCCCACTGTTTTCTAGGAACTGTGTACCTCAGTTCACAGAGGGGTGCCATGTGCCCTGGAGCATTTTTCGGACTGCATTCACTTATGCCCATTTCTGTCCTAAGCGCTCTTGAGAGCAAATGTTCAGAATGTCCCTCAATTAAACACCTAAGAAGAGAAGGACTTTATCTTCCCTTTGCCCAGTTGCCCAACCTACCTTCAGTCTCTACCCATATTCTGCCTTCCTTGTTGTTACCATAATGGCTCCCCTGCTGGGGTGGGGATTGAACCTGCAACCTGGTTCTGCAGAGATGCTGCCAATCCTATGGTGCCTCCGCAGGAACTCCTTTGTCAAATTTTAATTACTATATTCCTTCAGGGAAAAGACTCTTCTCTTCCTTACTGCTGAATCCCCAGAGCCCATAATAGTACTTATCACATAGTAAGGGATCAATAAACACTTACTGAGAAAAAACTGAAGAAATGAATTTAAACATAATGTGAACGATGTCACCAATTGTTTAATGGGAAGTGTCTAAGTTAAGAAGAAACCATTCAGGTTGGCATTAAGTATAAAAAAAAAAAAAAAGACTGTTGTGATAACCTAAGAGTGTGCTCACTCAGTGGTCTCCTAACTGAACCAGAAAAGTAGGTTTAAAAAAATACATCTAATAAATAACTTCTCTATGTTGGTTCCCCCTCAATTTGAAAAGCAACGTATTTAACGTTATTTTTACTTGTTTTCTTATTGTACAGTCCACATTTTTCAATCTGCTGAATAAGACTACTACCAAACAACCACAATTTTTTTGTCTGTGATTTTCTTTTCCCTCGTACCATTAATCACCCTAAAAATGACACAGCTTTCATTTGAATATATGTTTTCTGGAACTGTGCTCTGAGTACTGTATATCTTTCTATCTTTTGAGAACCTGACAACATATCTCCTACTCATTTTTGTTCTAATTTCACATCCACTACAAGACTCTTCTTCTTTTTCCTTTCTCAGAGCTCCACAGAATCTTCACTCTACTTCCTGTAAGTCACTTAATATTTTCTCCTTCATAATTCGTACAAGTATTGTTTTTTTCTATTCAAGATGATACATTCTTGAAAGCAGGGACTATATAATTGTACACCCATCAACGAGCAGCCCGTCTGACTAATAATAGGTGTTCAATAAATAATTAATGAAATAATAAATAATTCAATAAATTATTCAATTTATTGAAATTGATGAAGAAATGTTGAAAAAAATAAAGTGGGTTATAGCCTATAAGTAAGAGGTGGAGTCAAGGAACAAAGACCAGGTTAGCATTTGGAATCTCAGAAGCTCATGGACATGACACTTACCACCAAGTGACTAAGTACCTACAGACTCTTCAACTGTAAAACATCAACCTCAGGAGTGTGTGTGTGTGTGTGTGTGTAGTATTGACAAAAGCAAGAAGACCCTTGCCCTAATACATTTTCCCCCTCATTCATGGTCTAAGAAAGAAATTCTATTATCTGGTTTCCGGGTAAGAATTCTGCTCCCTGACACATTGATGAGGAAACTTGTTTTCAGACCCAGAAAATCAGCTCTTCCCCTCTCAGCGTAGGTAAGTTCATCTATCTATCAGGGGAGAACTGGTCAACCTCACCAATGTTTGGACTCTGCTTCTGATGTTGTTGCTGGTCCAAATGCCCTCTGCCCTGCACATCTCAGTCAGAGGAGAATCTCCGGAGTCTTTGCATTGGCTTTTTGTCCCAGCTCATATAGATTTCCATTCTTCATTACTATTTTAAGCACTGTATTACTTGTGGTGTCCCAGCCAAGTGTCTGCAATCCCAACAAGTCTCACAAAGTCATGCATCTTAAAGGAGCAAAAAGGGAAACAATGTCCAAGTCTACACCCAAGCCCTTAGACAGAACAACCCACCAACAACTCAGACAAATTGATAGAAAAAAGGCCCTCCTGGAAATAGCTGCAACCAAAATTGTTTCAAATTCCACTTCTTAGGACATCTTCTAAGTCTACCCTGCAAATCTGTGATATTTTTCAACAGGTGCACCATTTTGGATGCTGCTAGCCCCCATATTTATAGATGAGTTAGGTATTTCTCCAGTAGTAAAATACAGGAAGTCAAAGGTACAAATGGGAAATTTCCTCAGCTACTTCTAGAACTTCCTCATACACTTTGTGTGACCTGTAGTGTTTCATTCCTACTATCGGCATCGTGCATTATTCTTTAAAAACAGGTACTAAAGGGAAGCCATTGAGCCATTACTTTTACTTGGAAATTGAAGGTGAAAACACTGAGCTGAAATTGAGGTACCAATTTACAAGATGAAATGACCCTTAACAAGAAAGTCAGCTAACTACTCCCTCTGGAAATTTCTGTCCTTGAAATGTGAAGCTTAGGCTGGTCCGAGCTCCCCATTGTTAGATGAAGGGAATAATCCTGTCCCATCCCTAAGGACCTTCACAATTTTGATCATCACAGCATTCAGAACTGGGGGAGGTAAAAAAAAAAAATCACAGCCTGACTACAAGCAGTAACTCCCTACATTTCTTGGGGATTAATGGTAAAGCTTTAACAAAGTGTTTCTGATTCTAAATTAATCTTAAAACATAGGTATACTTTCCCACATAGCCAACTCAACTCAGACATTTTCTAGCTAAGCTACATTTCATCTGTAGATGGGCAGATATTTTTGTGTTGAAAAAAGCAGGACTTGCAAGCAACTCCTTTTTACCTTGGAAAAGCCAACTATAAAATATGCTTCCATGTACAAGAAATAGAAAACATTCTTGAGTCCCTTGGGTTCCTTAGCCAAGACTGTGAATAGAGGAGGACTCTACTTCCTAACTAGCTTATTTAGAAATAGGTCTGTTTGTGTTTGTTTATTTATTTATTTTTGGTTTGATAATCTGCAGGGTTATTCCTCTACTCTGTAGAATGGGCTCTGCTTAGGTGGCAAGAAATCTGTCACTGTGTAATAGGTTTGAAAATGCAAAGCTTGGAGATCCTGTAGTGGCGCATCGGAAACGAATCCTACTAGGAACCATGAGGTTGTGTAATCGAACCATGAGGTTCCACCCCTGGCCTCGCTCAGTGGGTTAAGGATCTGGCATTGCCGTGAGCTGTGGTGTAGGTTGCACGTGCGGCTTGGGTCTGGCGTTGCTATGGCTGTGGCATAGGGCAGCAGCTGTAGCTCTGATTGCACCCCTAGCCTGGGAACCTCCATATGCCGAGGGTGTGGCCCTAAAAAAGAAAAAAAAGAAAAGAAAATGCAAAGCTGACTCTGAATCACCAAAGGCCTCCTGGCCTATTTGTCTGCAGTTCTGGAAGGTACCACTTTGTCACCTCTGGAGCTTTGTTTAACAGTGTATAGATGAGCACGGATGAGCACGGAAGACAGAGGAAGCTTGCACAACCTAGGCTGGTATGGAGAAATCCAGTAGCTTCACTGCAATACATTTTCTGTTTCTGGTATGTGCATACATCTATGTGTACTTTTATTGTGGTGGGTTCTTTTTTCTTCCCACCACTCACAATCTGTAATGAAATTGGTGGTACATTTTTTTTTCTTTTTATGTCTACACCTGCAGCATATGGAAATTCTTGGGCCAGAGATCGAATCAGAGCTGCAGCTGCTGACCTATACCATAGCCACAGAGATACCAGATCTGAGCCACATCTATGACCTAAGAAGCTTGCAGCAAGGCTGGATCCTTAAGCCACTAAGCGAAGCCAGGGATCAAACCTGCATCCTCACGGACACTATGTTGGGTTCTTAACCCGCTGAGCCACAACAGGCACTCCTGATGGTGCATTTTAAATTTGTGTCTTGGAATCAAGGAAATATGTCATTACCCTCATTGAAAGATCAAAATTACGACTAACACATATAACAAAATAAATGCAATGTAAAGAAGATTGAAAAAAAACTGTACAAATTGGCTTACTACACTTGAACAGGAAAATTAATTTTAATATCACTTTTGAAGTTATCCCCAAATACTTTATGCATTCATCTTCGTTCTCTCCCAGGGGTCCAGAGTTAGAGAGCTTGGAAGGACTCCACATGCTTGGGTGCAACCCTCATTTTTAGAAAACTTGTTGCTTGGGAAGCTTATATCTGGCTTGTTCTTGCATTTCAGGCTTGAAGTCTTTCCATTAGCTTGTGTACTTGACCTTAACTAGGATCATATACATTCCAGTATCTTGGGCATTTTTCATCACGGATCCATTCATGCTCTGATGAGAAAACCGCGTTGAATCTTGGTTCCTTTCCTGGTTCAACACCAAAGCAGCTCTTCCTGCTTCCTCCATACACTAGCACCTCTCCTCTGTTGCCTTGAGAAAAATTTGTGAAGCATTCCCTGAGTCCAGCGTACCCTTGTCTCTTCTCTCTCTCTTCCTTAGACTGACCTAACCCCCTCCTTCCGAGGAAGAATCTCCCCTTCAGCAGTAGCTCCTGCGAACAGGACAGACTAGTATGCATCACATGTACATAGAGTAATCTGTGAGTATAAAACCCTTTCAGAGGTATTTTTGTTTTACGCTTTTTAACCTTAATTATGGATATCGGAAATAGAATTTAAAAATATTTCCTTCTTAATGCAACTCCACGCATCAATAGCCATGAAGATCTGGAGAAAATTGATTTTAACGCTAAAATCGTAAGTCAATATTTTGCATATGCAAAGAGAGTCTAGGCATAAATTTCTAAAAGTCTTTCTGTGCTGTGGTTGAGAGTGAGTAGAAAAAAACAGAAAGAAAACCTCTGACCATGCTCACTCCTCTCCAGATGTCCCCATGTCTTACTGTAGGAAATCAACTCAACTAAACCAACCACAAACACTTCGAAATTAACCATTCCTGGTAGTTATTAGGAGCAGAGCAATGCAAGGTGAGTTTGCAGCTGCTTCCTCTTGTAGACCTGGATGCTGAGCCTACCCACCATCATCCCAATCCTGTGTCAGCTGAGAGGTCAACCTACCTCTTTCTGTCTCTTGATGCACTTTCATTAGAGACATTGCTCCCTGCACTGGGATGACTAAGGCCACTTGTAAGGGACAAATTCTTTGGGAAGTAGCTTGGGGCTCTGTATTTTAATGTACTTCCATGACTATTATGCACATTCAATTTTGAGAACCATGGCTTTGTACCCTTCACTAAAATTCTCCACTACATTTCTTCCTTGCCTATCCTTCTCCACTCTTCAGTTGACCATCACTTATTCTACCCTTTCCTCTGCCACAAAATTCACAGATATTAATCATGCAAAGCCCTTTCTAATTTTGCCTGCCCCCTGCCCTATCCTTTCTTCTGCCCTATCTGTGGATGGAGATCTCACTATCACTTCTGGCACAAATGGAATAAGCTTTGGAACCCCAATGCCACGGAAACTAAGATACCACAGGCATGATAAAGTGAGATAGCTGAATGTGCTTGTCAAGACCATTCCAACCAGACATGACTCCACCAAAGAAATCCAGGATTTTTTTTTTTTTTTGCTACAGCCCAGGGTTGAAAGGATGAGAGATACAAAGGACATCTGAAGGTCTTAGATCCCAGGTCATTGTTTTATGTGGATGAGGGATCTATATAGATGCTCATGAGTATAATGAGAAATGATTCCAAGTGTAGAAGCATCTGAAAAAAAAAATGGTGGGTATTGATGCTGATTTATATTAGGAAAGTTTTTTTTTAAGCTGTAAAATGTACATTTGTTTGTGTAAGAGCAATGCTAATTGCTTTCATTGATATCTGCTATTTATAATATTTGCCTAATTGCTATGTAGAATGATACTTACTATGCATATCATAATTATGCATCATTTTCATCTTCATTAGTTTCTACATTTCTTAAGGGCAGGGATAAAAGTCTTCCATGTTTCTGTACCCTCCGGCCCACTATGACAGGAGCTTACACATTGTACCTTTTCAGTAAAATATTTAATGAGTTAATTAATATTTATGTTTTACTCCTGTTATATTTGTGTCTATGCATGTTTACACAAATGGCCCCAGTAAATCATCTGATCCCTTCCCATCACAAACGCAGGCATAACTTTCCTAGTATTCCCAGGAGTGTCAGAAGTAGAGGATGGAAGCCTTTACCATATAGCTATCATCAAGAGGAAGTAGAGAAGATGAAAGTGGCAGAGGATGGAAGGACATGGGGAAGAAGGAAAAGATGACTGCACTACGTTGGACTTAAAATTAACAGAAAATACTCTACAGTGTATGTTAACAGTCTTTAAAAGCAACTATTTCCCCAAGTCCAAACCCAAGGTCTTGGTGATCACAGTTCTGTATCCCTTACATCATACACAACGCTCTTCTCCTTTCAATTAGATCGGAAGGTGAGACACAGTAGTGTGTTTATTTACTTCTCTGTCCAGGCCACCACTGTTTACCAGCTTCCCCATAAGGCATTCCACATGCTATTTTAATCTCTTGAAGATTCATGTTGGATACACTTTCAAAGGTTTGTTTTTTCCTTCCCTAGTACTAGTCTTCACAAGAGCTAAGTACCAAATCTTAGAAGAAGGAAAATAATTGAAGATGAAGATGAATAAGGAGGAGGAGAAGAAACAATGTATACACATGGAAGAGGGAAAATTAAAAAAAAAAAAAAAAACTTAACCATGTCCTGATCCAGCTCAGAAAACAAGTCATCAAGTGTTCTGGGAGCTGCCCCTTAAGCACCTTTCAGACATCAAACAATGTAGTTGTTGATTAGCCAGTATTGCTAATCTGTGTGGCAATTGAACTATGAATTTTCTTTTGTTGAAAATTATGATTATCATCTTTTCCTTTATCCTTCAGCACCACTCACCCCTAATTTACTTCTAATTTTACAACAAAGATGGATGGCATTCTACCTTCTTTGAAAGCCATTCATTTCCCAATGACTCCCAATTTCTTTATTTTCGCATCTCCCAGGAAGCATGACCCTGAGTTTTATGCTTATTTACTTAGAAGACCTATTCTATTTATGGATGCTCAGGCTTCAAAGATATTGCCCACCTAGCATGTCATTTTTTTATAACTTTTTAAAATGAATAAATAAATTAATATTGTTTATGACTCTCTCTTTCCCAATCAGGGAAAATTTACTTTAGTTACCTTAGTAACCAGAATGTCAGTCATTCTCTTCCCATGCCAAATCCCTTTAGAGTTCACTTAGAGAAGAATTTTAAAAATAGAATTGTCTCTATTCTATTTAACTTCTTTCTTTCTTTCTTTCTTTTTTTAATACTGCACCTGCAGCATATAGAAGTTCCTGAGCCAGGGGTCGAGCCACAGCCACTGAAGAAGCAACACTGAGTAGTTATGCTGTGAGCCACAGGGGAAGTCCGCTTCTATTTAACTTCTAAAAGTTTGTTAAAAAACAGACATCCCATTTCCTTGAATACTTTCTTAAAGGAGCCAATCTATTTTTCCTTATGAACATATTAAAATTAGAGTGTACAGAATATTTTTTTTCTTTGTACAGCCACACCTGCACCATATAGAAGTTCCTGGGCTAAGGGTCAAATCAGAGCTGCAGCTGCCAGTCTACACCAAGCCACAGCAACACTGGATCCAAGTTGCCTCTGTGATCCACACCACTGCTCACAGCAACTCCAGATCCTTAACCCACTCAGTGAGACCAGGGATGGAACCTACATCATCAGGGCCCTTATGCTGGGTTTTTAACCCACTGAACCCCAATGGGAATTCCACATGTACAGAACAATTTTGATGTGTGTGTGAGCAAATTCTGTAAATATATATTATGTTCACTGATAATAGATGTAGATTTAAAAAATTATAAATTATTAGAATTAGGCTGATTCAGTGACTTAGTGACAAGATTAGAATGCTTGAATACAAGAAAATGCGTCTTTGAGATGTATACAAGTGTTTAAATTACTGCAACCTGACCAACAGTGGATATACTTCTATTTTTTCCCCATTTAGTAGGTACAATAATAGTATTAGATTGTGGGTTTTTTGTGGGTTTTTTGCATTGGTTCAGTTTTTAGGAACTAATTTTTTAAATTCGTATCCATTGTTATTACTATGTGTCAGATTCTATATATCAGATATTAAACTTATGTAGCTTTATTAACTGAAAACTGCTTCGTTATAATAATAAACAATTAAATGTATAGCCAAATATTTTATTTTTTTGTTTATTATAAGTGAAGATAATTTCTTTTTTCCTAATTTTATCTATTTTTTTTAAATTTTTGTTGTTTCCTTTTTTTTTTTTGCTATTTGTTCATACACATGCCTTGACATTTTCTATGTGATTTATATATTATGGATTCTTACTATGAATTCTTCATTGGTTATATACATTTCAAATGTGTTCTAGACAGTGACTTGGCTTTTTTGTTTGTTTAGGGTATCTTTTCTGCACAGAAGTTTTAAAGTTTTATATATACACATTATGCAATATGTTTTATTAAGACGCATTCATTTTGGTTTGTTTAAGCTTCCTCTACTTCAAAGGCTGAAAGTTATTCTGCTCAACTCTCTTCCAAATGTTTTAAGGTTTTCTTCTGATACATACTTCTTCAATCCACCTGAAATTTATTTTGGGGCATATAGGAGGTAGGGATCTTGTTTGTTTTCATGGAGGTAATGCATTTGTCCAGTGTCTCTTACATGCTATCTCTCTACTAACTAATAATGTTGCCTCTTCACCTAACAGAAATTCTTGCATACATAAATATTTCTTGGCTTACTCTGTTGTGACAACTCCATTTATTAGTCCCTGAATCAATAACACTCTGTTTTATTTATTTATTTATTTATTTATTTATTTTGCTTTTTAGGGGTGCTCCACAGCATATGGATGTTCCCAGACTAAGAGTCTAATTGGAACTACAGCTGCTGGCCTACGCCACAGCCACAGCAACACCAGATCCGAACCGCATCTGTGCCCTACATCACAGCTCAAGGCAACACCAGAGCTTTAACCCACTGAGTGAAGCCAGGTATCGAACCTGCATCTTCTTGGATGCTGGTCAGGTTCCTTTCCATGGCGCCACGATGGGAACTCCCACACTCTGTTTTATTAATGAAAAAAATTGTCCATATTCTTTCCTTTACAAAATTGCCTTGCAGTTTAAAGACTCTCTCAGCATTTCTTCTTTTTCTTCTGAAATCCTTCTCTATGACTTTTTTCGTTTTCCTATCCTGCTCTCAAGAGTTTCCCTGTTGAATAAATGAGTCTCTTACAAATTAGAGAAATAAGCTATTGTCTTTTATAGAATGTCTAGATTTTACCTTATTGCTGTTCTCTGAATTTAGTTTTTGATATTTTTGCCAACATACGACCTTTGGGTTTTGTTTCAAATATTATAAACTAAATTGTATTATTTATTTCCTTTATGGTTTCTGGAGTAAATTAAAACATCAAATAACATTTAATGATGTATTTCTCAAAGAATAGTAAAAAATTGTCAAAATAATAGCTTTCCCATGTTTATGACAAATAAATGAATAACTTCAAATCCTGAGACACTCTGTCCTTAGTTTTTCCCTCTTTCAAATTTTCGTTATGTATAAATTAAATTTTGAGTCGTTAACTAAATTCAACATATTTTACTATATATGTTTATATTTAAGAATAGACCTTGATTTTACACTCAATTTTGCAATATGTTCAGTAGTTATTTATGCTTAAAGTTTTATATTAATGAATTGTTCTCATTCAGAGGGAGTAAATATTTAAGAAATTTTTTTAGAAAACATGCATCTTTGCACAACTTGAAGAGCTTGGCTAGTATAATTCCTGGGTTGTCAACACTTTATCTTGAAAACTTTTAGAGATTGATGTATATCTTCAGGTATCTTGTTATTAGAAGTCTCACATTTGTTTTATTTATTTATTTTTGCACTGTTATCAGTGATTTTCTACGCAATCTTCTAAATTTTTCAGCACTGAAAAAAATAATCTAGGTAAGGGCTTCTTTTGCTAATTTAGGACAAAGTGAGTGATTCCTTTCTAATTGTAGTTTGGTCTCCTTTCTAGTTTAGGAATTCTTTTTCTCTCTCTTTGATTATTGCCTCTATTCCAAAATTTCTGGTTTTCTTTTTTCACAAATACTTCCAGTCTTTAAATTGCATCTCTTCTCTCCTGCTACTATATTTACAATCTCCTGCTATTGTTTTCATCTCTTTGTTCATTTCACTTTGCATTTTCAGGAGGAATCATCTGCTTGTCTTTTGCATATCTGATCTGATTGCCATAAACCTATTCCTACTATTTCCTTTTTATTCTTTTTGCAGTCTTTTCTTCCAACAGTCCACTTATTTAAATCTCTGATTTCATCTTAATAGGTTTCCTGCTATACTTTTCTTTCCCATTCATGAAGGTCAAATCTGTTTTTCTACAGACTTCAAGCAGGGATCTTATTTTTTTCATTGACGTTATTCTGTTTAGAAACCGCTTTTCTGAGACATTCTTACTTTGGGTTTTCGGACTATGAATTGGTTCTTCTTATGCTGTAATAGGTTTTCCAAAGTCCCTGTCTACTTTTATTTTTTCATGTTGGTTCATCCTGGATAGGTGAAATTTCAATGTAGGCTTTGCATTTGCCATTTGTGTGTGTGTGTGAGTGTGTGGGGGGGGGATGTTAGTGTTCTTAGATCTCGCCAATGGCATTTTTTTTCTGGCCGCACTCCTGGCGTGTGGAAGGTCCTGGATCAGGGATCTGACCTGAGCCACAGCAGTGACAACACTGGATCCTAAACCACTAGACCACCAAGGAACTCCACCAACGGCATCTTAGGTGCTAGGATCAAACTACTATCAGATGTCAATGAGAAGGACACACATAGCCCCTCCATAAATTAGGATGATTAGCACAGTTTATTGGTAGGAGTCTTCCACTGCTTCTGTTACTGCTACCATGTCTTCTAGGTAAGGAAATCGAATGCTTATTATGAACAGTGTCAAGCGATCAAAAGCCATTCTTTCCAGTATGTGCTGTTCTTTAGGTTATTTCTACCTCTGCCCTTACTTTTGACTTTTTATCTTAAATGATAAAGGATTCCAACATGCAGATAGAAGGACCTGCCGTTATTCCCACCTCCACTCCTCGATATGCTGAATATTGAGAATCCTGTTCTCTGAACGTAGGTCCACTGATGAAAGCCCAAGAATTGAATGTCTGCCTCTCTTGCTAAAAATGTGCATATCATGACATTCAGAGTCTGGTGGCTCGTTTGCCCAACAGTGTGATCTCTGCTTCCTAGACTTAGGGGCACAAAGATGGGGAGGTTCTATGATCCTTACACCTTTTTAGGCACTCTAGGCTATGCTAGCCTGGAGGGTTTCAGCCAATTTACAGTCCAAAGGAATATGCTTTGTTCAGCCCCCATCAATAAAGCTGCTAAGAAAAAAGTGTCTCAGCTTTGACAATCTGTTCTTAACTCTAGTCTGTAATTTTGTGGTCAAAGAATTCTGTTGTTAAAAATAAATTTATAAATTGAATGAATTTTTTTTTTCCTTAAAAAAATGCTCAGGGAGGTAGAGTAGGCATCTCATGTTAATCTCGAACACGTGGTCCTCTATTGTATACTGAGTTTGCAAAATGTGGAACTTCCAAGAGCAATAAATTATAAACATGTCCTGTTAACATGTCAGCGAACGAAAGCCACCTGCAATGGGTGTGCCTTCTCTGAAGGAAACTCCATATGCTACAGTCCTAAAAAGACAAAAAAAAATTTCTGATTAGGAATAGGTATATATGTATAAATATGTATGCATACATATATTAAGTATATATTTAAAATAAGAGAATAACAAAGCCAAATTTCAAAAGTTGTTATCCCTAGGTTTCACTGTAAGAGGGACAGGGTTGGACACGATGGATATTATCCTACATCTCAAATTGAGTGGCAGGTGCCCTAGTGTTAATTTAGTTTGTATTATTAGTTTGTACCTGTACATTAAATACTCTTTTGCATCTATTGGAAACTTAGTGAAAGTAATAAAAATATTCTTGTCCTAAACTTAATTACTCCACCCAAATTAGCCTTGCTATTTCAAGGAAAAATGACCTATTGTGAGCCTCCAATTTCAATTATAATAGAAATCTTAATTGTTAAAACTCTTTCCATACCCAGAAAGTTAATCCGAACTTTCAAGAGATTTGTTTTTAAAGCCTTTTCTTTTGAAACTAGGAAGAAAGAAGCGACAGGAAAAAATCCTCAAGTGTCAAAGTAGGCAAAGGCCAATCGCTGAGAACTCTCAAGCCCTTGATTGTACTCTGGGTTCATTGCTTTGGCCACAGAGGAGACTTCACCTTTCCATTTAACAGACAAAGCAAATGTAAATTTGTTCTCGATCACAATACACCCTGCATTAAATTTAGTAAGAGGAAATTGCACTAAGAGCTGAATTTTAGGC
This sequence comes from Catagonus wagneri, assembly GCA_004024745.2. Lineage (NCBI taxonomy): Eukaryota > Metazoa > Chordata > Mammalia > Artiodactyla > Tayassuidae > Catagonus > Catagonus wagneri. Next base: position 5,415,173 of record PVHT020000113.1, read on the forward strand.
TTAACTTTCTGACACTCTCTTTTTTGTATGGAATTGATCAGCTCAAACCGAGAGCTCATGACTGGGAAAATGACACAGTCCACTGGTGCCTCGTTCTAAATTTAATGGGGCCAGAGCCCATTCTGACACTAATTTTACAGCTGCTGTTCCTTCTGATTGTCTAGCAGGAACCAGCATCTTCCTGGGCTTCTCTGAGAGCCAAGCAGCTGTGGGACAAGGTCCGTTTAGTATTCATCATTGCAGTTTCCCAGCTAGCCCTGTGAAAATGAAACAGACCAGCCTCAGAATGAAGCAAAAGTCTTATTTGGAGAAAATGTGAAAATGTAAAACTGGGTCCCAACCAATCAGCTTTGGCAGAAGTCTTTGTTGATGCCGTTGGATCATCTTCCGCTCTGTATCCCTAGAGCATCACCGGAGACATCATATTATGTGCAGGGTCCTTTCCATTGTCCCCAAAGAACTGACCCTAACCTCATTTTTTGGTTAATGGCATTTACAAAATATTCTCAATGGCACAGCGAGCATGATATGCTGCACCCAAAATTGATTTCTGGACCATAGTCAAGTTCATGATGTATGTTTATCAGAGTGCTTAATTATACTCACTGCAACACAACTTGCATCCCTGGCACAAAACTTCTCATCAGTTTTTCAGTACTTTTTTCTTTGAGAAAACTGCCACTCCAATCTCTCTGAACTGGATAGTTCTGTCCCTATAGATAATGATCACGTGGGTTCAGATACATGGTATGGGGGGTTCTCTCTGAGAGGATGAGACTGGGAGCTAAGACTGCTAAGGTCAGAAACAGGCAGGTTATGAAGGGAGACTGTTGTGATTCTCTTTCTTTGCCAGAAGTGAAAGGGTGAAATTATACAGATCGTGAGTAGGTTCATTGGCTATGAATCAATACGTACTTGGAAAATGAGAGAGAGAGAAGAAGAGGAGGAGAGTGAGAGGGCGAGGAAAAAAAAGGTTCATACTGGGATGCAAGGGAGAAATATTCTTTGAAAGAGATTTAAAAACATTTGGTCCTCTTTTCATAGGTTTATTTACTATTTCTATTTTTCATTTCTTTTCCCATGGATTTCCTGTTCATGCTCTTTGCCTAATTTTCTTTTGACTTGTCCATCATTTTTTCCTACTTAACACATCCTTATACATTTTAAATTCTGGAAAGTTTCCTTTGGCATCTGTGCTACTTATATTTTTTGAATGTTATTTGTTTACCATAGTTGTTTTCATTCTAAAGTCTTTAATTTTTATTGTGGTAAATTCTGAATTTCCACTATAAATAATTTTTACTTTCTTTCTTTCTTTCTTTTTATTTTGGCAGCACCCACAGCATGTGGAAGTTCCTGGATCAGGGATTGAACCTACACCATAGCAGCAACCCAAGCCACTGCAGTGACAAGACCAGGTCCTTAGCCCACTGAGCCACAGGAGAACTCCATTAGTAATTTTTTCTTTTCTTTAGGGCCGCACCTGCAGCATATGCAAGTTCCCAAGCTAGGGGTTGAATCAGAGCTGCAGCTGCCAGCCTACACCATAGACACAGCAACGCCGGATCCGAGCTACCTCTGTGACCTACACCACAGCTCGCAGCAAGGCCAGATCTTTAACCCACTGAGCTAGGGCAGGGATCTAACCCACATCCTCATGGGTCCTAGTCAGGTTTATAACTGCTAAGCCACAGTGGGGACACCTCTATGAGTAATTTTTAAAGCATGTTATTTGCTGGGTTAACTTTCCAGTTCTGTATGCCAATGCCATGCCTCTTCAACTACCCTGGAAGTGCTATGCAGGAGGAATGTTGTATGCCTTCCTCATCTCTTGTCCTTATTAGAATGTCCTCGGCACATGTTGAATTAGTTACCCAATACCAAACTGCTGAGTTGAGTAGCTGACTCAAAACCAAGACGAAGACTTTTGCAAGTACCAAATGAGGTGAGCAAAGAGACTGGCCTTCAGTTTATGCTCATGGAAACTGGCTATGGTATTTTCATTGCATTTTTCCTTTTTATCCCCCTCTTATTTCCTGATTTTTTTGAAATATGCCTCAATTCTTAAGAAAAAAAATCTTTCTCCCTTTAGAAAAATCTATTTTGCAAGAACTTGAAATAAGCAGAGCTCACAATTAGTTTCCGAGTAACTGTTAATTCGCACAGATGTAGGAGGCAGGTTTCCTACAGTTGTGTGTAATTGAGTTCAGTTCATCATCAGATCTTATGGGTTACTTAATATTTAACCCCTAAGCAACACTTTAAATGCTACCACCCTCTCCAGGCTTACAAAGTCTAGGAGGCAAAAACCCTTGTTCAGAGCTTTGAAATGTATCCCGTCAGGTGTATTTGACAAAAATAACTTGAAGGCGATGCAAAGTAAGTCTCCTTGCAGTTATTTCTGTAATAATGTCTTACATTTATATTGTACAATGCATTTCTCAGAACATGCTCATGCAAATAATTTGACTAGGTCCCTCAATATCCTTTCGAAATAGGAAGGCAACATTTATGTTCTTTATCAAATGAGACAATAGAGGCTCAGATTCCTTAAGTGGCTTGTCCCACTGTAGCTGTCAAATATTGCTTGAGCATGCAGTACAGGAAGACCATGAGTTAAGCTTTCTGAGTTAAATACAGTCCAGAGGGCAAAAGTCTTACCGCTCTCTAGCAGAGTGTGGTCATTATGCAAATAGCCCTATTTGTGGCAAAGTGAGGAGTAACTTTTTATAAGTATAAGCATCCCATGATATTCATAAGGAAGAGAGAATATGAACACGACTTTTGGAATCAGAAAAGTTCTTTGAACAAGAAATTTTACTTCTTAGAGCCTCTCATTCTTCTCTATAAAATGGAACAGCAATGGGCTGTCAATAAAACAGAATTGAATCTGAATTTTTTTTTTTTTGTCTTTCGTCCTTTTGGGGCCACACCCATGGCACATAGAGGTTCCCAGGCTAGGGGTTTAATCAGAGCTGGAGCTGTTACTGCCAGCCTATACCACAGCCACAGCAACATCAGATCCGAGCCGCACCTGTGACCCACACCACAGCTCAAGACAAGGCCGGATCCTTAACCCACTGAGCGAGGCCAAGGATCGAACCCACGACCTCATGGTTCCCAGTTGGATTCGCTTCCTCTGAGCCACAACGGGAACTCTGAATCTGAACATATTTGTTTGACATTACCACTTGCATGCCAGGCAAATTTGTCATGTTACTGAACTTTTCTATACTTTTTTTTTCCCTCATTAAGAAGGAATAATAGTTCTGCCTCATCTGTATTTAATGGATATTAATGAGATAAAGTTGCATAGTACCTGCTGCCTAGAAAATGCTCAGTGCATGTTGGTTGCCTGCATTGGGGTACCGCTAATAATAGTATGTTTGAAAGTTCAAAAAAGACTTGATTGACATTATGACAATGAATCAGTTCTAAACAGTGAGTCAGATTATGATTGTCAGAAAGTAAGAAAAAGGTACAACTTCTTAAAATGCAGGATATTCTTGAACACCAAATTATCGTCTTTACTGATGCATATGAAATTGGCAAATTACCAGAGGGATGCTTAGCTGAAAGAATTATGAAGGCCTTTGAATGGTGGCTTAGAAATTTGTGGCTAAACGGTCAGGGACCTCTGGGACGTCCATATCAACAGTTAAGATTGTTAGACTTTTGAAGATTTATTAATCTGGTTGGTGTAAAAAGTTATCTGATTGTGGTTTTAATTTGGCTTTTCTTAATTAACAGTAAGATTAAGAATATTTATATAAAGTTTATATAAATGGCTAGTATATATAGATATATACATATATTTATATAAACTAGTCTATATGTATACTAGTCATTTATATATATACTAGTCATATATATATATAGTCTCTCTCTCTCTCTCTCTCTCTCTCTCTCTCTCTCTCTCTATATATATATATATATATATACATATATGAATGACTAGTATCCCTAAAACTTGTCATGATTTCTGGTACCTAATATGGCCTAATAAATAAATATTAAACAAATGAGTAAATGAATGAATGTTCTAAATAATTGCAAGGCATCTCTCATTATCACAGACATCAGGGATCATTAACAAGCGTGTATAGAGACAATGTGCTTACGGCGTAAGGAAAGGGCATAACCTCTGTGATAATCTTCTCTGCGGAGGGAGACATTGCCCTGAAATATCCACCTGCACCATCCTCTCATGGGCACCAGTGACCCTTTAATCACGCTAGGCAGGCATCTATCTCTGCTAGATATGCGAGGCCTTGGCCCTTTGCAGAGATGAGCATTATAATGCAGGGAGCAAGCACCACGGGATTGAAAGAGGAGATAGTTATCAAGCAGCTGTTTTAGCGTGTGCTGATCCTAGACCAGCGACGCCAGTTTGAGATCCTCGCTGAGAGGGTTTGCCCCTACGAACGGATTCCTTAGCATTTCCTCTCCTTATTGTCTATAATCAGGAGACAATTAAGACCTGACTATAAGTACCCAAGATGATGGAACCCGTTTTCAAATAGAGGTTGTATGATTATTCACGTAGGGTAAGACCAACAGATCAAGAGACATCTGCCATTGAAAGGATGTTATACTCACAGATCCCAAGAGAATCTGGGATGGGGTGCCCCACACCACTTGCGGGCATCTGCAAAAGTAGTGGGATGAGTCAGGAGGCAGAGAGAATGGAAGAAGTGGTAGGCAGGAGACTTTTTCGTGGTTGTGGCAGGCAGAACAGGCAAGGCAGGGTAAGCAAGCTCAGGATGGGTACTTTGAGTCATTTCAATAGACTCTGGAACATAGAGGCTGTCCCTCCTTGTTTGGTACCCAGCTCAAGGGTGATTAGGACAGGTGGACAGTGGCCTGGACAGTATTTCCAATAAAGAATGTGGTAGCCGAGTTCCCGTGTGGCTCAGTAGTTAACGAACCCGATTAGTATCCATGAAGGCACAGGTTCAGTGCCTGGCCTCGATCAGTGGGTTAAGGATCCGGAGTTGCCTGAGCTGTGGTGTAGGTATCAGATGCGGCTCAGATCCTGCGTTATTGTGGCTGTGGCTGTGGTGTAGGCCAGGCAGCTACAGCTCCGATTTGACCCCTAGCCTGGGAACCTTCCTGTGCTGTGGGTGCCACCCTAAAAAGACAAAAAATTAAAATAAAAAGAAAGTAATTGGGAG
>PVHT020000113.1:5424285-5436428 GCA_004024745.2 Catagonus wagneri
CAGGGACCGAACCCGCAACCTCATGGTTCCTAGTCGGATTCGTTAACCACTGCGCCACGACGGGAACTCCCACAGTTTTGATTAATGAAAGTATTGTGTATAAGAAAGAAATTTTTAAATGATTGAGTATGTGCAGACAGAACCTTGCTTATGTAAAAACCCAGACTGAAGAAATTTTAAATTGTGACATGTTTTAATGATTCTAAGGAAACTTGCCAAGCTCACACTTGTACTTTATATTGCATTATTATTTGTAAAGACTAATCCCATGAAAACACAAATTTGCCTTGCTCCAGAAATGACCATAGCTTATTAAATGAAAATATGTAATTTCATCCCAATTCATCTCATACTCGGTGAAAATGGCATTGTTTCTTTGGAATAATTGCCTATTGGTTAGTGCACCTCAAAACTTTTCCACCTTATATAAACAGCCTTCTAGATTAACCCCAAAGGTAAAAGATCTTGCCTTAACCATCACTATTTTGACTCAAAATCAGGAGTCTATGTACATTATATATGTACATTACTTCCATTTGTCACCTTAATGTGTCTATTGACTCTGCCTATCACCTTCTTTCTCTGTGCTGCCTAACAAAGTGCCTGATCAAAAGTAGATGCTCAGGAGTTCCCGTCGTGGCTCAGTGGTTAACAAATCCGACTAGGAACCATGAGGTTGTGGGTTCGATCCCTGGCCTCATTCAGTGGGTTAAGGATCCGGTGTTGCCGTGACCTGTGGTGTAGGTTGCAGATACGGCTCGGATCCCACGTTGCTGTGGCTGTGGTGTAGGCCAGCAGCTGCAGCTCCTGTTAGACCCCTAGCCTGGGAACCTCCATATGCCGCGGGTGTGGCTGTACATAAAAGGCAAAAAGACAAAAAAAAAAAAAAAGTAGATGCTCAAAGAGTTCCCTCTGTGGCACAGTTTCACTGACTGCATTGGTTTGTTTCACTGTGGAGGACTCGGGTTCAATCCCCAGCCCAGCACAGTAGGTTAAGGATCCAGCATTGCTGCAGGTGGGCATAGGTCACAGCTGCTGCTCAGAGTCAGTCCCTGGCCTGGGAACATCTATATGCTGCAGGTGGGGACATTAAAAATAAAAAAAGGTAGATGCTCAATAAATATTTAATTAACATTGAAAAGCTACAATTCTCTCAGTTAGCAAACCTCAAAGACCAAGAACTTAATTTCAAAAGACAGAGAGCACTTGTTTACTCCATTAACTTACTTTACTATTTGTGATCAGCACTGGACTCTGTGGCAGTACTGTCTCCGTATCTCCAGAGCAGACTGGCCATGACCAGGCCCTCAGGCAGAAGCAGGGATGGATCCTGCTCCTGAGCTGCAGGCAGCCTCAGAAGGAAGACAACAGTGCCTGAGAAGGCGGAGACCCAGAGACCACAGGTCTCCCTTTATTTCTTTGGAACTTGAATTAACTTAAATGAAGAAGGAATCAGATTAGATTAGGAATCAGAAAAGGCTTATTTCTTTCTTTCTTTCTTTCTTTCTTTCTTTCTTTCTTTCTTTCTTTCTTTATTTCATTTTAGGGCCACATTCATGGCATATGGTAGTTCCCAGGCTAGGGGTCGAATCAGAACTACAATTGCCAGTTGACACCATAGCCACAGCAATGCAGGATCGGAGTCACATCTGTGACCTAGACCCACAGCTCACAGCAAGGCCGGATCCCTTAACCCACTTAGTGAGGCCAAGGGTTGAACCCTCATCCTCACGGATACTGGTTTAATTCATTTCTGCTACACTGCAATGGGAACTCCAACAGTGTTTTTTAAAAAAAGAATCCTGCAATAGATTCTAAAGGACAATCTAAGGCATCATCATCAGACATAAGTAAAAAAAAAAAAAAAAGAAAAAAAAGATGAAAGACTTTAACAGCCAAAGCCGAATTTTATACTAGGAGCCATAACCATATAGACTGAGGAGCCACATAACAACAAAATTTCCTTCAAGGAGAGAAAATGGCTCAACTAGGGGAAAAAAAAAGATATCCCCAAATGAATCTTTGCTGTTTATAGTGGCTTTTTTTTTTCTATTTCTTCACAGAAACCTCTTACATTGAGAGGTAATTATTTAGAAATGAAGTAAACAGTGATGATGACAATTAAAATGATGATAATCACTATACACTGTCATGAACCACGATTTTTCTGTGCCACCAAGGTTTCCTCATCTGGAACACTACTTTGTCATCAGCTGAAATTATTAGCAAGTACAGTGGGGTTTCCAAATTATCTAGTATGTGTCTGCTATCTGTGAAACAGTTTAGGGCTCCAAATATAATCAGTTTCTCTTTAGATAGATATTTACACATATCTATGTGTACAAATGTATATGAGTGCAGGAGATTTCTTGTGGTGCAACAGGTTAAAAATCTGGCGTTGTCACTGCAGTGGCTCGGGTCATAGTTGTGGCACGGGTTCAGTTCCTGACTGGGAACTTCCATATGCTGTGGGCCTGGCCAACAATGTATATGAATGCATACTGAATAGACATATATGGGTGTTGTATGCATAAAAAATGAGAAAAGCATTTTCACATATGTTACTTATGCTTTTGAGAAATCATGAAAGGCAGACATTTTAGTCACACTTTTGCATACAAAGAAACCAAGGTTCAAGCATTGGATATTTTCCGAAGAGTACAGCGACCATCACCAATAATAGCAGGATTCAAATCCAGATGCCTGTTTGCAAGTTCTGTCTCACCTAAGGGGAGAAGAGTGGGTAAGTTTTGAAGAAAGTCAAATAATGTCACTAGCCATTTGTACCGTTCAGTGGCCAAGCTACAGATCCAAATACAGCACTAATTTTGTTAGGAAATGATTTTCATGCAAAGTTGGTAGAAATCCTGATAGTTGAGCTGAGAAAGAATATCATAGTAAATGAATTTATTAAATGAGTGACCAAGGCAAGTCGCTTAACCTCAGCCAGTCTCGGTTTTCTCATCTGTAGAGATAACACCCACTTAATAACGTAATTTAATAATTTAATTTAATAGTGAGGATAACGTATATAACAACGGAGGTGATGGTCACGGATGTCTAGGATAGTGTCTAGCATTTAGCAAGCAATCCTTAAAATTCAACCACAGCTGCTTTTATTATTGTCCGTTTTGTGCCAACACTTCACAGAATTTGTGAGGCATTCCAGAATGAAATCAGTATTTTTTTAACATCTTAATTTTCATATAGGCAATGGGGGGGAGTGGACACTAAGTTTTCTTAACTTCCCGTGAGTTGTTGTCTAGCCAAGAGGACACTGAAGCATCTTTTGTAAGAATAGGCACAGTCCCAAAAAGAAAAGTGGCATCGAGTGAAAAAGCAGGGGCTTATAAAAAAAAAAAAATTCAGGGTAGAGGATCTTGAAGAGAGAAATTGACACATTTGTGGATGCTCTGTGACACAAGCTGTATTTAGCCGCTCTGCTGCCTTGTGCCAGTTGATTAAGACTGGGAACATTTTCTCAAGTTGTGTGAGAGAAGCACAGCTGTCGTGTTCAGGAACTTGAGTACGAAACGTATGCTTCCTGCCAAGCTTTCACGGGGTACAAGCTCAAAGCCTCACAAAAACAGAATGGTTTTAAAAATGATTGGAAAGATTCATTCTCGCTGACAGATGGAAAGTATCAGAGATTAGGGAAGTGTGCCTTTGTGAGCGTGCACATATGTGTGTGTGTGTGTGCGCACACCCACGCTTGCACACATTCGTTGGGTGAGGTGGCTGATGATGGCACTTGAAAACCTTATGAAGCATGATGAAGAATGTTGGGCTTCTCTGTTACTGCATTGTGTTTTCTCACAAACCTATTGGTTTTAATGAATAATAATCACAACAATTTTTACACAGACTGGAATGGCTACAGACTAAAGATTTTACCTGGCCTTGGCATGCACGTGTGTGTGTGTGTGTGTGTGTGTGTGTGTGTGTGTGTGTTTATAAAATCTACTTCAAAATCTTAACACACCCACAAACACAAACTCAAACAAATACACAGTTTTTCCATCCTGCCATTATAAACTCAAAATGGCATATCCACTCAGTTTTCATAACAAGGAAAATGGGCCTGCTTTCAGTTTGAAAATATATTAGGGAATTTCCCAGAAAAAAATGAAAAGCAAAGACATTTTTTTTTCCCCTAGATACTTCTATTCTTGGATATTTTAATCCCACTTCCCATGTGGGGTGATTACACCAGTCAAGGTAACTATAGCAACACTCAATCCCAGGGTTGATGGGCTGCCTGAAATTTAGCCAATAGCTGACTGCATCATTACCTCTTTGCCTAGAAATTGGAGGTTTCATATGCTCGATATGCTTGATGTGGCCACTGTGATTAAAAACCATTTTGAGGGACAGTCTTCCATTTTTCTGAAACCATAGAGCTAACTTAAGAGAACAAAATATTGGTATTGCTGGTGTCGGAAACTATAAATATACATGTGCTCTCATCCTCAGAGGCTCATCCTTGGAATAACTCCTGGCTGTCTGCTGGATCCCAGATCAGTGACAGCACCTCAGTGGCAAGGCAGAAATACTTGTCCGTTTCACGGTGCCACAAAGAGATGGAATTTGGATTGTTGATACTTGTAAGCATTCTTATTTGACAATCATTCTTTTGCAAATAAAGTAAGAAATTTCAGTGGTTTAAATGGAATTCAGAGTGCCACTTTGGCTTTCAGCAACACTAAATCCCCCACCCCCCTCAGTAGATGAAGGAATATTTCAGATTCTAAGATTTCAATCTAACCCCATAGCACCTGGCACAAAGATAGAGGTTAGAGGTTAGGAGTTATTCTTTATAAATGACTTCATCATCAATGGTTAGAATATGTATTCCTTTACCTAAAGGGGGAAGACAGAGACTCACGGAGCTTGCAATTAAAAGCTCTAAAACCCTTTACAAATAACCAAACAAGAGGTAGACTGAGTATTACTAATGCTCTGAGCCAGCTTTTTCCGAGTTTAATCTCTAGTTAAATTAAGGTCTTTATTTCCCCCTACATACCCAACAGAGGAAAAGGTAAACTATCTTTTAATGAAAATAATATTTTATCATCTCTCTATACTTTTTAAAACACCATATTAAAATGAGATAAGCCTATTTGGCATGTGACAAGGTAGGACCGAATAATTGATATATGTGAGAGAGAATAAATATATATATAATAGAAGCCAGTTCACAAGTTATTCAGATATTGAAATTATCATAAAAGAATTTCAACTAATTATAAATAATCTGTATAAGAAAAATAGAGAAATAGTTGAATAGGGACAAAAAAGAGAATTTACAGTATTGTAATCTATGAACGTGAAAAGCAATTTAAAAATTAAAATTAATGTGGTTAGAAGCTAACAGAGTAGTTATTTTTAAGGGGGAGGGGACTGTAGGAAGGGAATAAGAGGGCATTAAGGGTAAATGGTGTTATCTTTTCTTAGATGAATGCTGCTGTAACTCCGATTCGACTCCTGGCCCGGGAACTTCCATATGCCGTGGGTGCAGCCAAAAAAAAAAAAAAGAGAGAGAGAGGGGAAAAAAAAGATAATACCTTTGTACCTTTGTAATTTGTACAACTGACAAAGCGCATGTATACAGAATAAATAAAAAATAGAGGGGGTTCCCAATGTGGTGCAGCAGAAACAAATCCAACTAGGAACCATGAGGTTACAGGTTCAATCCCCGGCCTTGCTCAGTGGATTAAGGATCCGGCATTGCCACGAGCTGTGGTGCAGGTTGCAGACTCAACTCAGATCCTGTACTGCTGTGGCTGTAGTTCCGATTAGCCCCCTAGCCTGGGAACCATATGCCGCGGGTGCAGCCCTGAAGGCCAAGCTGCCCTCTGCCTTCAGAAGGCTGCTGTGCCGCACGGCTGCCCTTGGCTCTGCTGCCTGGGGGAGAACCCACCCACCTTCCCGCGGCTGGCGGGGACAGGAGCCAGCCTCATCTGGAACAGGGGCTGTTTCTGAAAACTGCCGGCAGCCTCCCTCTGTCTGCACCACCCTCTCCTGCAGCTGTTCCCAGATCGACTGGGAGCCTCTCTGAGCTCCCCCAGCCCTCCGGGGTTGCTGCTTTATGGAGATTTGGGCCAAGTTGAGAAGTCAGGGAAAGCCAGGGTTTCTGGGTTGGAATTCCAACTCTGTGGCTTATCAGGTGTAAAATCATAGGTTATTTGTATTAATGTTTAAGAGTTTTTGGTTTCTCTTTCTACAAAATGGGACTAGTAACACCCACTCTGAAGAACTTTCAGGAGAATCAGGAGTGACGTATGCAATATTCCTGCAAATAATAGTGGGTTCAATTAATAGAAGCTATTAGCGTTCATAATCATCAGTTCAGAAGGTATCAGGACAGAGGAAAAAAAGATCCCAGCCAGCCTCTGTGGTAATACTGGATTTCGGCTCTAAGTCCCTTAAAGATCTCAGTTGTCAGGAAATGGCACAAGAGTATAATGAATTAATTCCAGAATACAAAACCCCCAAGTCTCCGATCAGATCTGCTCTTTTATCATCCAAAGTGACTTACCAGCCCCTCATCCACTTGGCTCTGAATTCAGTTTTATGGGGACCCTCCCAAGGCACTTACACAGCTCTTACTCATATCTCAGCTCTCTTTACAATTCCTGGTGGTTCTCATTGTTTCTCGGGCGCTCGGATTAAGAGCCAAGGACTCAGCAAGTTGCCAAGAAAATAAAAAGTGAATTCCTCAGACGGTGGTTCAGTTTTTAGGGCCACTGAAGAAGAAAGGCAGCTTCAGTCTGAGGTGTGAAAGGAGAGGGGAGCCCATGGAATTTTCTATGTCTTCACGTCAGAATATTTGATAATTAGGATAAAACGTGGACATCAAGAGAGTGAGAAAAAGAAATCATAGTGGTCAAAAACAATAGTCATACTCAAGTTCATGGTTCCCAGGTTATTACTCTGTTCTAGAGCTAGAGCCCGTGGCAGATATTTTCTCTGCGCTCTCATTTAATCTTCAAAACCTTTAGGATCTTATGAGGTCCTAAATGTGTCCCTATTTATAGATGAGGCAACTGAGGCTTAGTAAGGTGAAGTAAGTGACCCAAAGGCCCTACAGCCAGTGACAGTCAGTTTCAAACTGTGTCTCCAAAGTCCATACTCTTCACCTAAGCGCTATGCCTACTCCCTTGTGGTCAGACTCACCTCACCAACTCCCCGTTGGCACTCACCCTCCCGCTTACCATCCATGATAGTTGTGTTTGATAAAGGGCTTTGTCCTGTAATACACAGATTTCTTCCTGTTTTGCTGGTATCCACAAGTGTCGATGACCCTGGCTATTTATTTCTGAGTTCTTGGAGAGCACAGACTGTGTTTAAGGAACATGACTTGTATACCATTCAGCAGTGTCACACACAAACGCATAAATAAAACACATTTTCTGGCCAAAACGATGTGCTTTCACTCTGTTTGCTGCTCGCCTCCACTTCTCATGGAGAAGGAAGTAGCACAGAGAATCTGCTCAAGGTCCAAGCAACACAGATTGGTGCCTTCCTCACCTGATCCGCCCTCTGAACAAGATGGAGACTGTGCTGCATGAAGAACAAATAGATGCCTTTTAACTTGCTGAGTAGCCATCCCAGAAGCTCTCATTAAGGCTCCATAGCAGTCTAGACTTTGCACTGAGTTCTGGCTTCACCACTTATCATGTGTATAATCTTGAGTGAGTTACTTAACCAAACCAAGCCTTGGTATTCTCATTTGTAAATAGAGTTGGGATGGTGATTGCACGGTTTGTTCTCTTGGCTTGGCCAGGACCTCCTGGCCCACTCTTTGCTGACCAGGCCCACTGCATCGCCTGGTAATAAAGATACCTTTGGGCCTTGGCCACATTCTTCATCTTGCCTGGGATTTAGGCCAAGCATCCTGTACTGGGGAGGCAGACATCTCTCGGCTAGACTTGGCATCTCCAAGGCAGGCCCCAAGGCTCTGAAACTGGCCACCTCTGCTTATCTTGAAGCCCATTCAGTGACACGTGGACCCATCCACGGGAGCTGACAGATGCCCAAGAAGGCTAATTCATGCTGCCTCCCTGCCCAAATGAGCTGCGTTTCCATTTTTACTCCATTGATGCCCACTATTGGCAGGAGCCAACCCTGCGCAGGGCTCTCCTCCCAGACTATATAAAAAGAAAGAGCATTTTCTCCCTCGTCTTCACTCTCCCCTCAACCCTCCTAGCTCCACCCCCCAGGATTCGCCCTAAGGTCAAGTACACATATTGAAACTCAACCATGCCACATACCTGTCTGTTCTGCCTCCAATGTGTTCCCTGGGACATGAAGGGCCTTCTCTTCTCCCCATCTTTGATGCAGGTGAATCCCCTATGTGACATCTTCCTTAAGAGGTAGTTGTCACCACCTCATCCTCAAAAATCATAATGGGGGAATGGCTGGTGGGGGCCATGGTTCATGACTGGGAGGGTGAAGAAGATGAAATTATAAATTCAGTGTTTTTAAAATATTATTGTTGTTGTATACTTTTTCATTTACTGGTTATGGAAACCCAGTGCGATAAGCATTGTTATTCCCTTTTCATCAAGGAGAACCGCGGCGCAGGGAGACAGGGGTCCTGAGGTGTCCTGACGAGGCCATTCAGGAATTGACGTCTACTTTGTCTGACAACAAAGACTTAGCTGTTTCCACTGCACAACCCCCCTCACACCTCTGAAGATATTCAAGCCAAGGCCAAACACCCCCCTTCGCATTCAGGTGATTAGACCCTTTGGAATTTAGACCCTGTGACCTCTGAGGTCTTTCTGGGGTAAAATTTCAATGATTCTCTATTTCTGCTTCTATGTCACATGAGTTTGCCGAGTCCAGTGATGGTTTTTCCTTTCTCATCTTCTTTTCTTCCAAGAACACCTGAAAAGCCCCAAATAAGTGAAATGGGCCCCCTTTAGGAGTTCCCGTCTTGGCTCAGTGGAATCTGACTAGGAACTATAAGGTTGCGGGTTTGATCCCTGGCCTTGCTCAGTGGGTTGAGGATCTGGCGTTGCTGTGAGCTGTGGTGTAGGTTGCAGACACGGCTTGGATCCCACGTTGCTGTGCCTATGGTGTAGGCCGGCAGCTACAGCACCTGTTAGACCCCTAGCCTGGGAACATCCACGTGCCACAGGTGCGGCCCTAGAAAAGGCAAAGAGACAAAAAAAGAAACAGGCCCCCTTTAAAACTCTCTAAAGGCTCTGCAATTGCATCCTCCCAGCCACATAATAATCCTAAGAGGAGGTTTTTCACGATAATTCACTCAGTGCCTGAGAGCAGGAGCTGGACAAGAGATACATAATTTATACAGGCAATTACACATCAATTGGTTATTAAAAGTGCCCTCATTGAGATGTACCGTATTGAGGACACAGAGATAAATCTGGTTCCCCAGGTAACAAGCTCTCGCTCACAGACAGAAGGCAAATTTTCTGATTTGGGATTGGCGTAACTTGTCTTGACCCCGCTATGCTTCTTTGCCTACAGTGTGGGGTTCTGCCTGTGTGTGGGTGGCTGAAGACAGGCTCGGTAGTGAGAAAGCCACGGTACAAATAATAGCCTGGGGGATTTTTTTTTTTTTTGGAGCCCTTTCCTCCAGGGAAAAATAATTATTTTTCTAATTAATTAAACATTCATCCAAGCATTCATTTATTCATCAATTCATTCATTCAAATAATGTTTTAAATGTGCTAGGTGCTGGAGGAGACTTCAGAATGAAAATGACACTTTCCCTCCCTTGGAAGAGCTGGCTGTTGAGTGAGGAAAGACACAGGCAAACAAATGATTTCAAATATTTTGATAAGTGCAGAAAAGGAGACAAATACAAGTGAAGATGTGGTTGGGGGGGCATTTGTTCTCGCCAGGGCAGCTGGGAGAGGCTTCACACAGGAGACGGGAGATGAGCCGAGCCCTGTGATCATAAACAGGAGTTCACCAGACAGACAGTGGAGAGGCCACCCAGAAAGAGAGGCAGGGATGTGCAGAGTCATACAATTTTCCATCTAATTAAAGGTGAAAGTTTGGAGTTCCCACTGTGGCTCAGCGTGCTAAGAACCCGACCTAGTCTCTATGAGGATGGGGGTCCAATTCCTAGCCTCAGGCAGTGGGTTAAGGATCCAGCATTGACACAAGCTGTGGAGTAGGTCACAGATGCACCTGGGATCCGGCATTGCTGTGGCTGTGGTGTAGGCTAGCAGCTGCAGCTCCAATTCGACCCCTAGCCTGACAACCTCGTTATGGTCCTAAGAAACAAAAAAACAACAAAAAAATTACTTATGGAATTCTCATGTGGCACAGCAGGCTAAGGGTCTGGCATTGTCACTGCAGCAGCTTGGGTCGCTATGATTCATGTTTGATCCCTGGTCCAGGAGCTTCCACATGCTTTAGGCACTGCCAAAAAAAAAAAAAAGAAGAAGAAGAAGAAGAAAGAAAATAAAAATTATTCATAATGGAAAAAAATTGATAGAATTTACCATGATAAAAATTAACAACTTTTACAGCAGTTGAGGCCATAAAAAAGAAAAAAAAAGGTGAAAGAAATAACAGGAGGAAACAGCCACGTAGAACACTCTGAGGCAGTTACACCTTTGGCCAGCAGAATGTGAAGAACAATCAGTGAAGCTTTCGTTGATGGAGGGGGTTCGCTGCACCAAGATCTTCTGGGTAAAGTAGTTTTTTGTGGTTTTTGTTTTATTCGTATACAGAAATTTTAATTCAGAAGGTCCAGGGCTGCACCTATGAACCTGTCTTTTCAAAGCCCTCTGGGTGATTCTTTTGAAAGTGGGACAACACTTGAGAAAAACTGGGTTAGCGTCTAGGCTATTACGGTCCCCCATTCTCTTTTTTATGCCTGGGCTGCAGCCTGGAGGCTTTGTTAGTCATCAGCTCTCAGGCAGTTTGATTACTGTCATCCAGTCAATTGTATCCCCAGAAGAGCCTGATGTTTTTCCAGTTGTGTTTAACATTTGGGAGGACGCCCAGACGCTGGCAGTCCTTTGGCACCAGTTCCCAATGAGCTCCCTCAGAAATATGGCAGCCGCCAGTCCAGAGACCCAGGCTCCAGGGGCACAGAAGAGCAAGCCACCTCTACCTTCACTGTGCAAACTGCTTTGGCGATTCCCATGACATGAGAATGCGGGTTCGATCCCTGGCCTCACTCAGTGGAAAGGACCTGGCGTTTCTGGAAGCTGTGGTGTAGGTCGCTGATGTGGCTTGGATAAAGCATTGCTGTGGCTGTGGCTTAGGCCAGCGGCTGCAGCTCTGATTCGACACCTAGCCTCAGGAACTTCCATATGCCGAGGGTGTGGCCTTAAAAAGAAAAAGAAAATTAGTGCCCAATACTCCCACCCCCTGTAGGTTTCGTGCAGAGTCTTAAGGCAAGCCCAGATCTGCCGCCACCTCATTGGAAGAAATAGGCTCCTATCAGGAAAATCCGGATCAAGAAGAGACGTGAAGCTGAGATTTCTGGACTTGAGGCATTTTCATTCGAGTGAGAAAAGAAGCTCGGAGGCATTTTCTGTCTCAGGTCCGAAAGAATTTACTCCCTGCTCTGATCCAGTGCTTGGAGGACTCTGAACCCCACCGCTTCCGAAACTGGTCTTACCTCAAGAGTATTTCTTTAAGGATACTTAAGCAATACTAGATGAAATCTGAAAAAGCTACACTCCATATGAAAGGAGAAGAAGGTGATTTTTCCCCCCCGCCCTCCAAGTCTCCTGTGGTGCAAAGGGACCCAATTAGCAGGAGAAGGTAAATCAGAATAATTCCGTTTCCCTGAGGCCGTCCTCCGAGGACTGTTTGTTGCTGGGCATTTTTGAAGAGCAGGCTCCCCTTGGACTCGGTTCCCTTTCATCCCTCCCTGGGCTGGGCAGGTGGGCTAAACGTGCTGGGAAATGACAGATGCTCCCGGGGCCTCGATGCAAGCGGCAGGGCGAGCACAGGCCGGATGAAGCATTTTGTCGAGGCCTCCGTATCTGAGAGCCCACATCTTTCTTGCGCTCTGATGCCTTTTCACTTTGGCAACATTGATAGGGCCAAATGTAGCCCCACTTAAAAAAAAAAAAAATTCTGTTCTCATTTTGGACTACTAACCATTTCCTGCCCTCTTCTTCGTGGATTTTTCTTTTTACTTT
>PVHT020000113.1:5436528-5516045 GCA_004024745.2 Catagonus wagneri
CCCACAGCTTCCTTACTCTTTTCTCAGTTTCTTTCTCCATCACCTTTTTGATTTTCTAACATACTCCCCCGTGCCCTCCCCACTTTCTCACTCCCCTCCTCCTTCCTGGTTTTTAATGAGTCCTAGACAGATAACCAGGCTGCACTGATAACCAAAGATAAAAATTGCTCGGATTTGAGCATCACAAATAAATAACACCCAAAACAAACTCAAGTTTCTCCCCGGTAAGTGTACCCACGATAGTGACCCTGTATGTGTATTTGGGGGTGGGGAACATTTTCATCGTTCTCACAAGGAACTCAAGGAGCATGCCTTTTTTTTTTTTTTCCAAATAAATATTATAGTATTTCTTTTGTTCCTGTTACAGGTCTGTGTCTCTAGCCAACACTGATGGTAACAGAGGCCCTGACACCGTGTCGAGTGATGGCTTCGTTCACCTCTGGTGGCACTGAGATGTATTGACAAACAGAGTCCCCACACTGTCTTTCTAAAACTACCCCCTCATTCAGCCCCTTCTCCATCACAATGTCCCCATCCCGACAGGTTCCCAGGAGGATGGAGACAGACTCCCCCAGCCCCCAGTGCGGCTGGTCTCCTTGGAGACCTGCTGTGGACCCTCTCCGGGAATGTGGACGCTCGGGTTGGGCAGCGAGAAGCAAGTGCCTGTGGGAAAACAACTCCTGCATAGAATCACCCACTACCAGGAGTACTGCCCTCTGTTGCTGTGTGCCAGCGAGCGGAGAAAATCCACGAACACTCAGTCACTCTGCTAGGAGTTTTATTAGCCGATCGGCTACTGCCTCCAACCCAGGCATAGGATAGGAGTGCAGCCCTGAGTCAAAGTAGGGTTAGACTTATAAAGGCTAAAACCACACTCAGATGGTGTTTTGCACAAGCAAGCAAGCAAGCAGTTACAGAAGCCATAAATTCGCAGTTAGCACAGCAAAAACAAGATAAGGACAAGGGGAGAGGGTCAGTCTTGCAGAACTGGGCAAGGTCAGGCCTACAAAACAGAATTACCCTGTTAATCCTGCAGAACAATATTTTTCTGTTAGGAGTCAGGGTCTAGGGCCCGAGTTAAGATAACTTCCCTTAGAATCAAAATGGCTCCACTCTGGCTAAATTTAAGGGGGTCTGAGCCTCCCTCTGAGCTGGATCTTAACACTGTCATGGGACTCGACCCCTACCCTTCCCTTGAGCTTCCCCTCCTCCTTCATCATTCCTGCTGCAAGTTCCCGCCGTGAACTCCAGCCAGCCACAGATTCCCTCCACAAAGCCTTTATGAGCCCAGCGCCTCCGCACAGTCAGAGCCGGCGCCATCTTGAACTCAGCCTTTGCTGAGTTAATAAATCTCTCTTCCTTCACCGGACTTGGTCTAGTGCGTTCCTCGCTCAGCAAACCTAACATACCAGCCTTATGAGACTCTCAAGGACACCCAAAGGGCCCGGGACACTGATCAACTGCTTCCAGGACAATTACTGCTCCCTGAGGTCTCCCACCCAGAACTCCCCGCCTTGTTCTCTCTCCCCTCTGAGCAGTGGGACCCCATTGGGGTGGGAAAAGGAAAAAGGAAGGCCAGAGGCATTCAAGACAAGCGTATCCACCTGTATCCTATTTTATCAAAGGCCACCTTCTAACTTTCCAAAAGCGCTTGGATAAATAAAAGCTGCAGCCAGGAGTTTTGCTTTCTTGACCTTCATGCCTGAGTACCTCGCAGAAAAACTGCTATTAACTATACCACCCTTTAATCATTCTCAGCGTGGCCTTCTCTCGAAGTCCTCACCCTAAACAGTTATTACTGCTTAGATCTTAAAGCTTTGGCTGACCATCACTGTCTGCTCTTATTCTCTGCCCCCGGGGAGCTGTGCTTTACGAAGAGAGAGAAACCCTCGTTGGAGGGTGCAGAGGTTCCGTGTGACACAGCGGGAAGTGAAATCAGGCACGGCGCCACCTTGAGCAAAAACATAAAAACAGGCGATGCATTGCCAGGACAAACACAGGAACGATATTATGTAAAACCCGCCATAGCTCAGGAAAGCTGACAAAGTAGTGCTGCCCTATATTTGCACAGCACTTTATCATTTGCCGTGTTTCCCTAATGACCCCAATTCATTATTCTATCCAGGGTGAGCAGGACTACAATCCCTTTATGGATAAGAAAACTGAGGCTTTGAGAGGTTGAGTGAAGCCCTTAAGGTTCTATACGAGGAGATGGGACTGGCAGGGCCCCGGGGAAAACGAAAATCTAGAGTCTCTTGTTTAAAAAAAAATACCGAGAAATTCAAGACGGCAACAGCAGATCATCAGCAAAGACAAGACGTGGAGCCCATCGAATCACGGGGCCTTGTGTGACTTGACTGTACAGTTAACACACTCATAATGGCCCCACCGCTACACGGAGGCGGGGTCAGGGCTCGGACTGCTGCTGGCATTTGGCCTCTGCTGACCAGAAAGGCGGCGACGGAGTTATGGGTGAAGGAGGAAAAGAGAGCTTTATTGCTTTGCCAGGCGAAGGGGGGGCACAGCAGGCTGATGCTTTAAAGACTGTGCCCTCCTTAAGAGAGATCAGGAGGTGGTTTTACAGTTTGGGAGTGAAAAATAGGGCCACTGCTAAGCTCTAGTATAGAAGAGAGCTTGCATTGTTTTTCATAACTGGCGTTTGGGTTGTCCCAGGATTGTTCTGATGATTCTTCTTTTAGAATAAAGAGTGCTTCATCAAGTCTTCCATTTGTTGGGAGTTCCAGTTCTGTGGAAGAACTGGAAGATGTTGTTATGTATATTACTTGAGGAGGACCCGCGACCCTGCCCCAGGGCTACACTGTTGTCTCTTGATTGTTCCTCCTTGGTGCCTGCCTCCCCTCCCTTCCTTGAATAACTACCATCTGAACCTGCTTTTTGGAACTCAGAAAAGGTCATGGGGGCTGAAGCCTATTCCCCCAAAACAATAAATGGGGGACTCAGAAAACTTGTAGGCCCAGGAGCCCCACAGGGCCCCACTTGGCTTCAAAACTCAAGTCATTGAAGTCCAAGTCATATTTCTCAGCAGGTTCTGGCTGCATCAGAATTTCTTCCCGGTCTGCTTCCAGCCATCTCTGTGATGTTGAACAGACACCGTTTAACTCCATACATCCCAGTTTCCCCTAATACAGACCCCGGGGCTAGAGGAAATAATTGTTGCAGTCTCTTTCCTCTCCCAAGTTCTGTGATCTTTACCCCCTAGACTCTGAAGTTCTAGTGGACAGCGATGTCTACAATGATTCTAAGAATGGAGGGGAAAAGCAGTGTCCTGGGAGTTCCCACTGGGGCTCAGAGGGTTAAGAACCCAACATAACGTCTGTGAGAATGCAGTTTCAATCCTTGGCCTCTCTCAGTGGGTTCAGGATCCAGCACTGCCGCAACCTGGGTGTAGGTGGCACACACGGCGCAGACCCAGCGTGGTCGTTGCTGTGGCTGTGGCACAGGCTGGCAGCTGCAGCTCCCATTGGACCCCTTGCCGGGGAACTTCCATATGCACATGTTCGGCCCTAAAAAAAAAAAAATCTGGATGGATTTCTCTGTATTTTTATTTTAATTTTTATTATTTTGCTTTTTAGGGCCATATGTGTGGCATATGGAAGTTCCCAGGCTAGAGGTCAAATCAGAGCTGCAGCTGCCAGCCTACATCACAGCCACAGCAATGCAGGATCTCAGCCGCACAGCCCAGGGCAACACCAGATCCTTAACCCACTGAGCAAGGTCAGGGATTGAACCCACATCCTCACGGTTACCAGTCGGGTTCTTAACCCGCTGAGCCACGATGGGAGGGAGCCCCAGTCTCTGTATTTTTAAATGGTCAAGGTATTGATCATTCTTTTGAAGTCCCACATCTTATATCCACCTCTTCCTCTTACCTTGATTTAATCTACTATTGAAGCCTGAACATTTAGAAAAGGAAAATAAAGGGAAGGAGAAAGGGGAAGAGAGAGAGAGAGAGAAAGAGGAGGAAGGAAGAAAGAAATAGAACTAAAGAGCTAAAAGAGGGCCCAGAAGGCACCCACTGTGCAGATGGCCCTGGAGCCTCACTTCCACTCTTATCATCAGCCGACTTCCCTCCAGGGGTGACGCACTCTGCAGTTTGTTTGGCAAAGACACGTTTTTTGAAAACAAAGGGGGGTTATTATTGCGGAGACTCCTGCTTCACGCAACGGTCTGGATGTTTCTCTCCCTGAAAGCTGAACATATTCATCAAACTGTGTTGCGCTCCTGGACTTGCAATTCATCACAGCTCGTTTCAAGCTTTGTTAATTAATACCAAGGCCAGGGACCCAGTGGAGGCCTCAAATTTAATCTGAAGCGCTTTAAAATTATTATAATCTACTAGAGGAAGAGCTGTTGGATTTTAAATAGCCTTAAAACAAAATTTCCGACACGGCCTTGCCAAGACATTAAAAGAAATCTTAGGAGAGTCTTGGTGGAGCAGCTGCCTGGAAACGGCCTCCCTGTGCTGTTGCGAGGTGGTGTCTGGCCAGCAGAGGGAGCTGAACTGAACTCTTATCCCCCGGTCCTCAGAGCTAAACAGAGTCAAGGTCCTAAAGGCAGAGAAAGAAAACCAGAGGGAGAGGGACCACCAGGCAGCTTCTGGCAATAACAGAAGCAGGGCCACTCGGTGGAATCTGGTTTGATGAAACTGGACAGAAAGAGTTATGTCTCTTTTTCTCATCTTTGAACTTTGGGAAGAATCCCTGAGTATGCATTCCACCCAGCCAGAACGAGGGAATTGTTAAAGCAAGTGACTGCAGAGGAATAAAGGATAGTTTACGTGCAGTCATGCTCGGTGGTTAGTGAGTAATCTCACTAGACTGAGCTCACTAGTGCCTTGCAGGCTTTGGTTTCCTGGGTTGTCTTCCTCCCACATCTAAGCACTTATGTTTCTGAGTATTCATTTTTCACAACCTAAACGTGTGTGGCAACTCTACTCTGTTATGATGTATACTTGCTTCCTATTACTGCTTCACCTGTTAGCTCCACTGTTTAAAAGTACTGGTTCTGAAATGAACCTTAAGCAGATAAACGACCTCCAATTATTAATAGGGCAATACCAGAATGTTGCAGAGAAATATGAGAATTTATGCATAAATGTGGATTTATGTGTCAAGATTCCAAAAGGAATAACTTTCTGAAATGCTTAGCATGGGGCGCTCTCATCATAGCTCAGTTAAAATGAATCTGACTGGCATCCATGAGGACGCAGGTTTGACCCCTGGATTTGCTCACATGTATAGATCCTTATAATAAATTATGACAGGGAATGAAAAGGTTATAGATAAGGATCTGGTGGTGCTGTGAGCTGTGGTGTAGGTTGCAGATGTGGCTGGGATCTGGCATTGCTGTGGCATAGGCCGGCAGATACAGCTCTGATTTGATCCCTAGCTTGGGAACTTCCCTAGGCCACAGGTTCGGCCCTAAAAGACAAAATAAATAAATAAATAAATACATACATACATACATACATACATACATACATGCTTAGCATGGAATACACTGCTCTGTAAAACCTTTTTCAACCCCCTTTTCCAATACTTCCCTCCCAATTTCAAGCCTTTCCGAATTTCCTAAATCCCCAAACACCTTGACTTTTATGCATCTTTGGCTTCACATACGATGCCGCCTTAGCCTGGAATCCCATTGGGCTTCTATTTGTACTTCAAGACCCACACAAAACTCATCTTTAACTCTGAAGACTTCCCTGCTTCCTGCAAGAACACTTATTCAACGCTGCACACTTTTCTGTGCATATTTTTCCTTGCCTTTTTCACAAGGTTTTGCAAATAGTATGGATATATTTTCTTTGCAAAGCATGTATAGATCCTTATAATAAATTATGATAGATAATGAAAAGGTTATAGATATAAAGACAGAGGTCTCTACTTCCGAATTTTAAGATGCCCAAGAGTGGTGCTGTTATGTTTCTCATCTTGTATACACTGCATTCCTAGGACAGTCTCTGTGATATAGCAGATGTTTGCTACATATTACTTGAATGAATCGCCTGAGTGAATAAGTAGGGGTCAGTCAAGGTCTAGACTTGTTTTATAAAAGGAAACTGAAGCACTAGCAGGGCAACTTGCTTGTCTAAAGTCACACAATTAATTATCAAATCCCTTTGGCATAATGCCAAGCCACAGAGTACTCATTTCTAGAGGTAGACAAGCACAGACACATTTCTGTTCTTTAAAGCTGACTAATCTGCAAGAAACCACATGGTCTCGTGCATGGAGAAGAGAAAGAATGAAGAATACTTACGACGGCTATGAGCGGGAGGTTTGCAGAACCATGGACAGAGCTCAAAGCTTATCTACCTGGGAGGCACGGTATAATCTAAGAGTTTAGCTGGAGAACACATTCAGGTGGCTTAAGAGCTCCAGACTACAGGGCTAATGAGTCTTGTCCTTGCACTTCCCATTTTTGAGACCTAGGGAGCACAATTTGGAGCTTTGAATGAAAATATCCAAGTGCAATCCAAAGTGTTACTTCCACAACCAAAATTTCACCAATAATTTCCAGATGAGGAGATGAACCGTCCCATCAGGGCTTTGTGACCATGCACTCTAGTCCAAAGCCAAACATTTGCCAGGAGCCCAGGGCAGAGGCTCCTACTCTAAGCCAAGATCACAACACTTTCATGGACCTTAATGGGAGCATGAAGGAGAGGAGCTACCGGAGAGTGAGAAGAAAACAAAGAAGCATGAAGCATGATTCCAGGAGCAGATGCCCCGTAGCCTGGGCTCGGTGTCAAAGATGCCGTGGGAACTAAAGAGGGATAGTGAGCCCGAAAGCTGTCAGATCTCAAGGAAGCAGCAAGTGATAATGTAGTCCAATGCTGCCCGTCTTCCTGTAAAATCCAAGAGAAGCCAAAAACCCGATATGTGTGTGTGTGTTTCTCCATGTGAGGCAACCCAGAAAGAAACATTTCTGCAGGACACAGCTGTGCTGTGAACCACACACGTCTGACGCCTACCTTAAACTCACACGCCCGTAGAGCAATCCGTTGGTTTTTGGAGCCTGGAGCAGAAAATCCCCTCCTCCAAGCAACTTTTGGGGTATGATAGTGGGGGAAGCAAAAGGTAATTTCACTGGAACAGTTTAGAAATTCAGAATTTCTTCTCCATCCTGTCCCCAAATAACCTCTGCCTCAGGACAAGGGGCCAGACTGTATGTGCCAGATTACTGAGACACTCCCAGGTGAAAATGTCCTTATTATAGTCAAATCATATAACAAATACCGCATCCCGATTTGAGGGGTGGGAAATTCGGTGACAGGCGCCATGGCTCTGTTGCTACAAAAATGACCCAGAGTCACCAGTGAACAGAGTTCTGCAGGGTGACTCTCTGCTTCTTGAAGAGCAGATGCTGCAATTCTGCCAGGAGACTACAGCCTTCCTCCCTCTTCTGGGGCTTCCATGTATCTTGGAACATTGCAAGGTGGGAGTTTTCACATGGGGTGAGTGGCCAGGGATCAAGCCAAGTCTCATAACGTAGGTGGCCGCCGGGTAGTCCCTGCGGGAGGCGCTGCTCACCGTGGGAGGGAAGGCCACCCTGTCCCTGGCAGGGACTAGGACAAGGTGGTGGCCACTGGGCTGAGCACCCTTTGGTCCAGAGGCTGCTTGTCTACATGGTGGCCTTCAGACTATGACTCACAGCTCTCACAGCGTCCGGGTGTTCCAACAGAGCGGCCCGTCCCCTGTCCCCAATCCTCTCCTCCTGGACCCCCCGACCCCCTCCCTTGTTTTTCTCCTGTGTCTGTCTTCCTACCCCATCCCCGGGGATCCTTTGTTTTTGCTCTTTGGAAAGATGGAGAAGGAACCCTTTTCTCTCTTAAATAATTGTAGATATTTCCCTCGGAAAACGGAATGTCCTCACTCAAATGTAGTGTCTCTGCTTTCCAGACACTAGTATAATCTGCCTCAAGGTTTGGGCATTTGGAAACACCAAAGTTCAAGAGTTCCCCCTGTGGTGCCATGGGTTAAGGATCTGACTACAGGGAGTTCCCGTCATGGCTCACTGGCAATGAACCCAACTTGTATCCATGAGGTTTGATCCCTGGACTCGCTCGGTGGGTTAAGGGTCCAGCTGTTGCTGTGAGCTATGATGCAGGTTGCAGATCCAGCTCAGATCCCGAGTTGCTGTGGCTGTGGCGTAGACCAGGGGCTACAGCTCCAATTTGACCCCTAGCCTGGGAAACTCCATATGTTGCAGGTGCTGCCCTAAGAAAGACAGAAGGAAAAAAAAAAAAGGAATCTGACTACAGGAGTTCCCATCATGGCTCAGCGGTAATGAGCTGACTAGTATCCCATATGCATTTGATCCCTAGCCTGACTCAGTGGGTTATGGATCTGGCATTGCCATGAGCTGTGGTGGAGGTCGCAGATGCAGCTCGGATCTGGATCTGGCATTGCTGTGGCTGTGGTGTAGGCTGGCAGCTACATTTCTGATTCAACCCCTAGCCTGAGAACTTCCATATACTGCAGGTACAGCCATTAAAAAAAGAAGAAGAAAGAAAAAGAAAAGAAACAGAGATATTCAGAGGTCCACAGGCTTTGTCCTGCTATCAGCATTGTCACACCTGTCCCTGAGGCAAGTCCAAACCTGACTACCTGCTTAAAATGAAAATCCTGTGAGTGCGATTCTGAGGCTCTCAATTCTCTCTCTGTCTGGGGGAACCAGACTTGGACTCCCCACCCAAACAGACAAACCAAACTTTCCAGAGGCCTCCAGAATCCACCCCAGCAAATCTCCAAACCATGTTTGATTGGGTTGGTCTCCGCCTGTTTAAGAAGAAGGTGTGTTCAGTTCCATCCGGAGGTGAGAAGGGGGAGGGTTAGTGAGGACGGCAGCCGCGAGCCGGGCTCAGGCCCCAGGCAGCTGTGGGCACAGCCATCGAGGTCAACCATCGTCTCAGCCACCGCCCCCCACCCACCGGCTCCCTCCTGATGGCAAGGCCTGTGCAAATCTCATCTTCTCTCCTAAGCTCCTTTGTTCCTGCGGCTTCACGCAGGGTCAGGAGAAAGGCAACTGCTGTGTAAAGAAAGCAGCAAGTCAGAAGGGAGGGCAGCGAGGAGCAGTTAGCCAAGCGGACATAGTAAAGATTTCCCTGAGCACCGGCGATGCCCAGCATCGGCACTTTGGTCCTTCTCGGCGCCTCACCTCCTCCCCAGCCAGGAATAAAGGAGTGTGGTCGGGGGAGCAGCTCCAGGGTCAAGAGCATGGATTCCGTCCTGCTGTTGGAGGGATAAAGAAAGGCTCCCCTTACTCTCCAAAGACTTCTCCTGCCACCTGCCAGAGAGTATGACCACCGGGAGGGCATGGCCTTGGGATGAGGTGTCCATCTGCAGATTGCTGCGAGCCAGGCACGGGGACCCAGGACAGCCCCGTACATGTATAGACACGTGTGCAGACATGCACACTACGTACGTCCATACCTGTGTATATGCAAGTGTGTGTATACACGCGAGCTAAGAAAAACAAACAAAAAGATAACATTGCTTTTGCCTTCCAGAAGCTTACAATCTAAAAACCTTACCACCTAAAAGCAAAGTGCATTTGCATGAATGATATGCATTCGCACTGATAAAGTACAGGTGTTGTACTTGAAGCTTTTGCGGACAGTACAGTGAGAAGTGGTCTGGGTTTAGCATCAAAGGACTTAGGTCTGAATTTCAGCTTTTCCACCTACTATTAGCTGTGAAAACTGGGAAACTCACTATTTCCTAAGCTTTTTTTTTTTTTTTCTCCCCCCCCCCCCCCCCGGGCATATGGAAGTTCCCAGGCCAGGGACTGAATCTGAGCCAGGGAAGCAATCGACACCACAGCTGCAGCAGTGCCGGATCCTGGACCTACTTCCCCAGGCCGGGGATTGAACTGGCAATGATCCAGAGACAAGCTGGATCATTAACTCACTGCACCCCAGCAGGAACTCCTCTCCTAAACTTAGAAGAGTCCCTGGCAGAGAATGCACACTTGTTTTTTGTTTTTGTTTTTTTTTCTTTTTTGGCCGCTCCTGGGCATATGGAGTTCCTGGGCCAGGGTTTAGATCTGAACCACAGTTGTGACCTAAGCTGCAGCTGCCGCAGTGCCAGATCCTTAACCCGCTGTGCTGGGCTGGGGAGCCGGTGTCCCAGTGCTCTTGAGACGCTGCAGATCCCATTACACCACAGCAGGTACTCCTTTATTTATTTTTATCATTTAGTGTTATTACTGTTACCATTATTAGTAATGTATCATTGTTATTATTACCTTTTTTTTTTTGCTCTTTAGGTTCATACCTGAAGCATATGGAAGTTCCCAGGTGAGGGAACGCCACAGTCACAGCAATGCAGGATCTGAGCCGCGTCTGTGACCTATACCACAGCTCATGGCAATGTTGGATCCCCGACCCAACTGCGCAAAGCCAGAGATTGAACCTGCATCCTCATGGATACCAGTCAGATTTGTTTCCACTGTACCGCAATGGGAACTCCCATCACTGTTATTATTAAGTAGAGATAGTGGTACATACTGCACACAGCTCTGTAGCTCTGAACAGAACAGCATTTTACCAGTGCTAATCTGCCCCAGTATTTACTAATTTGCATGTTTATCACCTGTTAATAGCATCCTAAATGCATTCTGTGCTTGCAGTCCTATTTTGCTTCTAATCTATGGTTGCGTGCTGTTTCCAAAGTTATCTTTCTGACATTTGCCATGTCAATCCCCTCCTTGAAAACCTCCAAAATCTCTCTTTGCCTACAGAAGAAATTCTAACTTTAGCGGGGGGCCTTTGACAAAATAGCTATTTCATCTTCAAGTGGGAGGAGAAGAAACAGCGAGAAGATAGGGCCATACCTAACTTTAGGTTTTCACTTTGATAACTTTGAAACATTTTCACTACTAATACTCTTGAAGACAAGAATACAATGACCTAAATATTCCCAAGAATGTTTTCACTCATTCATTCAATACTTACTGAGCCCTCAACTACGGACCGTGTACTGGAGGTACAGCAATGAACAAAGCGGAAGACGGCCTGTCTTTATAGAGCTTGACCTCTATTGCGAAAGAGAGACATAAACAGACAAATAAATAGATAAGGTGACAGTAAATGATCTCAAACTACAAACTGAGGGCTCAGAAACCTTCTGAAAAGGCTAGAATCCAGGCAATGGTCCAAGTGGATTGTAGCGAAATGTATTTGTCATACTTCACCGGGGTTTATAGTTTTTTCTTCTATAGAATCTGTTCTCAAGTGCTTGACTGTACATTGGTAAGTGTGTGTGTGCGCGTGTGTGTATGTCTGTGCACCCGTGTGCACCTTCCCCGTGTGGGTCTGTGTGTATCCGTGTGTGCACGTGTGTGCGTTGGGGGAAATACTTTCCCGAAAATGGGTTCACTAGCTAAATAGGTGCTGGGGGGGGGGGGGGGGGAGGAGGAGCCTAGAGCAGGGACTTGAAGGAGGTATCTTATTCCTGGCTTCCTAAACTAAACAAATCTTTCTCCCCTTCTTTTCAAATGCCCTGAGGTCTCTCTGCCTCTAGCCATAGTTGCACGAAGCTGCCCTTCACTCCGCTGTTTTGATCACTCTTCCCAGGCTTCAGCAAAGCCTTTCTAATGTCAAAAACTTCCACTCATCCCTGCCTGCAAGGAGAGTAGTGGTGCCCTGCGCCCCCCAGCTGGTGGAGTCTGGCATTCATCTTGCCAACATAAACACAGCATCTGTTTTGACTTAGGCAAAACCTGGGTATCCTGCTTACAAATTCTGCCCTTGAGTCTTCCTCCCGGCCCTCCTCTGCTGCTGCCTGAATATCTCTAGGACTGAAATTTGATACACAGCGTTCTGTGGCTGGAGTCCTCGTGCCACGTAAACTGAAAGGATGACATACGGGTTTCCCGGAACAGCCTCCTTCCTCAGGCACCTGGCACAGCCCTGCCTCCTTTTCCCAAGTTCTCAGCCCCTTGTTGGAGAACTGTGATGAATGAAGCCATTGAGGAGGCGGATGTTGCCAGGATTGGGGTCTTGCTAACAACCTGGAATCTCAAATCTCATCCTCATCTAACTGATTGAAATCTTTACCTTGCCTGGCATTTTGCACACATCAATGCTGACTTTCAAAATATCCCTGCAAATTCTTCCCAGTTTTTTTAGATGGAGACACCATGCCTTAATATCGGTGAATAGTTCTGTCACAGCCCTTAGTGTCGAAAAGCAGGAACCATGATGCTCTGGCTTTAGCTGTCAAAGACGGGCATGCTCTCCCCATTCTCATGGTGGAGGGCAGGGTCCTCCCTCAGTGCACCCGGGTTTGGATCCTTGCTTTGCCCCTTGAGATGTCTGAACATGGGTTAAGCCCATTTCACAGCCTGAACCAGCCATGCTACTGAGGTCCCAGCATATCTCACTAAGTTTAAGGGCAGTGATTTCCAGGCGTCCTTGTCACATTAACAGCCACCACAGGTCTAGACAAACCACATATAACACTTATCTGGACTTGACAGAGGACTCTAGCCTAGGAAACCGTAACCTTTGTCCCAAGTATTTTCTTAAACTCATTTAGCGCTGCCTGTCGCTAATATTTCCCTGAAACAGATCACATCTTATCAGTCTCTAACTTTAAAAACTAACATTTCTGGGAGTTCCCATCATGGCTCAGTGATAACGAACCCAGCTAATATCCATGAGGATGCAGGTTTGATCCCTGGTCTCGTTCAGTGGGTTAAGGAGCTGGAGCTGGGAATTCCTGTTGTGGCACAGTGGAAACAAATCTGATTAGGATCCATGAAGATGCAGGTTTGATCCCTGGCCTTGCTCAGTGGGTTAAGGATCTGGCATTGCCATGAGCTGTGGTGTAGTTCACAGACGTGGCTTGGATCTGGCTTTGTTGTAGCTGTGGTGTAGGCCAGCAGCTGTAGCTCCAATTCAACCCCTAGCTTGGGAACTTCCATATGCTGCAAGTGTGGCCCTGAAAATACAAACAAAAAAACTAACATTTCTCCATGTCTAAAATCTAATGAGAAATTCCACATCTTATTTAAAGCAATGCTGGATCCCCAACCCGTCCAGGGATCAAGCCCTCATTCTCATGGATACTAGTTGGATGCATTTCTGCTGCACCACAATGGGAACTCCCCCGGAAGCCCTCTTCCGAAGCTCTTTCTCTAAATTCTTTGCTCACCCCCACCCCTTATCTACCTAAGTCCTCCTCCTCATCCTTTAAGGTTCAATTTAAGTTTAACATCTTTCAAAAGCTTGCTAGTCCTCCCTCCCAAGCAGTAATTAATTAAGACAACAAGGAAACCACATAGCTTGTCAAGTACAGGCCCCTCTCCATCACCTCCAAAGCACAGACATTAACTCCATACAATAGAATTGCCTTGGGCTATAGAGTATTGCAAGCTGAACCTGTTGTTTTCCCATCTCCTTCCAGGTATTTCCAGAGGTGTCAGCTGTGAAATGAGCCAGCTTTATATTAGACCCCAAAATTGGAAGGAGTTATACTTGACTGAAGAAGCCCTTTCAATGAAATGTGTTTTGATTTTATAATATAGGAAGATATAAAGCAGGCCAAACAAAATGTATTAGAATGATTAGTTGTGACGTGATATGTCATGGATATACCGGGTATTTTGTTAAATTGGTAACTGACCTCTCTTAAGTCCAGGACTGAATAGGATTCTTCATGCTTCCAAGAAAGACGGTCCAAATGGCATATTTAGATCTCTTCCATAAAAGAATATCACGGTGTGGCATTTGTTGCCACACTCGCATTGCATTTACCATGGTCTTTTTTTATACTGCAGATGCTTTTGCTCATCCTAATCTTTTGCACTCGATTTTACATTCCTGGAAGTCAGGGCTCACCTCTGACTTATCTCTGTCAAGCGTCACAGAGCCCATTAAGAAGGCTGCAATGTATTAGGTGTTGCATTCTACGTGACAGCTCCAAGTTGAACAAATACACTGTGGACTTGGGAGCCAGCCTATCTTGGGTTTGGTTGCACTATTATCTCTGCTGGTCAATGACTCTGTAAGCCAGTAATAGCCACTGGATAGAGGTGTCGTGAAGATATGTAGGATGAGAGGAGAAAGAATATCACTTTGGTGTCTGCCAAATGTGGTAGGTGAATGGTTCTAATGGCGGTCACGGTCATTACATGTGACAGGGCCAACTTCCTAACGTGTCATTGACCTTTCCCGTCACTGTCTTCTGGAACAAATTTCCTCTGGATTTGTAAACTTCCCAGTCTTCTCCAAAGTGTCGTGCTTTGTCAGTGTAATGCTTGGGCTTTTCTGGGGCAGGACTAGAAGCAAAGGAGAATGAGAACAAAGGGCATGGAGGCTAAGACTGGGAGGAGACACCTGCACGAGGCAGCAGAGGATGAAGGAGGCAGCTGGGGGCAGAGCGGATTTCAGAGGTGCGACTGTGGTCTGAGTGTCCCCTCTTCTGTGCAGGCCTGGCCACAGTCTCTATATGTGTATTCCCTCCTACAAGTCTTGAATTGTTTTGTCATTACCTCTTTGGCTGGTATGAGACTGGCACCGATGGGTCACAAATCTTGAAACACTAATACGTGGGATTAAAAAATAGATACTACTCAACATTGGTCTCCAGCATTTGATCAAAGACACACACACACAGGTCTGGAAAAGCAAATGACAGTGATGTCTGTTCTCTGAAGGAAATGCTTGTTCAAGGGCTTTTGCACCCCCAAGATGGTGCCAGCTCCCCCCATCCCTGAAGGAGCCAACGCGTGGTCTTGATGATTGGCCCGGAGGACAGGGGTAAAAACCTCCCCGAGCTCCAACCTGTGCAAGAGTTCTTCAGTGGGCAGGTTTGATCTACATTTTTGACTCTCCATGGTGTTGGTCTTTAAAAGTCAAGCCTTCTGAATCTCAGTCCTTTCAGTGAGGCCTTTGGGGAGTCAAAAATATAAAGCAAGAAAAGGCAGATAGTAGGAAGAAAGAAACTTGGTTTAAGCTGAGATTTTCAAGAATTCTTGATTATAGACCATCAAAGACCTATAGGAATCATAAGCTCCTGTGAGATGATTTTATCCCATTCATTTATTCAACAAATATTTACTGTGATCATACCCTCGACAGTGGCTAAAGGAAGTGCTGTAGGTACAAGATTACATTTAATCCTCCCAAGTGATGTGATAGATCATATTATTATGCCTATAACAAAGATTAAAAACCAAAGCTTCCAAAGCAGTAGTTAACCTGCCTAAAACTGAACAGCTAATAAGTAAGTGTCTGATTCCAGTGTGGAAATGTAATAGGATATAACCAGAAATGTCCCAAAGAACTCCATGGGAGTCTCTGCAGGACTGCATAGTTCATCTGTAAGGCCCAGTGTACAATAAAAACGCAAGGTCCCTTGTTCATAAATTATTTAGAATTCCAAGATGGCAACAGGAGTGCATTAAACCAAACATGAAGCCAGCTCTGGTTTTTGGTTTCCATCAGCCAAGATTTATCCTAGGGGCTTAACTTCCCCGAGGACAAAGATTTTTAATTATGAGGTTTTGGTTCTTTTCTATGCAATCTCCTTCTTTCTGTTAGTGATTGCATTTGCATCCTTAAGTTGGAAGAAGGAGGGTGTGGCCAAATTGTAGGCTGCGAAGAATTAGGATGGCTCTTACCAGCCAGAAAAAGCCACGCTTCTCAAGTAACGACACTTATTTGAGCTTCAAAGTCCCTTAAGCAAGTTTTTCCTTGGGTGGGTGGGGGAATCTATAAGAACAAAACAAGACAAAAATCCACTCAGAAAAAGGTAAAATAAGCTCATTTCTGGCAAGAAAGAGCCACCGCTCTGGACTCTGCAGAATAAAAATGATACTCATGATTGCTTAAGCCGGCCTGTGCACCTGACTTGCAAGGCGATTTCACAGCATGAACACACTGCTGTTTGACAGCCACCACATCTGCTGAGATTTGGGCTTTAAGAATGTTGTGTATTATTACATAAATACTATCTTTCATGCACAGCAGTGCTGTATTTTGAGTGGCGCCATCCAGGCTGATAGAATAGGACGCCAGTACCACAGTTCTCTATGTTGGGTTTATTCGTTTATTTTATAGAATGCATTCTTTGGTCCCTTGTGCTGTGACAGCTGGAAGGTCTTACAAAATTTAAGGGACACATATATTATCTATAGCTGCTCCAAACTGCTGGCATTGAAACTCTAGTTACTGACACACCACAGGACTTTTCTTTTACTCGATTTATCAGAAGTCAGGTTAGTTACTGAATCACTTCTCCCTGGCCTCTGTTCCCAAAGTATCCCAGAAGGGGAGGGTTCAGCCGGCCCAACCGGTTCAAAGGAGCCATTAGGGCATAAATCTTAATACAGAAAGCATCACTAAAATCAACAGGAATTGGCAGGCCCTATCATATATCAAAGAATGCGGAGAACAGGCAAGAAGTCGCGGTCACCTGCTGTGACTTTACACCATAGTTCATTCACCTGTCACTCAAGCTAGTCCGGGAGTGGGGAAATGTTCTTGCCCTGTTCCTGGAGTGACCATATATAACGGGTTTTCTGAGACAGTCTCAATGTCACATGTTCTGTCCTGTTGTCCCCATAAGTGTTGTTGAACTTGTCAGCCCCTGAGTCCCAATGTTGGGGCTTGAGAATATATGTTCTCCATGATCACGTCTCATCATATCCTCAGTGAATTTGGGCTGCGGAGACTTACATAATGTTTTTTTTTTTTTTTCAACTTAACTGGGCTTCAACATTTCTTACCTGAAAAATACTGGGAAAATGAAGTGGCTGTCGAGGGCCCATTACATCCCATTTTTTAAAGCACAGGAGCAGGTTTCAAATAATAGCTTCCATGGAACCACAGCAGGAAGTGTGGGTGAAAGTAGAGATATTCTGGTGGAAGCCACACACCTGAGGAGAGTGTCCACTAGAGCGTTTCCTTTGACACCTCAGGCTGAGAAGCAGGCAGTTTGAAAATGCTTGAACCGAGGGTCTCTAAGTCCCCTTCCAACTCTAACGAATGCTGTAGAACCCGGGAAAGTGCCCTGAGCTCAAAGGTGGTGGGCAGTTGGGCAGGAGAAAATCTGGAGGGAAAAATGGTGACTGACTCTCGTGTCCGTTTACGGACGGTCAGACATGTAAGTGTTACCACTCGGCCGTCCGTGCATCCGGTCGCGACAGAGGTGAACCGTGGTGTTCTTGGAGGCGAAAAGGCAGTGTAGATTCATGGGAAGATTTTGTTCTTTGGGCGTAAGACAATTTCAGTTGGGGACTCGGTTCTGCCACAAACCGGTTTGGCAACTCACTTGAATGTCCATTTCTAAAACGATAAATCTGCTCATTTTTAAAATGTGATCAGAAAGATGGCGTCCACCTTCAAGGAAGTCAGTGATTTTACACCAAGAGAGGTAAACACTTTTCTGAGGAAACCAACTCCGTCTCTAAATACAAGAAGAGAGAAGCAACAGTATGCCTGTTTCCTTTTTCTCATTTTTTACCTCAACCCAACTCTCGCCTCCTTTCTATTATGCAGTACATTCTGGTTGCCCTTGCCTGAGGTTCAAGAGATATAAACAGCAATTTCACAGGAGAAAAAAAGGGGGGGGGAATTTTTCTCATACGTGGTAGAAAAGCAAAGAGAAAAGAGCATAAGGTTTGGAATTAGATCAACTTGGCTTCCCAGAGCCGCCTGCCACTGAGAGAACCTTGGAACAAGGCCGATGATCTCTAAGGATACTGCCATTTTAAATGTTCACATCTAAAGAGAAAGGTGGAGTTCCCCTCATGGCTCAGTGGTTAAGGAACCCGATTAGTATCCATGGGAGTACAGGTTCAATCCCTGGCCTTGCTCAGTGGGTTAAGGATCTGGCGTTGCTGTGAGCTGTGGGGTAGGTTTTGGATGCGGCTCAGATCCCACGTTGCTGTGGCTGTGGCTGTGGCTGTGGCTGTGGTGTAGGCCAGCAGCTGTAGTTCCAATTTGACCCCTAGACTGGGAACCTCCATTTGCCACAGGTGCGGCCCTCAAAATACCAACATAAATACATAAAGAGGAAGGTAATTTAGGAATAGAAGAGCAATCTTCAAAGCAGATTCGGGAGTGTTAGCTTGTTCACACATTAGTGGGAAAACCTCACATAGCGCAGCGTTAATTGTCACTTGCTGTAGTCAGCGGCAACCGACTCTTGGACCATCCAGTGTATTCAGAACCCAGGCAGAATTCACATGCTCACGGTAGTCTTAGATTGCCTCAACTCAATCCGTCCATGCTCTTCAGTTTTATCAAGTGGGTACACTTTTGCCAGCTATTATTAAAGAATAGACGCCAGTGTTATCAACAAACCCAATTCTTTTTGCTAATGAATGACAGAGTCAAAAAAAACAAATGTAGATGCTCAGAAGCTGAATATGTGACTGAAAGATATTTTCCCCTAAGGCCACCTGCTGCCATGGTGTGCTTTAGGTTCATTCGTAAAATTCCTCAGGTGTGAAAGTTTATGCGTGGAAAGCACTGTGCTCTTATATGGGTGGTAGTTTTAATCGAAGGTCCCTCCAGATACCCCCAGGACCCCGTGATTTCTTAGTACACCCATGAGGTTGCACAACTAGAGGAGACCTGAAACAGAGCTTCTCAAACACAAATCTGAGTATGGGCCACTTGGGAAACCTTGGTAAACTAGAAAATAAGACCTGGTAGGGGTCTGGGGAACAGACCTAAAGGCTGCATTTCTTATAAGCGCTCAGGTGATCCTGAGATGGGGCCAGTTTCCAAGAGGAGACCTGAAATAGAGCTTCTCAAACACAAATCTGAGTATGGGCCACTTGGGAAACCTTGGTAAAATAGAAAATAAGACCTGGTAGGGGTCTGGGGAACAGACCTAGAGGCTGCATTTCTTATAAGCGCTCAGGTGATCCTGAGATGGGGCCAGTTTCCAAGAGTCTGCCAATTTTATGTGTCAGAGGTGATGTGACTGATTATCGTTATCATAAGATATTGTGACATGTGGGATCTCTAGCTGGATTGTCTGGGTTCAAATCCGAGGTCTTTCACTTACCATCAGTTTGACCCTGGGGAACTCTGCTTCTCTTCTTCTTAGTTTCCTCGTGTTGTTGTAAAACACAGGAGTTCATGTGTGTGCGGTGATGCACAGAACACTGCCTGACACACAGGCACACACTCAGTCAGTGTTGGTTGTTACAGCTCCAACAGCAGACTTTTTAAACCTCCACTGAAAGAGTGGGAGATGTTATGCGGTATCTGGAAGCCAGCGTTGAGGAATACATATTTATATACGCTTCTTTATTCAGGAAATGATTTAAGGCAGCTGGTTGTTAATTGCTTTCCCCAAGTATCTGTATCTCTAACAGATGACATGAAAACCAATGCATAAATGTGGACTTGAAAATAACCAGGAATGTGTGTATCTCAAAAGATGGTTACGCCCCAGGTAGACATTCTATTGTTAATGTCATTAGCCAGCTAATCTTAAAGCAATGTTGTCGATGGTATTGATCAAACTATTAGCTTACCGTATGCAGCTAATTTTCTAAAATGTTGTGTTCCTTGAATTTAAGTTGGGGGTTAGGGTTTGAGGTTGAGTTTGGTTTCAGAATAAACTGAGAAAAAGGCTCTCTGGGTATGTGTGTGTGTTTCCGGTTAGAGTTACTTAATTTTCATACGGTTAAGATCCTATAAATTCTGTTATGTCCAATTAGATACTTATCAGGTACCCCTATGGGGTAAAATCCTGGACCAAAAAGCCAAAGGACTCTGAAAAACCCTAACTTTGAGGATGTTGGTGGCAGAATCTAGGTAGACTCTGAGAAGTCTTGACCATGGACAGGATTTCTATGTAAGCAAAATGTTATGAATGTGGTTCCCCTGAACAGATCTATAATTTCTTTGAGGCAGCAGGACCTGCAGGCTAAAGCGTCCATCTAGGAAGCACTAAATCCTTTTACCCATGCTCAGCGCTGATCTAAGACATGGTTATTTTGAAATCATTTCATCTCTCTAGTTCCCCTATGTGCAAAGGAAGGATTAAAGACGCCCATCTCGTCTCCTCAAAGCTCCGGCACAAACTAATTACAGTTTAGAAATGGTTGCAAAGGACTATCACCCAGAAACGCCTATGATAAAAGGAGGTTTACATACACTCATGGCCCAGCTGGAACATAAGTAAATGCCAAAGAAAACCGATGACAAATATCACAAGGCAAATTGTTTACTCTCAAGTGAAGGAAGGTGGTATCCTGCAGGAAAAGGCATACTAGCTTAGCACTCAGGCAGGATGAAGGCCTGTTTTAAAGACAAACGGTGCGTAGAATCTAGGAGCTGGAGGAAGGGGGCCGTTTACTAGGGTCTGTCAATCTAAAATGGTAGAATGGAAAAAAAATAAATTAAAAAAAAATCAAGAAAATAAAATAAAATGGTAGAATGGGAGCTCCCACAGCGGCTCAGTGAGTTCAGAATCCCACTGCAGCAGCTTGGGTCGCTACAGAAGTGCAGATTCCATCCCAGGCCCGGCACAGTGGGCTAAAGGATCCCGCACTGCCTCCCATGCCACAAAGGTCATGGCTGTGGCTCAGAGGAGCTGTGGCTTGGATTCAATTTAAAAAAAAAAAAAAAGATCAACAAACAACCCCCCACCCCCAAATAAAACCAGCAGAATGGAATGCAGTTGGCAAACATTTGTTCATTTGTTTATTCTCTTAGCAAAACTTGAAAACGGCTGGAGAAGCAGTGATGAAACAAACAGAGCTTGAGGTGCCAGGAACATCAAATCAAAAAAGGTGTTTATTGTCCTTCATTTCAAGAAGCCCATAGTCCAGGGTAGAAACAGACATGTGACACAATGATCACAAATCAGGTGTCACAGGTGTTACTGGTGAAATCATACGCAACGGTGCCGTAAGAGCAAAGAAACGTGCCTGTTTAAATCAGACTGCAATTTGGGAATAAGATTGCGAGGTATATATATATATATATATATTTGGCTGTCCTACAGCATACAGATGTTCCCAGGCCACACATCAAAGTGGAGCCGCAGCACTGACAATGTTGGATCCTTAACTGGTAGGCCACTGGGGAACTCCTTTGAGAGCAAGATATCTGGAGATGATGCTTGCCTTGCATTTGGAGGGTAAATCAGAGCTTGCCTCATTGAGTGAGTTCAGGGTATGAAAAACCTCTCAGCCAACCAAGCTCAGAAACCTCCAGAGGCTTAGATAATTTATGTGTGTTCTCTCTCTGGTAAAGGAGGTTAAGATTTTAACAGAGACTTTTCCATCTGAGACATGGAGGAAAGTAAGCAGGGCATCAGAAGGGCTGAGAGGTTTTCAGCTTAGGATTTTGGCAAAGGCCCTTGGGCTTTTGTGTCTCCCAATGAAAGGAGCTCCACTTTTTCCTCTTTTGCGTGTCAGTCGTCCCTGTGAGGGTCCATTTCAAAAAAAAAAAAAAAATCTGTAGCCAAATGGAAGTCTAAAAACCAAGGCATAGCGTTCAGGGAAACCTTGCCCCCACAGAGAAATCGGCACCTCTCTGAATGTAAGTTTTCCTTTTCTTAGCTTCTGGACAGGTCGGAGCCCTCAGCATTTTTCTTGCAATGCTAGATCTCTCTGACGCCCCTCTTTCTTTTTTTTTCTTTTTTTTTTTTTTGTCTTTTGCCTTTTTTTATCTAGAGCCGCACCCGCGGCATGTGGAGGTTCCCAGGCTAGGGGTCTAACAGGAGCTGTAGCCGCCGGCCTTCGCCACAGCCACAGCAACGCGGGATCCGAGCCGCGTCTGCAACCTACACCACAGCTCACGGCAATGCCGGATCCTTAACCCACTGAGCAAGGCCAGGGATCGAACCCGCAATCTCGTGGTTCTTAGTCGGATTCATTAACCACTGAGCCACGAAGGGAACTCCTGACGCCCC
Source organism: Catagonus wagneri (assembly GCA_004024745.2). Taxonomy (NCBI): domain Eukaryota; kingdom Metazoa; phylum Chordata; class Mammalia; order Artiodactyla; family Tayassuidae; genus Catagonus; species Catagonus wagneri. Next base: position 5,458,446 of record PVHT020000113.1, read on the forward strand.
TCTTTCAACCAACTTCACAGACATACTTCTCAACCTCACTGCATCGGAAAACAATTCTGTGACCCAAGTGTTCTGCTCTTCGCCAGAACTTCATGATCGATTTTGGTGTTAGGAGTAACAGCGGCTTTGTGGTTCACCCTTCAAGGGGAGCACATGTGTCCTGTGTAGCCAGAGTCAAAGTTTCACCTCAAAGAAGTGAAAACAGGGCGTTAGCAGCACCCATGAAGTTTTGAGGGGAGGGTGGTCAAAATGATATGTTTAGTTGCATCCTAGAGGTTCCCATACTAAGTGAAGTAAGTCAGAAAGACAAAGACAAATACCACATGATATCACTTAGATGTGGAAGCTAAAATACGGCACAAATGAGCTTATCTGCAGAGCAGAAACAGACTCGCAGACACAGAGAACGGACTTGTGGTTGCCAAGGGGGAGGGGAGGGAGCAGGATGGACTGGGAGTTTGGCGTTGGTAGATGCAAACTATTACATTTAGAATGGATAAGCAATGAGGTCCTGCTCTATGGCACAAGAAGCTGTGTCCAATCTCTTGGGATAGAAGATGATAGGGGATGATATGAGAAAAAGAATATATGATTGGGTCACTGTGCCGTACAGCAGAAATCGGCACAACACTGTAAATCAACTATACGTTAATTTTAAAATAAATAAATAAATAAATAGGATATGTTTAAACCAACCACCTCCTCTGTCTGCAGCAGGTGGGTCCTGGCCGTGGCTCCGAGGGCAGAGGTGCACTTGCTGCAGCAAGTGTAGGAAGTACTCAAGGTAAGGAGACGCTGGATGATGCAGCTGCTGGATGACTTGAACATCTGTCTGATCAGGAGCTCACAGGCCATTCAGTGGGAGGGAGGGGAGGGAGGGAAGGTGGGAGGGGAGGAGGGGGAAAAGGACGAGCGAAAGGAAGAAAGGAGCAGGTCAAGAGAGGCGCTGATGAACAGACATTCGGGGAGGGGGGCGCTTAGAAGTTGTCTCAATGCCTAGAAAGGAAGGGAACCAAAAAATGCAAAGATTACACTATTGTTTATAAATGCTAGACCACGAATCCTTCCCAGAACAAGAGAAATGTTAGAGAAATCAAGACATGCAGAGGGAAAAAGAGAGAGAAGAGAGAAAACTTCCCCCACCAAATTGCTTTACTTAACAGTTTAGGTCAGTTTCAACTAGGTCACAGGGATGTGTGTATCTTCAGAATAAAGTCTTTAATCGGCTGATGGATATGAAAAAATAAATTACTGTGGCAAAATGTAATAAACGTTAAAGGGAAAATGATGAAGGTAATATAACTACATTGATTTAACTAGGATGATATAGAGGAATTGTCTGTTTTATAGGTTTCTGGATGTCTGTTAGTGGCTCTGTATTAAGGAATAGGGCTGTTCTCTTGATATACTTAAGAGCTGTCAGTAATTCCTATTTCACAGTCCACTGCCTCAATTCAGAAAGTGTGTTCCAGCCCTTGGTGACCCCATCCCAGAGGCGCTGGAGGGTGACCAGCTGCCAAAGGTTTGCGTTCAAGCAGCTTTGGGGGAAGCAGCTGTATTATTCAAAATCGGGCTGCATTTAAGAGGAGCCAATTGCTCCAGCCACCTCCCCCTGCCCCGCCACCTTGTGAGACCGCAGTGTCATTTGTTTTAATCACTCCTGGCACTGGGCTCATTATGTCCTGATCTTCTCCGGAGAGAGCAGCCTCCTTGGTGGGTGGAAGCGGTAATTGAGGACACTTAGGGAGCAGGCATCATGCCAGTCCCTGGGGGCATATGTCCCCCAGTGACAGGGCACCTTCTCAGGATAAAGCAAGAGACGTGAGCTTTAGGTAGTTTGTCACTTTTCCACTATGATAATGTCTCTGACCTATAAAAAGGACTCTCTGTTCCCCCCTTGGCTCATGGAGTTAAGCCCAAACTATTATCAGGAAAGGAAGAACACTTACCACCTGCGCTGTTTCCAGGCACCCCACGCTGTGCTGGACACGTTCTCGCGTTAACGCATTTAATACCCATGTGAATGCTTCTCAAATGAGATGGCAGCTGTGACACTCCTTATCAGAGACCCAGCCTAAGGATACCTTTGGCTCCTTGACACCTAAATCTCTAATTATATAGATACCTTTTTTTTTTTCGTTTTTTCCACTTAATGTGGCAAAGACCATCTGGCCACTTTCTAAGTGTCTGGATAAGGATGAAATGTTGGAAGGCTCTAGACTCGGCACTGCAGCCTCAGGCTGTGTGTCTTTGCCCAGGCACACACCCTCTCTGGACTCCAGCGACATTCTCAGCAAAGATGAGAATGTTGGGCTGAAGCAGCGATTTTCCACCAGGAACAATTTTGCCACCAACGTCTGGAGGTATTTTTGACTGTCAGCACTGGCGGGGAGTGGGTGCTAGTGTGGTCTAGTGCATGGAAGCCAAGGATGCTGGGAAATATCCTGGAACACACAGGACAGCCCCCACAATAATGATTGCTCCAACTTAGGACGTCAGTGGTGCTGAGGCTGAGAACCCTAAATCGGGGTCATCACAAAGGGCTTTTCCTTTCCTCTCTCACCTGTTCCATCTACTGCTTTCTCTATGTGGCCCACATCTATCCCATCCAAACTGCTTTCCAGCCCCAGTTTGTCCCCAAACACGCGACCTTTTCCCACCTCTCTAACTTTGCTCAAGTTGCTCCCTAGACCTAAAATGCCATCCCTCCACATCTCTGCCGTCAAGATACTGGCCGTTCTTCAAGCCCTTTTTCAAGTGAACGCAAGCTGTCCTTCCTCCCCCACGTGTGACTCCCACTCGCGCTGCCTCAGCATCAAAGATACGGAAACTTGTTTTGGATCTTTGACCTCAGATAAGTTCGTTTTCCGACTTTGATCTGTTGTTCAAGGTCTTGTTTTAATATTAATGGTAGCTATCATTTATTAAATTCCTATTATCTGTATGCCACTGTATTTTTTGAAATTCATTTTTAAAGGTATATCACTTAATCTTTACACATCCCTGCAAGACAAATAGCGTCCCCAGGAGTTCCCACTGCGGCTCAGCGTCGTTGCCACAACAGTGGTATAGGTTGCAGCTGTGACTCAGATTCAATCCCTGGCCAAAAAATAAAATAAAATAAAATAAAATATAAAATAGTATTTCCATTGTGCAGATGAGGAACTGAAGCTCAGAGATGTTATATAATTTATCCAAGGCAATCTTTGAGTCCTTGGTCATACTGTTTAATATTGTATGTCACAAAGTGGTCAATCCTAGGTTCAAAACCAGATATGTCCGACTCCAAACTTATGAAAATTCTTTCCATTATGTAGTAGAAATACTACCTGTATTTTTTCAAGGGATATGGCCACTCTCAACTAGTTAAAATAAGCCCGCACCCAGAGTTGTTGCTAGGGGCAACCTAGTAAGCTTTGTTAGATAATTAATCTCACTGTTTTATGCAAATCGGTCCAGCAGCTACAAACCTAAGAGGTGGGTTTGGGAGTCAGTGAAAAAAAAAGACTATTCAACCCCTTTCCCAGAGAGAGAAGTCAGAGAAAATTCTTTGTGATTACAGCAAACTAATTGCAGGTCTTGCCAAACAGCTTGTAGCAGAAAGAAAGAGAGAAAGAAAGAAAGAGAAAAAGGAAAAAAGAAAAAAGAAAGAAAGAAAAACTAGTTTGTAATGGAGAACTTTATGTATTGTACTCATCTATTCCTGCATGAATTATCACCTTAAAATCTGAGCATCAGGAATTTGGAAGCAGCTTTTTCTTTTTCTTTTTTTTTTTTTTTTTTGCTTTTTAGGGCTGTACCTGTGGCATATGGAAGTTTCCAGGCTAGGGGCTGAATCGGAGCTATAGCTGCCAGCCACAGCCACAGCCACAGCCACGGCCGTAGCCACAGCCATGCCAGATCTGAGCCTCATCTTTGACCTATCCCACAGCTCATGGCAACGCCTTAACCCCCTGAGAGAGGCCAGGGATCAAACCCACATCCTTATGGATATTTGTTGTGTTTTCAACCCACTGAGCCACAACAGAACCGGAAGCAGCTTTGAAGGGCGTTCTGGGGCTCTTGTGAGGGAGATGGGCTTGATGGGCTGCAGGGTCTGTTTGCAAAGTGGTTCATTTGCACGACTGACGCGGGGTCACCCGGAACAGGAAGGCTCGTTCTTTGCCATGTGGGTCTTTCCAGAGGGCTACACCGCTGTCCTCGTTACTCCAAAGTGAGTGATCGAGAAAGCAAAGCAGAGGCCGGGATGACTCGTACGGCCAGCCTTGGAAGGTACACACCATTGCTTCCTCCCTATTCAGGGCGGGAGGGGAATACCCAGGGGGCATAAGTCCCAGGAGACAAGGATCTTCATGGACCCACTCTGTCACGGTTACTATAAAAACCAAAACTTTCAGTCAGAGAAAAGTTTCCCTGGGCTGTCATCCCTCAACCTGGGCTGGAGGACACGCTGCTCCGTGAGTTTGCTGCCGGACTAGTTCAATTTGGGAGAGCTGGGAATCAGGATAAGAGGTGGAGTAGGATACAGATATTGCATTCTATGTCAAGTCTGGACTATAGACATGGAGTTTCAAGGAGCTGAAGAATTGCATTGTCAAAAGGGGACTTTACTGTGTTCCTGTTGTGGCTCAGCAGTAATGAACCCAACTAGTATCCATGACGATTCAAGTTCAAACCCTGGCCTCACTCAGTGTGGGTTAAGGATCCAGCATTGCTGTGGGCTGTGGTCACAGACATGGCTCAGAGCTGGTGTTCCTGTGGCTGTAGTGGAGGGTGGCGGCTGCAGCTCCGATTCAACCCCTAGCCTGGGAACCTCTATATGCTTCAACTGAAAAAAAGGGGGAAACTTGTGACACTCTGGTTTCTCTCCAGATTGAATCAGTCTTTCACCTCTTACTAAAAAAGACCCTGAGGCCCTGAAATGAATAGGCTAAGTAAGAAAAGAGATTACACATAGAAAAAAGAAAATGGGGACCACCAGGAAAAGATTGAACATTTTTGTGTTATTGTGGGTTTTTTTTTCTTTTTCCTTCTAGAGACTTCCAAGAGTGTTTAGTGATTTGTGCCTTTGCTAGAGAAAGGGCTTTAAAAGCAGACAAAGGCTAGTGGGCAGACTACAGCTTCCCACAAAGCAGAAAGTTTAGGATTACAACCTGAGAAATCAGGATGGAAAGGCAAATACTAGCAGGGGGGTGGTGGTTCCATTGAAAAGAGCAAGGAAAGAAATTCTTGTCCCTTCTAAGACAGTATATTTCATGGAGACCCATGAAATTTGGGAACTTGAAGCCAAAGGTATGAACCTCATTAATTTTACAGTCTCATTACGAAAAGGAGGTAGTACCTCAGGCTCTGTGATACACACAAAGCCACCAGCAAGCTCTTTTATCCAGAGACGGCGGGAGTTCCTGTCGTGGCTCAGAGATTAATGAACCCAACTAGTTTCTGTGAGGACACGGGTTCGATCCCTGGCCTGGCTCAGTGGGTTAAGGATCCAGTGTTGCCGTGAGCTGTGGTGTAGGTCACAGACTCAGCTCGGATCCCATGTCGCTGTGGCTGTGGTGTAGATCAGCAGCTACAGCTCTAATTCGACCCCTAGGCTGGGAATCTCCATACGCCGTGGGTGTGGCCCTAAAAAGATCAAAAAAAAAAAGGACAGAAAGTCAATGTTAGGTGATATCAATAAATTTTGATATATATAGTATAGTATTTTCTCTTAATTAAACTTCTTAATATAACTTTGTATTTGGAACACTCTTCTCACTTTTCAAATGTTCTAAGGACCTTTGCATCATCTTCTCTAAGGTTGAAACTACAAAAATAATCATGGGGCAATATTTCTATATGAATCCAAATGGCCACTGTCTGAACTGCATAATTCCATTAGAAACAGAAAAACTGGATGCATCATTTTCTGGGTTTCTTTCAACAACCTGAAGATGTTGGCAATTGCACGGGCTTATCTAACACTGTGATTGCCCAGGCTCTTATGTGTTCAAATCTATCAGACCAGGTCCATGAAAACCCATCATCCTAAGCCTTTCCAAAATAAACGAGGCCCATGTATCTGCCAGGAACAGGGCATTTGGTGTCACTTGTGGAAACCACACAAAAAGCTCTTCTAGTTTCTTTGCAATGTCTTTAGCAGATTAAGAGTTACAAACACAAAACCAGGAGCTATAATACCAATCTCTGCACAGCTGTGCTTCTAGCCAGTCCCAAGCCTCAGTATTAATAGATTTTCCATCCCAAGTGTTCTTACTTGAGTGACTGCAAGCTAAACTGTTGAAAGGAAAGTAGCAATTACTACTCAGACATGTTCTTGTGAACAGCTACTGGTCTTAAATCCATTTTTCTTTCTTTCTTCCCTTCCTTCCTTCCTTCCTCCAATTCTCCCCTTTTTCCTTCTTTCTTTCTTTCTTTCTTTCTTCCTTTCTTTTTCTTTTCTAGTTCCTAGTTGTCATTTACTTCTACTTCATCAGAGAGTGAAGCAATACCAAATACACATATTGGCAAAAAAGAAAGAGTTCCTAGGATTTGGAAGTCTTCCTCTACCAACCAACTCATATCAAAACAGCATCCTTGAATTTGCTCTCTGACTACTCTCAGGATGTTCCCAAGCCCTGACTCTTCTTCCTAAGCTATGGAAGAGGCATTGACCCATCCTTTACTTAAAAATATCCAAACGATTAAATAAATAAATAAATAAATAAATAAATAACTCTCAAATAAAATAAAATAAATAAAAATATCCAAACAGATAAATCCAATGTCTCCAGGCTCACCTGTGAATACCTGGTTACGCTTCTGCTCATCCTACCTCTCGGAGCAATGATTTTTCACAAAGATACACATCAGAAGTATTCAGTGGCAGCATCGAATACTTTAACCTACTACGCTAGGCTGGGATCGAACCCACGCCTCACACAGGTACCTGAGCCACTGCAGTTGGATTCTTAACCTCCTGTGCCATAGTGGGAACTCCTTGAATTTGAGACTATGAGGAAGAAGAGGTGCTGAGGAGGATGGAAAGGAAGACGTGAACTCATCTGTTCTGTTCTTAATGAGAGTGAAATTCGGGAGAAAGAAATTTATCAGGGGCTAAAATTTGACTAGGAAGTTCGTGAACCGTGAACTGGAAAAAAAATATTAATATGTATCAGTACTCATCCAGCCTTTGAAGACCTTCCGTACCACCCACACCAGAGAGTCAGAGTCAGCAGTCTGTGAACACTTTCACCGAGGCAGGAACTTGTGACACTCGGAAAAAAACCTCTTCTGTCCTTGGATACGTCTAACTGATAATAAATCATTTCCCAACATCTGTTTCCTTATGACTTGTTCGTGGTGGTCTGACTCTTTCCTTCTGAAACCACACAGAATTAAAAAAATATATTTCTCATATTAGCTTTGCAAACATTTAAAAAGGAGTTCCTACGGAGTTCCCATCGTGGCTCAGCGGTTAATGAACCCGACTAGTATCCATGAGGACACAGGTTCCCTGGCCTCGCTCAGTGGGTCAAAGATCCAGCGTTGCCATGAGCTGTGGTGTAGGTTGTAGACGTGCCTCAGATCTGGCGTTGCTGTGGCTGTGCTGTAGGCCGGCAGCTGCAGCTCCAATTGGACCCCTAGCCTGGGAACCTCCACATGCCGAGGGTGCATACTTAAAAAGGAACGTAAATAAAAAGGAGCTCCTATATTTTTCTGACATGAATGTTCCCAATTTCTGTAACTGTTTCTCATTCATAAAGCAATGTGTGATTTTAACTGAAACAGTCTCTCTCACATAACCACTATTTTTCCTTAAATGTACTCTATTTACTGATGTATCACTTAAGACATGACCCACCCTCCAATAAAGAAAACGCGACATTTCAGACATGGTCTGATCAGTATGGAACACAGCCATCATCTCCCTTTTCCTGAGATTCCCTTAGAATTTGTTTGGCAGACACATCAGCCTTTTCATTCGTATTGTACTTTTGATAACAGGTATCTCTAAGTTTCTTCTTGCTGCTGTTTATTTGTTTCCCATGTTTCTATTAAACCTTATCTCATCCATCATGAATAAGTGAGATTAGATTTTTGTACTGAATTTAGGGACCTTAAGCTCACCATCTATTAAATGTTATCTTCTTAGAAGTGACACCACAGAATCACTTACTTAAATCTCTTTGGATCCCACTTCTATCCATTCAACTTTCTAAAGTGAAGCATCTACAGATTTGATGTTTATCCAAGTCTCTGATAAAATATTTAACAGGATAAGACCCTTTAATACTCTGCTAAAAACTTTCTTCTGTGTGAGTTGAGTCAGAGCATACAAAACTCCAGACACATAGTCTGTGGCGTTTCTAGAGTCACCAGAGAAAATGTCCTGTTTTTGAAAATTGCAGACAAATATGCCAACTGCCCATTTTCCAGCATTCTTCTTATTCTCCAGGATTCCTTGAAGATTTCCAACCATGGTTACAGAAGTTAGAATCTCCTTTCCATAAATGTCCCATTTGCTTAGGACATAAGCTAGGTATCAATTCTCTTAAAATTATTGAGTACGCCATTTTCAGGACAGAGATCACTCTTTTTGACAGAGAAGAGAAAATCTGATCATTAAGAGAGCTGCGAAATTCTAACTATGTTGGCTATAGAAGATCTAAGCAGGAGGCCTGTCCAATTTCGATTTTTGGTGTCCAAAAACATGCCATTATCCCCCAGTTCATTTTGCAGTTTGGCCTTTTGAACATTGAGGTATGCCAACATTTATTTATTTTTTTGGTCTTTGTCTTTTTAGGGCCGCGCCCGAGGCATATAGAAGTTCCCAGGCTAGGGATCAAATCGGAGCTGTAACTGCCGGCCTGTACCACAGCCACAGCAATGACAGATCGGAGCTGCGTCTGTCACCTACACCACAGCTCACCGTAACGCAGGATCCATAACCCACTGAGCAAGGCCAGGGATTGAACCAGCACCCTCATGGATGCTAGCCAGATTCATTTTCACTGTGCCACGAAGGGAACTCCAGCCAACATTTGTTGATCACTAGTCATTTTACTTATTTCCATCATTTGTTCAGAGACCTCCCTGTGAAGCACCATCGAAAAAAACAAGTCTCTCTCTCTTTTTTTTGCTTTAACAGAATAGCTTGTAATTTCATCTCCTACTTGTGTCTCTGGGTAATCTAAATATTCCCTTAAAAACTAGAGTACTCATCTGACCCAGCCCACTGCTTTGTTCTCTGGACCTTAGGAATACCAAGTTCATAGAGTCACTTTCTCCCATATTTCCATCAGTTCCATATCACCACCAAATTCTTGTGGATTTGTATTCTCTGGTATGCACACCATTTGCTGATTCCCGTATTCTACAGAAAGTAAACAGAAATTAAGTGGTTTTTGTGTTACATCTTTTGATTTTACCTACTGAGATGTCCTGGAAATGTCCACATGTTTTCACTTTTTAATTGCCAGTGAACTCCATTTCTGTTATGACTTAAGTTAACAGGCAAGAAATGCAGCATCCACTACTTCTGTCTGGTGGGGCAATTTGTAATATAATCCCACAGAGATAGTCTTCTATTTCTCTCTCCTTTTATCATAGATAGATAGATAGATAGATAGATAGATAGATAGATAGATAGATAGATAGATAAAATGATGTTTTATTTATTTATTTATTTATTTATTTATTTACTTATTTAATTTTTTGCTTGTTGGGGCCACACCTGCGACATATGGAGGTTCCCAGGCTAGGGGTCGAATTGGAGCTACAGCTGCCCACCTACACCACAGCCACAGCAACACAGGATCTGAGTTGAGTCTGCATCCTACACCACAGCTCACAGCAATGCTGGATCCTTAACCCACTGAGTGAGGCCAGGGATCAGACTCACCACCTCATGGTTCCTAGACGGATTCATTAACCGCTGAGCCACGACAGGAATTCCACTCTCCTTCTATTCTTACCTGTATATCCTCATGTCTGTGAAGTGTCCATCCTCAGTATCTTGCTTTTCCAGGTGTCTGTGACTTCTTGGCATTTGCGACTATCCTTGCTAGCCCTACAAACAACCAGCGTTTTCCAAATTTTTGTTTCTTGTCATGATGTCTCCATCTTGCCTCCGTCACTGTAGGCCTTGGTGACATCTGTGAAGTTTGAACATTATTACCAGATGTCCTACCTCCCATTGTCCTTATTACTTCAGCAAACCCTCTGCATCCAGGTCTGGGTCCCTGAGGCCATGAGCCTTATATTCAAGCGCCTTTGTTCATGTGAGTTGCTAGCTTCCCAACACTGTCACTCATTTCTTCATACGCTGCATGGTAATTGTTCTGTTTGGGATCATCTGCTAAGACTGCAATACATATGGTGACTGAGCAAGAAGGCTTCTTCAGCCCTACGAAGATTGTATCAGACTCAGGAATCTCTGTCAGAATTGCTAGCTCAGAGTTCCCATTGTGGCCCTGTGGGTTAAGAACCTGACCTAATGTCCCTGAGGATGCCGGTTCAATCCTTGGCCTCTTTCAGTGGGTTAAGACTCAGGTGTTGCCATGGCTGTGGTGTGGGCTGCAGTTGCAGCTCCAATTCAAGATTCAACCCCTAGTCTAGGAACTTCCATGTGAAGTGGATGCAGCTGTAAAAAAACTTTTTTAAATAAATAATGAATGAATGAACAAATAAATAAATACATAAACACATAAATAAAATGAGTTGCTGGTTTAAAAATGAAAGTAGCATCCATGTTGTTGGGACGTGTGCCACTGACCTTGAGGGACTAGGGTCTAGCTGGAGGTGGGACATCGTAGTAGAGTGTGCTTTTGTGAGTCTTTGTTTGCAAATGTGCTTTTAAATCTTGAGCTCTAGCAACTGGGCAGAAACAGCACTCCTGTCATTTACATGGCAGAGTCTGGGCTGGAAGAGAACATTCCTCGCCATGTCACTAACAGGAATCAAGCCTGTGTAGCTAGGATTTGTAAGCGCACAGCCCAGCATAACAGATGCCTTGTCCAAAACGACCCAGCATTTCAGGCCCAAGAGGGGCACAGCTGGCCTGTTACCACAGGGCTCTCATTACTGTTGTCACCACCATTAGCATCTCAAATTGACCAATTATCCACAGTGCGTAAGGCACACGGTGATGTTCCTGTCTGGAAGCTTGTGACACAAGAACGCGACGAACAGGAGTATGTTCTCTGGGCCCACGTTTTTTGGCTAGAAAGACCTCGTGAAGGCACGGGAATGTGTGCTGCCGTGATTAAAGGGGCTCCTAGCGATTTATTGTCCAAAGGCCCCCAATAGCTTTTGAGACTCTGATATTTTTGAAAATTAGCAGCTGTGGCCTTTCCCGAGCCAGTGCCCAGCACGAAGCTTTCAATACCGTCACAATGCTATGCATTTGCCACTTGGATCAATACCACAAATTCCATTAAGCTGTGCTCGGCATCCTGCTTTCTGCCTATCCTTGGTGACCTCCTTTCCCTGCTTCCATCTGCAAACCTCTGCAGGCCCTGTGCAAGGAACCTAGTAAGGGTCCTGAGTTAGGGAGGGTTTATGCCAGTCTCACTTCTCTTTCCCTGCTACGAGCTTGAGAATCAGAGCAGACGACACTGTAGGTCCACAGAAATGAGCCTGCGTATAAAGGATCACTCTCTTTAGGAAGAATAAACTGCTGATGATTGTAATTTGATGATGATGTCCAGGACTAACTTTAAACTCTTGCCTCCCCACGTCCACCCCTGGGGACAAACTCATGTAATTATTCTCACTTTATCTTTTCTTCCAGAATATTGGTTCATAGTCCTCTTTCCCTCCCCCCCTTCCTCTCTCCTTTCCTTTCCTCTTCCTTCCTTCCTTCCTTCCTTCCTTCAGGTAGTGTTTGTTCTTAAGGAATGGGCAGTAAGCCACAGTAATTTTAATCTTTGGCTTGAAACTGTGAGGCAGGAATTCCCGCTGTGGCAGTGTGTCTGGAGCTGAGACCTCTTTCACCCTTATGAAATGAATAATTTCCAAGAGAAACTGGAGGCCTTTTCAAGTGAGCTCGCAAAACCTGTTTTTCTAACAGGTTCGATCCCTAGTCCAGCACAGTGGGTTCAAGAATCTGGCGTTGTGGTGGCTTTAGCACAGGTCGCAACTGCAGCTCAGATCCCAGGAACTCCAGGTGCCACAGGGTGGCCAAAAAAATCAATCAATCAATCAATAAAACTTGAGGCATCTCCCCAGAAAAGTTCATTTGCACACACATGCAAACATTTGCATGGAATCACAAGTGATTAAAACCCCTATCATGTCTGTCCGGGACTCCCTAGGGATTCAACGGACCGAAGGATCTAGAAGGATCTAGATCCTCTGAGGGATCCTTGGCAACCACACAATAAGGGCAAGTCATATCCCTCTAGAGATGAGGGAGTGGAAAAAACAGTTATACCCTTACCAACTTAAAATAAAAAAACACATTTACTAAATACGATTACATGCAGTCAAATCCACCTTTTCTACATTTCAAGAATAGCCATTGTCATAAATAAGATATAGACTATTTCAAAGCCTTGAAAATCCCCTTGTGCTGTGTTGGCGTAAGTCATCTCCGCTTGCCTACTGTCACAGACAATAATCTGAGTTTTCTCTCTCAAGTTTTCTTTTATGGAATGTCATATAAATTGACCAATACAATATGTAGCCTTTGGTGTTTGACTTAAATCACGCAGCATAATGCTTTCAACTTATAAAATATATAAAATAAAGTGAAAATGTAAAATACACAGTGAAAATACAAAATAAAGTGAGAGATTTTGTCAGGCAGGCCACCTCAGGTAGATGTGGGGAGGGGACAGTTTGAAATCAGTCTTTGAGGCTTATCATCACCTTCCCATTAAGTAGCTGTTCCTTATTATAAATAATGCTACCCGATGTATTCATATATGTGGCAGTAATTTGTTACTTTTTACTACTGAGCACTATTTCATTGTGTGGATGTATCACAACTTGTAAACTTTTTATTTCTTGGTTATGTGATTTACTTTCATGGGTATCATTCTCTAGCTGAATACAGGTCCAAGAGAGATGGGACATTCTTTGATTTTCTTCAGAAAATGCTCTTCCTTACTTTCCCTATGTGCATGGCATAGAACCGCCAGCTGACATTTCTTGAGAAGCTATTATGTGCTGAATGCTATATAGGCATTTTTTTTTTACTTAATTCTAGACGTTCCTTGTGAAATAGGAATTAATATTTCCATTTTGTTAGGAAAAAAATTACAGCATTGCCCACTGAGAGAGAGGCACTGATGCTTAAGGCACAGAGAGGGGGCAGCACCCAAATTCTCTGACTGGAGTTTCAGTATTCTTTCTTGAACTTTTGTACTTTCTCACCAACTTTAGCCACTGGCTTAGAAGGCTTAGAGGAGGTAGAAGGGTCGAAATGGGGGAACGGGTGATTTAGCTGTACCCCAAGTAGAATCCCTAACTAGCATCCCTCCCTGTCCATCTTCTCACCCCACTCCCTACCTCGCCAACCAGCACCTGACCACAGCTCTTCTCAGGCACAGGCTGGGTCAGGTACGTGATCCCTTGGGGTCATGAGAAACCAACACAGTCATTTTAAGGGGCAAACAGCAACAAGAAAAAACAAACAAAACCCAGAAAGATCTAAAGAAAGGAAGAGCTCTCCTATAAAACCAGTGGGGAGGATTTTTTCGCCCTCTTTAGTTCAAAGAGGATAATGTTGAGTTAATTATTCAGCTCATTGAAACCCTCCAATGGGACACAATAGATCTGCCTTCTATTTCCACAAATAATAAGAGGTGTTGGGCTCCAGGCAGGATTATGTATCTGGCGATCAGTAGAGTTTAGGATAAAACCGCTTCCACTCTCCTCCTCCTAGTGGCCCGGAGGTTAATATTCAACTATCTCAGGGTCTAAGAAATTGCCTACTTTGCCTGTATTAAATGAATCTGGTGAAACAGGAATCCAGGTCAGTGCAGTTTACTATCAAATCTTTAGCTCCTACATTGCTGGCAGCTCCCCTTGTAATAATTAAACAGAAAGTCGTAGGCAGGCAGCAGTGAAATCCATTTCTAATCTCACCCCCCATCAGCCCATCTTTCTAAATGTTCCTTAATTAAGGTTTCTAAATGTTCTGCATTCCCTCTGCGCCCAGGGTACCAAAATAAAGCTACTGCTTCAGGGATGCCCAGCAGCCAGAGGTGGAAGGTCTTCTAGGGGTATTTCTCCTCCAGAACGTTAAAAATCAAAGATAAAATCCAATCAATGGAAATGCATGTGAGGAATGAGCAGGGAAATGGAGATGGAGATGTTGGGAGGGTTTGTTTTTTCTTTTTTCTAGAGGATTTCACTTTAAGGATTCTGAAGGCGCATCACTGGCTTTATCACGGCTTCTCCAACACACCAGGGAGTGAATGAAACAGCTGTCACATTTAAACACAAACAGCGGTAATCCTCCGCTGAGCACAACGCCGGGACAGAACGGAAAATCTATCAGCACTTATAAAGCATTCTATTTATTTAGCAACTCATCCCCCTTTACCAAAAGTTCCATCTGTGGGTTGAAACTGGGGTCGCGTGCCACCGGTGGCTTTTTGTGGTTCAGCAGCTCCTGGGGGAGGGAGTGCGAGAAGTGGTCAGATGAACTCGGGGGGTGTTTGAAGATGTTAAAAATCACAGAACTGTCATTTTAGGATGGCCAAAGGTCTGTGGTAGAGTGAACTCACAGGCCCTCTACATCAAGAAGCAGAAGACATATGAGAAATGCCATGAGTGGCCCTTCCTCAATTCCCCTCTCTCTCCCAAGTTCTTCATTTTAAAGACCAAGACTTCCTCTTTTTCTCTGCTCATGGGTCCTTTGGGGAGATGCCTGCGGATCACAAGGGGTCTGGGAGGAAGCAAATCTGCTTTGGGGGCTTGGAAAGCACGCTGCCTGACCACATGCTATGTACAAAGAATACTCCGGAGAGAGCTGCTAAAATGCCTCCGCGTCAATAAAATCTCAAAATATTTACTTACTAATTATGGGACATGAGACTCTGAGGATGGCACACAGAAGCTCTGGCAGGCATTTTAAAATCCGATGTGCAGTTCCCTGCAAGGAAACCAAGGCCCAGAGAAGTTGTGGTTTTCCAGAAGCCCACCCGCAACTCCCCAGGAGAGGAAGAACAGAGGCAGGGACAGAAAGAGACCCCGGAGACCTGGCTGAGTGTGCCTGATGGTAAGAACGAAATGTGGGCAGGGCAATGGTGGTCCACAAGAGGCTCTCAAATGGGAAAATGAGGCAGGAGGGAGAATTACAGAAAAGGCAACTGAATGACATAGATAAAGAAATTACCATTATCGGCCTTGAAAAGGCTCTTTGCTGAGTCCAGTTTGGGGCCCGTGGAGAGTTTTAGAGAACAAGCGGAGAAGTCAGCAGAGAAAAACAGAGAGTGCCAAGGTTTGACAAACAGAACTGGCACGTAAAAATCAGCACAACATTTTAACTGAAAGACCAATTGATTAATGGCCTTATGAACGCATATGCAACTGAATTCAGTGATATTTGAAGAAATATAATTCAGATGACTTTTTTTTTTCAGTTAGTTTGTGTGAAGTTTTATGCCAGCCACTCACAGCTCTTCTTCCAACAATTTCACATGTGGAATCAGGGAACGATGAAGAAGCTGAGTGGGAGAAAGAGCATCAGACTGGGGCTCAGACAGATGAAGACGTGAATCTTGGCCCGGGCACACTCTGCTGGGTGACTTCAGGCAACGCTGTTTCCGGTGCCTCACCTTATACTTCCTAGAATTGTTAGGAAATTTAAAGGAGAAGACGCAGCAGGGTACAAAGTTCTATCTGTTGGCAAAGCTCAATATACATTAGCTTGCTTTTCCCACAAATACTACACCTTTAGGCATGAAAAGGCAGGAGGTGTCAGAGAATAATGGAGAGACAATGCTAACTGGAACCCGGGGCTCATGAAGTCCAGGGAGAAGGATTGGAAAAGCCTGGGAGTCATACATGCAGGGCCTGTAGAGCCAGGCTGAGGGTTGGAACTTGGCTGTGAGGGTCACAGAGAGGCCACAAAACTTTTGCTTAGGTCAGTGATGACAGCAGGGTTGGGCTTTAGGAGGAGAGTGGAAACCCCAGCAAAGAGATCGTGATCATAGCCCAAGTCAGCGTTGGCAGATTCCTTTATAATCCCGTCCTCCTAACTGTTCAACATGCTCTTTCCTCCTCGGCACTGATCATGTTATTTACCTTTTTCTAACTCAAGTTTCACGGGGGCAGAAATCTTTGTTCTGTCCGCTGATGTGATCCAAGCACATGGCACATCCCTGCGCAGATGGGCGGAGCGTATGAAAGAGTCTTTGGCATGAAAAGAAAGGGAAAAGGTACAAAGAAACCCCGTGATTCTCTGCCTGAGGAGCTAGAAGAATGGTGTTTACTGGGCATTAAAGAGGAAAGGCAGGTGAACAAGTTCAGACAGCAAGCTGACCAGCTGTTTTCTGCCTCCTCTGAACAAAAGTGGGCTTAACTGCAATTGTGAGAGACTGGGGTTAGAGATTTTCCAGATCAAGTTTGGTGAAGTATTTGTGTGTGTCGCCAGATGGGGTAGAGAGAAGGGACAATGGCCAGGGATGCTTTTGTTAGATGCTCAGTGTCGAGACCGAGGGGCTTTGGACATCTGGGGATGCAGCAGAACAGGAGGTCCAGCCTGTCTTGGCACAGCTGAGCCTCCAATGCAGGCGGCTCTGCAGGGGGGACAACCTCTGCCACTGGCCCTCAGTGCCCCACCTTGGGGATGCTTGTCCTGCCCCAGGACCTCGTTGTCAGGGCGATGGGCCGGCCTCATCTGCCTCTTCTTCTTAGGATTCTCAGTACCACCCCTGTTAGTGGCTTGGAAAATGTGAAACACATTGTAATCCTTAACTCCGCTGTTTTGAAATGTCCCTGCAATGGCTATAATAATCATCTTACAAACAACCTAGAACAAGCTCTAATTGCTTCTAATGTTGTGTTACGGCTGGGATACGGGGAGAGCAGAGACACGCTGGCTGTCACAGCCCCACTCTGATTATATGGTACCTCTGGGAGCATTTGCAACAGAGGAAAAGCCCACAAGTCTATTGTTTTTCCTCCTTTCCTTTTGGTGAGCCTGGTTCAGAGGATCCCTTCCCACATCGGGGCAGCCAAATGAAGAGGGTCCCAAGCCAGCAGAGGAACCCAAACTTCTGGTCCTCTGTGATCAGCAGAGAATAAGGTACAGACAAAGGTGCAGGATCGTATTTTCACTTCTCTTAACTACCGCTGGCCGTGGTGCTTACTGGCCAGCTCCAGTTAACACTGAACAATTCGTAACTACTAATGACCTCCTAGGACCAGGCACTAACCCAGGACTGTGAGATGCTCTGATTCGAAGAGGGAATAAATGAATGGCTGAGTGGATCCCTGAGCCAAGGCTCACCGAGCCTAAAACGCATTAGGGTTTCACACGAATGTCTGCATCTGTCCCGTCTGACAACCTGTCCATCAGCAGCTTCTAAAATCACGCCCATTTTATAGATGAGGAAACTGGTGCTCAGAAAAGCTAGGTGAACCTGTCCAAAGATCACAGAAAACACTGCACACGAGACCGTCAGGACAGGTATCCAGCTCCTGTTTTATCACATTACTTCCCTTACCACTCGGATTTGGGGAGATTGATTCCGGTTTGGTTCCGACGGACCTCTCTGGTACAGTTGTGATGCTGACGGGTCAGTTTAACTCACAGCTCTCTGCTCCCTCCCCAGGCCCTCGCCTTGCAGCCTACACCTCAGCTCTAAAAGCCCCAGTTCTCACAAAATCCCCAGTTTTCACCTTTACAGCCTGGCAGGGAAGCTGCCCGCCTGGCCTCTAGCTGTCCCTTTGACCTCTCCCTTTCTTCTTATGATTCTGCAAAATCACAGGATCCCAGTTGCTAAAACTCTGTGCTATCTATACATGTAGTTGGCATTTTCAAAGAGCTTTCCCGATTATTACTTCATTTCATCTTCCAGCAGCCCTTGCGTGATCAAAAAGGCCGTTATTACCATATCCCATGTCATGGTCAACCCTGGAGAAGAGAACTCTCCCACTGGAGCCACAGGGGCAAGTTGGAAGAATCCGGACCTGCCCGCGTGGGCTTGACTGCCAGGACCAACACCCTCATAAAGAGAGCACGATACACCTGGATCAAACTCAGCCCAACCCGGTGTCAGTTCATGAGACTATCTGAGCAAAACGCATGGGATGCAGCTTCAGCTGGAGAAGCAGAGACCGGAGGGAGAATCTGACGGAGCAGCACTGTGGATGCTGGCTATAGACGCTACATCCCGCTCTACTCCTGCCACAGGCAACTTCTGATCCTGCAGGAAAAAAATAAAAAATAAAATAAAAATTCTAAAACCTCCAAAGATAAAAACTATATCACCAAGCCCCACCCCCTGCTCAATGCACTTGAGGGCCAGGGGTGGACCTTGTGGGCCAGGGGTGGACCTTGTGGGCAGCTAACAGCTTAGCTCTTGCAGGGTCCTCCCCAGAGCTCCTTCGTTGAGACGCTCTTGCCTCCAGGATCCAGGTCCTCTGGGACTGCTTGTGTGCCCGAAGCAGAGGCCACTTGCTGGGACTTGTTATCCCCTGCCCACGGGCCGAGTTCCTCAGCCGGGCGGAGGTCCGTGGAGACTTCCTGCTCCTTCAGTCAGTCTGCAAGCTGTCTCAGAAAGCTCAAAGTTTACTCTGCTGCTCCCACAACACCAGCCCCTCTCCAAACACTCTGCAGGCATTAACCTCTTCAGACCCTGGGGCAAAACAGGGTGGGGAGCCAGAAAGGATTCATTAAACCAACTTCCCACTGAACGAGTCACCCTCTGTGCCCCTATTCACAGTCTGGCACTCCGGGGGGTGAAACGCCCTTGCCTTCAGTATTTTGACAGGTCGGGAGGTAACCACTAAGGTGAGTGAGAGATACCCAGCTCCAGACACACATTTCACGTATTCATTCCATCAGTAGTTATTGTCTGCCTACTGTGTGTCTGCCTGCTGTTTGTCAAGGTTGGCAGAGTGGTTGGCCACCTAGGAAGACAGAATGCTACGATGTCCTTTGATAATGTATCATCCAGCTTGAGCCTGTAAAGTCCTGGCGAGGCCCGGAGAAAGTGTGGAAATCAGATGGATAAAAGAAAGGCAGAGCTGGGAAGGAAGATTGTATCTACAGCTGACATGCAAACTCTCAGCCCTGCTGCAAAAAGAAGTACATAAATAAATAAATAAAAGTGAGAACAAACCATAAAAAGCAACGTATCCATAGCGGTTGACACTTCCCACAATGCACCGCAAAGTCAGTTTGTGTAGACGTGCAGAAAAGGGCTCTTTTCATTTACCGTGGTGGGTTGCAGCGAACTCCTTGTTTCATTCATGTAATAAAGCTAACCTGTCAAAACAATTACCTCTTTTGGACAGCGGCTGGTGACACGCTTCTTCCCTTGCTCAAGTTTCCTTTGCGCAGAGTGATCAGGAAAGTTGTGTGCAGCATAGGGGGACCTGGTTTCATTGCAGCTTTCTCTTCAAAAGGCCACCGCCTCACACCATGTCTGGGGACCCCCGTGCAGACAGTGCAGGTTAGAAGGGGTGTCATGGATGCGTATGATGTCAGGTTCTCTCGCTCCAGGAAAGCAGTCTGGCAAACAACCCAGGGCAGCGTGGGGAACAATTCTTTTATAAATGAATACATGTCGTTGGTGGCTGCAACAGAAAGCCATCTTGCGAGAGTACCATAAAAAAAAAAAAAAACGCTGCCAAGTCAGGTCGAGATGTTTCGACACTGGAGCTATGAACGCTACAACGATCTATTACCATAGGAAGCATCCTCCATTCGAGGTGTTTGTTTGTCATAAATCACTCAGGCTCCTTGCCTTTCTCCCGCAGTTAATATATTTTCTTCCAGCAATATTATTTGCTGTGCATTACCGGCAATGTTCGGCTGTTAACATTTGTGACTATTGTTAGCATTTTTATTCGGCTAATATTTTCATTCAGTAACACTCACCAAGCGTCAGTTTTATTTGCATCATATCTGCCAGGAATGTTTTCTTCTGTTAGTGTTTGTTTCTCCTTTAAGATTTTTATTTGCTAAGTATTTTTATCCTTTAAAGACTGTCAGCTTCAACTAGCATTACAAGAGTTTCTGATTATTTACTGCAAAGAGCTCTGAGTGAGTGAGTGCTACCCAGGTGGATTTGAGCCTCAGTCTTTGGCATCTTGAAAATGGGGATAATAAAAATTTTGTGAAGAAAAGGGAGTCAAAGATAATGACCAAGTCAAAGTCTAAGTCGAGCTTATCCCAATGGCAGAAAAGGAGAGCTAGGAATTCCAAAGAAATAGATGTCATTCGGCTTGTTACAAGAAGAGAGGAAACTCTTAGAAGAGACCTCAACAAAGATAGAATTTGCTGCCTTGGGAAACAGAGAGCTTATTCTCCACAAAGGCAGTAGAGTTCTTAAAATTTCTGTGGGGCTCCACCCCAGACCTTTAGATTCAGTAAGTCTGGGGGTGCGTTATCTGAAAGTTTAGATTTCTAACAACTTCGCAGGTGATGCTGCTGCTCCAGTGGAGGGACCACCCTGAAATGCAGCTTTCTAGAAGGGATTTGCTTCCTTGCTTCTCTTCCTCCCCTGACGTTTTCACTGCTGTTTCCTTCAGTGTTTTGTTGTTGTTGTTGTTGTTGTTGCTGCTTGTTTATTTTTATCTTTTCGAAGTCCCCACTCTCTAAAGCTCGAACCTCCAAATAATTGACATGCAGGTCCATGCTTGGGGTCGCGTAAGGGGAATGTTAGCTCTGAGGCGCGCAGGCAGTAAAGTACTGAGTGCGGGACGCAGGAGCAATGTCTGCAGCCATTGGTAGGTAAATAGAAGGAATTCCAACTGCTTTTATACCCTGGGAAAGACCTGAGACATCTTTTTCTGAATACTTGTAGCAAGTATCTCAGCCCGCTCCTTATCTCTAATGCCGAATGCATTTCTCCAACCTGTGACGTGAAAAAAGGTCATTGTGGATTTAATCCCGCCCCACATGTTTATTATTACCACTGTCCAGAATTCCTTAAGGCCTTCTTTAAGCTCTCACATCACTGGAAGTATTCCTGCTCCAATTTTTGTTTTATTCGTCTTCCTCCCCAGTTTAAGGTAACTGCTTCCACGCTGGGCCAAAAACTCTGTGAATGACAGAGGTGGCTGCTGGGTGCTGAGCTCTCAGCTTGAATGCAGGAAGCTGAGTTAGTGTCCATCTACATGTATGTATGGAGTCTCGGGTGGGGGGTGACCACATTGGGTTGTCCCTGGTGGGACTTTTGAGCTCCCCTTCAAAATGCTTTATTATGTTGAGGCTTTCACATCCAGTCCTGCTCAATGGCTTGCATTCCCCACAACCGCTTATTGGACACTGATCCTGGGACGACTGGAGTGAGAAGTCAACCCAGAGCCAAGCTGGGATCCCGCCAAGCCCCATCTGTGGGAAATGACGCGGTGCCAGTTGGGAGTAGAGGAAAGTGCGGCTGTGCTCCGGACGTGAGGCCTGAGAGGGGCCTTGTGCTTAATCCAGGGACTGGAAAAAAAAGAGAAGAAGCAGAGCTGGTGGCCGGCTGCCTTTCTAAAGAGCACGTCCTGGCATCTTGGCAATTACAATGACAGAGCTGACCCGGGCTTGGGATGACATTAGAAAGCTGTCAGCCTCCGATTAGGAGCTGGCAGACTCTGCCTGATTTTCGCTTGTCCAGAAAACCCCCCCCCGCCAGCGTCCACCACCTCCAACTCCACCCCCCACCAAGACCCTGCAACGTAATCCCACCATGACACTGTACAGCGCTAATGAAGCAGTCTCCAGCAACTGCAAAGTAGGAACTCAGGGTGGTGTTATTCTTTTTCTCCCGAGAAACCTCTGCCCCGAAGAGGCTGCCACAACTCCCCTCCCCAACAGGAGAAGCAGCATGAGTTATTTTCACACCAGCCTATGCCCAGCCTCCTGAGATGCTTGCTGGGCTTTAATAAAATGGGTATGGTCCTTCAGGCACAGCATCCCTGGGGTTTTCCTTTGTGTTCTCTTTTGCATTTCTCAGTTGGCTGACATCTCTCAGCTGTCAGAATCATTTCCTTGAGATAGACGGGGGATCTGGGTACTATGAGCATCCTGTTCATCCAAGAGCATCATACCTGCCTGCTGGAATGGACCAGGAGAAGCATGCTTTCCAAGCCAGAACGTGGGAGGGGGAGAGGTTGGCAGAATGGTCTGAGGACAGCAACACAAGTTGAAAAACTACTTCCTTTTACTCAAACGGATATGGACCCCACCAGATTTCACAGTTTCTTGGACCAAAATGGGAAGCAAAAAATTGTGCCCAAGACGAGTGATTTCTCTCATATTTCTCTCATTTCTCCTATTTCTGATAAAGATAATCCTTTAGGTTCAGATGTTTCAGAGATCTAATTCTTTTCCTCTGCTGGGTTTAAAGGCATTTATTCTGATGTACTGGGAAAGCAGGCTTTGTGCTCATGTCCATTGTTCCTTAATTCTTGGTTCTGGTGCTGGCTCTGCCACTTACCATTTGTGTGATTTTTGAGCAAGTTATGCATTCTCATGGACCTCACCTTTCTCATCCGTGAAAGGGAGAAAATGATACCTAAGACCAGAGAGTGACTGAGGAGTAAATGAGGTCACAACCATAAAATCGTTATATGTTTGCCCCAGACTTTAAGATGGTTGAATCTTTCCCATCCATCCTCTGCCTCTTCTTTCACAGGAAAGGAGCTCATCCCCAGTATATCTATCTATCTATCTATCTATCTATCTATCTACCTATCTATATCTTTCTCAACCCATTACCTTCCTGCCCTAAGAAAATGCATAATCTATGTCTGTTATCTGTTATGAGTGCA
The DNA here is from genome assembly GCA_004024745.2 of Catagonus wagneri. Lineage (NCBI taxonomy): Eukaryota > Metazoa > Chordata > Mammalia > Artiodactyla > Tayassuidae > Catagonus > Catagonus wagneri. The sequence continues at coordinate 5,481,375 of PVHT020000113.1, forward strand.
TTTAGCTGTAATAATGGAGACCCTAATTTAACATCTTTAAGCAAGTAGAGATTTAGCTTTCTGATATAATAATCTGGATGAGAGCTTTGCTGGCATTAATTCAGTAGCTCCATGGACCAGGTCTGTTGTCTCTGATTCCCTTGATCTTTCCTTCATGGAGCAGGACTTTTGTTGCATCTTCAAATATAGCATCAGCATTAAAACATGACCAGGACAAAGGTGGCAGCTGGGTGTGTCCTTTATCAGGAGAACTGAAAGCTTTCCCAGAGGCTGCAGGAGACCGACTTGTATTTCTAGGTCAGAAGGATGTTAAAGAACTCTGTCACCTCTAGCTGCAAGGGAGTCAGGGAAAATTTATTTAATTTTTCCTAGAGTTCCCATTGTGGCTCAGCGGGTTAAGAATCCAGCTAGTATCCATGAGAATGCAGGTTTGGTCCCTGGCCTCATCAGTGGGTTAAGTACCCAGCATTACTGCAAGCTGCAGAGTAGGTCACAGGCATGGCTCAGATCCCAAGTTGCTGTGGCTGTGTTGGAGGCTGGCAGCTGTAGTTCTGATTTGACCCCTGGCTGGGGGACTTCTGTATGCTGTGGGTGTGGCCCTTAGAAGAAAAAAAATTTTTTTTTCTTGCCTCTGTATTAGACAAGGGATGGGAGAAGGAACTGGATCTGCCACAAAGCCCAAAAGAAATAAGGTTACATTTTTTTTTTCTGGTATCTTCACTTAATACAGCTAACTACACAGCCTCAGGTATAGATGACTGGGCAGCTTCCTAGAATCTAGCTGTTGTGAATGACTTTTTATCATGGAAGGAGTCGCTACAGCCAAGGAGAGAGGTTCGTAATGACATACAGGAAGTTTCATCTGCTTTGTAGTTTCCTTCCGTTGCTGGGCCATTTCCAGAACAATAGCCAACATTTACTGCATTTTGACTAAATACAGTCTACTGTGCTGAGTGTCTTAAATACATTGTTTTCCTTAATTCCTCAAGATTAGGAAGTGGGGTCACGTACTCCCCTAAAGGAATTGAAGACGTAGCCTTACAGAGCACAAAGCCGAAAGAGAATCCAGAGCGTCTGTGAGAGCAACAGGCAGAGGTGACGGTCAAGGGTACATCGGTTGTGCCAGGTGAGTGAATTCTGTGGATCTAAAGTACAACTCGGTGATGACTGTTAACAATACCGTCTTGCATACTTGCCATTCCCTAAGAGGTGCGGGATTCTCACCGAAGAGGGGAAGAAAGAAGGAAGGGAGGCGGTGACTAGGTAAGGTGATGAAAATGTTGATTAGCTTAATTGTGATAATCTTTTCACAATGAATCCATGAATCCAAACATAAAGTTGTACATTTTGAATACATACAGTTTACATGCGTCAATTATACTTTAATGAAGCTAAAAAATTAAACTAAACCACACATTAAAAATAAGCACTGTTTTATAGGCAATTAAAAAAAAGGACAGGCAGGGCATATTGAAGGAAACAAACCTCAACTCAAGGAGGAGGGTAATTATTACATTTATTTAAGGTATCTTTTTTTTCTTTTTTAATGCCACACCCACTGCATATGGAAGTTCCCAGGCCAGGGGTCGAATCAAAGCTATAGCTGCCGGCCTACACCACAGCTCATAGCACCACCGGATCCTTAACCCACTGAGCAAGGACAGGGATCGAACCCACATCCTCTTGGATACTAGTTGTATTTGTTTCCACTGTGCCACAACAGGAACTCCCTGTACTTGTTTTTTGAATTCTGAAGAAACGCAAAGATTTTGAGCCATTTCATTCTATTTTCCACCAGCTCTAATTTTTAGAAAGCTCATCTTTAATTGGTTGACATTAGTGTCCCTATAATTTTCTACTCATTGGTTCTAGATCTGCTGGCAGAAATAATACAAAATAAATACACTGCTAACTCTCCAGGATACGTCTTCAAGTATTTGAAGCTAAATCTCTGAAACCCTCAACATGATCTTTTTTCCCTTTTCAAATGATTATTTCTTTATCCTGCCACGTTCCAGTCATCGATATCACCCAACTAAAAATAAAACCTCACGGATGAATATAAAATGGTATCTTTGTCTTGTTGGAACTCATCCCATTGATTTCGGATTTTTTTCCATGTTTACAAGGTGACATAATGAGGCCAACAGAGAAGAGGAAGATGCTGGGAAACCTGCTTAGGAGGGTACAGAGAAAGGCCAGGTGCTTCTTACCTAGTTGAAAAGCTTGAGCTGCAGCCCTCTGCACAATGTTAAATTAAGAATGAATCCGATTAAGGACAGTATTGAATGTGCAATATGGCTCCTAATGAACAAGTTCCAAGTTGTCAGGTCAGTGTCCCAGCGTGGAGGGCTTTAAGAAGTAACAAGATAACCACATGTAAATTCCAGGTGTCCCAGGGCATCTGAACAGCCCTGAACACCAGGCAAAATCTCGGGTTGATAATACTAACGATGCAAATAATAATAGGATGAATAACAGCCGATACATATTGGGTCATCATGATGAATTAAGCATTGAACTCAGTTACAACATGTACTAACTTCTTTATGAGTTCCAAAACTATGACCATACACAGTTTACAAATAAGGAGATAGACACAGAGGTTAGTAAGTGGCATGAGTGAGATTCCATCCCTAGTTGTCTGTTGTTTGACTCTAAATCCTTTTACCTTTTTTTTTCCTTTGTCTTTATAGGAACGCACCCGCAGCATATGGAATTTCCCAGGCTAGGGGTTGGAATGGGAGCTGCAGCTGTCAGCCTATGCCACAGCCATAGCCCCGCAAGACCTATACCACAGCTCACGACAACACTAGATACTTAACCCACTGAGCGAGGCCGGGGATCCAACCACGTCCTCATGGGTACTGGCCAGGTTTGTTATCGCTGAGCCACAAGGGGACATCCAGCCCTTTCATTTCAATATCTGTTCTGTGCTGGTTCAGTCACTTTCCAGAGATCAGGACATGCCCCTGGTTATTAAAAAGCTGACGTATTTGGTGCATAATCAAGGATATTTTAAAGAAGGAAATCAAAGCAGAAACTCAGTTCAAAGGAGCAGGTCAGCCCAGCCAGAGCTGAGATCTATGCAGATGCCCGAAACCCTCCAGGGTTTCACTCCGGATCTCAGTCCCATTGGCGGCACAGGAAAGCTGGAGCAGAGACATTTAGAATCCTGGCAGTAGTGGCAGGCCTACCAGGCACAGCATGTCTTTGGTTCAAGACTGAAATGTGTTAGGCAAATAACTTGCCCTCCATCCCTATTTAAATTGAATCAGAAGCCCAGACTGGGTCTGCCGCCAAAGCACACCAACAAGTAGAGTTGCAGGGAGCTGGCAGAGAGCAAACCTGGGGGAGAAGGGTGGGGGCTGACCTGCACTGGAATAAAGACATCTAGGGCCCCGAGAATCCTGGCCCTCTGCCTTCTTATCTTCTCCAGAAAATAACAGAAAAGAGCCTGTATCACGACGCTTCTCTCTGTCATTGTTATCCTCAGCTATATCCATTTTCGCAGTTTTATTCGGGCATTTTTCACTTTCTTCTACAAATTTCACTTTAAAGCCCTTTGGTCAGGTCAGCAACTTTCCTCCCACATTCCCTGTGAGATGAACACCATCTCTTGCCAGGAACTCTTTGTTCTGGAAAGCTATGGTCCAGGAAAACAAATTCTGCTTTGACACCATCTACACAGCCAGCTGTTCCCTACCCATATCTCACTTTCCCTGCCAAACTTGCAGCCTTCAGTTGGAAAAGGAGTTGAAAAAGCAACACTTGTTATTCCTACTGTTTTCTTTTTAAATCTTATACCCAGAACTTCAGAATCTTTAAAGATACACATCAGTTTTGCTCTGATTACATCATTTGGTCCCACATTAGGCAGTAGAAAAGTAAAAGTCAATGTGTTTGACACGTTTTGGAAATTTTTCTGTTTCTGTATCTCCTGCCATCTCTATCCCAGGGACCAAGAGGAGCTGCCGTAATGGCCCTCCTGCCGGTCATCAATCTCTCCCGAAGAAGAAAGTCATTGAGGAGTATACTTCTCCACCTTTTGGAAGATAATGAAGAACACTACCTTGTAGGTAATTTAAATTGTCCTGTGTTTTCTTCCCAAAGACAACATTGCCAGACTTGGAAAAAATCTTGATACTTATTATATGTATTCAATGAGACAGTTTTTCCCACTCGGGTTTGAGATAGCCAACAGGATGGAATTTGGGCAAAGAAGAGTGGGAGAAGGGAAGCTAGGTTCATGAAATTGTATATATAGCTATTAAGAGACAACACAGCCCGGTATGCTTGGGAAACAATCAAAAATCTAACCTCGCTGGAAACTTTGCGTTGAACAATAGTAGGGAATGATGGAATGGTTATAAAGCATACCCAGAGATGACTTTTCAAGCTTCCATGCTGAGGAGACATGTCCAAACTTTGCAGAAAACTGAAGCCCCTTATGTGAGACTCTGCATCTAGAATAGGACCTAGATGCATGGAAGGTATCAAGTGAAAGATATAGGCTGATGAGAGTGTGGATTGGTGTTCACTAACCATTGTGTCTAATATGAAGGCAGACAAAGGATTAGGGAGTAATGCTTCTGTTTCATTCGGGAACTTTCCCTCTGTTTCTCAGTGGGAGAGTGAAGATGTATTGCGAATACCCAGTGTGAACTCTGCAATGTTAAGTATATTGTCCATTCTTGAGGTTCTGTGTCCGGCTCAGTACTCTAATCAAAGAAACACTTTTCAAATGCCTCTTGGCAATAAAAAGAAATGTGATTATTCCTGGACTTAGTGTCTGATCTGTGTTCCGTTGACCTCCCTGCTCAAGGTCATGAGGGAGGAAGCTCCCAGGTGCTTCCCCAGAAACGCGGCATCCTGCACACAGTTGCGTGACGGCTCATCGTACAATGGATCTTTGCTCTGAGCCGCCTTGTCTGAGGGGAGGGAAACTTGTGCTGTCCTGGGGCATGAAATTCCCAAGAGATGATTCCAAGAACGAATTCTCATTCTGGTTTATTAGTTCCTAGCACATCAGAGCTGAACAAATGGGCCAAAAGCTTCCCAGGCTTAGTAGGATTTACAGCCAATTACTGGGGTTGTGAAGGCAGCTCTCACCCTTAGAGAGCACGTTATAGACGGATTCCGAGTTACGGAAGGAGTTCCTGCAGACGGTTCTTCTCCGGCGCGGGCACTCAGGATTCAGGGAAGAGGGGTGAAAGGGCACTGATGAACACAGTCATCCTCTGGCCTCAGGCTTCTCACTTCTCACTCAAGCTTCACTATGACAAAAGTATCATAGTCTAATAAGACTGGACCTGGGAAATGGCACTGCCAGTCCCAAGTGCTGAAAGGGTGCAGTGTCTCTTGAGTGCCCCACGGAGAGGAATGGCATGAAAGGAGGCTGGAAAAGAGGGAGAGCCATTAGGTCAAATAGCATTTTAAATACAATAGAAAGCCATTGAAGACATTTAAATAATCGAGTGAGATTATCCAGTTCCTGTTGAAAGGTGTCATGGGGGGAAGGAGGGGTGGTTGCTGTGAAAATATTTTAGGAAGGACAAAAGTAGCAGCAAAGATTGAGACAAATGAACAGGTTCTGTATATAATCCAGAGATAAAGCAATCGCATATGCTGATGGCTAGAGGTAGGGGTGACAGAAAACAGAATCAAGGATGATTTCCAGCTTTCTGGCACAAGCCAAAGTGAAGATAGTGTGACAGTTTCTGAGATGAAGAAGACTCAGACGGGAAACCATCTAAATAGGAGAGGTGAGAACGCCAATTCCAATTTTAAGACTTAACTCAATCTCTCTCCTCTGGTTTGAAAGCAGGAACTAAAACGTCCACGTCACCACTTAAAGCACCAGAAGTAGACCGGCATAGCTTGGGGGCAGAGGTGATGAATAGGAAAACTAAGGGGGACTCACAGAATCAAGGAGAATCTGGAGACACAGGCTTGAAAACAATTAGAAAAGAAGGTACTTTGTGGAGGCAGGAGCTTCCTGTGACTGATTAGAGGCACTTACTTCTGGAATAAAATGGAATGACAATCATTTTTAGTGATTTTGAATTTCTGTGCAAGGGGTGGTGCTCAGGAAAGGAGTGTCTGAATGGCTTAGACTGTAACCAGGGGGAGAAAGCAAATTTCCAGAGTTCCCGTCATGGCTCTATGGTAAAAAACCCAACTAGTATCCATGAGCACGTGGGTTCGATCCCTGGCCTCACTCAGTGGGCTAAGGATCCCGCATTGCCAAGAGCTGTGGTGTAGGTCACAGACGAGGCTCGGATCCCAGGTGGCTGTGGCTGTGGTGTAGGTCAGCAGCTGCAGCTCTGACTCAACCCCTAGTCTGAGAACTTCCAAACTTCCATTGCAACAGGTGCAGCCCTAAAAAGAAAAAGAAAAAAAAAAAAGCAAATTTCTTATATGAAGAGCAAAGAACACTCATGAGGCAGCAAAACCAACATCTGATGTGGGCACAGGAAGCTGAAGAGAGTAGAGATTTAAACCTGACATATCCAGGAGTCCAGCAGTCATTGGGCATCTACCCAGTTCCGAGATGAGGAGGAGGGCTAGAGATTACAATTCTTGAATTATACTCAAGAAGGTGACAGGTACAGGGACATGGTCCGCAAAGGAGAAGGGCCATTTTCTACAAACTACATTACTCCACCTTGATGTAAAAACAGCATCATGACTAGCCCTTTTATCGGACATATTTAATTTCCCTTTTGGTTTGCATTTGGTGATAATCCAGGGGAATTAGTGAACCTGGGTCCTCTTCACTATGCTGGGCTGATTTAGCTAATGATCTGTTAATGAGTTGTTAATCACTTATTCAAATTGGGAAGGTTGGGTGACTGAGCAGGTGCTAAACCTGAGGGAAGAATCTGCAGCAATAAAAACCTTCCAATTTCCATTTCCCTGGGAGCAGCCTCCTCTCTGCTCCCTCTTCACTTTTTTTCTGGGTATGTGTTTTTTGTTTTGTTTTGTTTTTCTTCCACATTCTGGCGAGATCTTGAACAAAGTTGTCTCTTGCTGAGTCCTGAAGTGCTGATAGCCGGGGTCTACTACTCTTGAATGTGTTATATCTTAGTTGCTGATGGAATAAGGAATTGTATTCTTTCTAGCAGCAGTTTGGCTACTGCAATTGGAGCACTATTGAGCTTCAGAAAAGTAATAATTGATTGATCTGTCTGTGTTTCCTGGTAACAGCACACTGTAAAGTTTTTTTAAAATGTACAGAGTTATATGGTGTATGAAGATATTTTCACAGGCACAGTCACCTTTGATCAGAAACAGCAACCATGTGAGATGAGGTACTTTCCAGATGATAACATGGGCAGTGAATAAGGTTGGAAAGTATTTCCAAAGTCACTTAACTTGAAAGTAACAGAACTGGATTTTAATCCAAGTGTGACTGACTCCAAATGCTACTTACTGGACCATGTCGCCTCTCTTAGAATCTGAAGTAAACATTTTAAATGATACAGAATTGATGCCATGAACATCATGCAGGAAACGTGTCTTTTGCTTCTTTTTTTTTTTAATTTATTATAGTTGATTTACAATGTTCTGTCAATTTCTGCTATGTAGCAAAGTAACCCAGTTTTATATATATATATATATATATATATATATATATATATATATATTCTATTTCTCATGTTGTCTTCCGTCATGCTCCATCACAAAAGACTGGATATAGTTCCCTATACCATTCAGTAGGACCTCATGGCTTATCCATTCTAAACATAATAGTTTGCATCTACTAACCCCAAACTCCCAGTCCAGCCCACTCCCTCCCCTCTCCCCCTTGGCAACCACAAGTCTGTTCTCTATGTCTGTAAGTCTGTTTCTCTTTTGTAGATAGGTTCACCTGTGCCATATTTTAATTCCACATATAAGTGATATCATGTCTTTGGCTTCTATATAAGTGTTATTAAACTACAGACGAAAGAAAACCTCCTTCAGAAATACATGGAGCATCGCTTCAAATTCCAGTTTCCATTCTAGATCTACCAGAACGAAATCAATGAGAGTAGGCTCCATGAATCTGTATTTTATACATTCCCCAAGCAGTTTATATACACACTAATGTTTGGGAACTTGAGTTCTCACTGATTATTTCACCCATTACCACGGTCAACACATTTAATCAGATTAGTGACCTAGTCACTCTACCAAGACTATATTAGAAGCATAACTTTGGAAAATGAAATGGAAAAGGAAAGGAAAGGCCTTCTGAGGTGAGCACACAAGTGAGATGTGATGTTATCTGGCAAACTCCTAGAAATAGGAAAGAAACACTAAAATATAGATACAGACATATTTATTACAGTGAAGTACAACAATGGAAATAATTATGCCCATCTTAACTCAAGAGGGAAAAAATTTAAATTATATTCAGTTTCCTTTCTCAGTGAATACCAGGAAAGACATAATAATGTTTAATAATGTTTGTAAAACAGCTTGAAACTGCAACTTATTTTGGTACTTGTAGAAGTAAAACTCATCTTCAACAGTTCCCTGAAGAAAGAACATTTTGACTACAAGTTGAAACACTAAGGTTCAAATCCCACACTAATTTTATAAACACAGAGAAGTGTTTCAACCTCATTTTATTACTTGTAGTTTTCTCATAGCTGTAAAATGACCTAAGTTGTGAGGATGAAATGAAACAAAGGATGCAAAAGCCTTGTGCCCATGGAAAAGCATTGCTTGAATGTCAGGTGTTGTGAGTATCTGCAAATTTTCCATACCACATTTTATTCCTTCGTGGATCTGGATTAATAAGGCATCACTGTATTCTATTCACTAGCTATCACAAGGATACAGGGCTTATCTATTAAATAAACATAATCATGAATCCAGTGAAGCAACCCACCAGAAAATTCATGTTCCTGGCCTTAGTTAAAATGTGTGACCTTGGGCAAGAATCCCTTCACTTATTATAAGATTTTTACCTTGAGAATGAGATTGGAAGTCCCTACTGGATGTATATCAAAAAACATGTCCTAAGAGTGGTAGAAAAGGTCTTGGAAAACTGAACTCATTGGACATCCCTATTCCTTAGATGTATAACTATTATTATAAGGCATGGAAAAGCATTTTCATGGAAGTGGCTGACCACCAGAGCTGGCAGGTGACCCAGACAACTTGTGTGATTACTTTTTTATCATTGAACCTAGAAATTCTAAAGCAATCATTCCACTGACAAATTCTGCAGGAGATTTTCAGAGCTGGGATAATTGGGGGTAACTATAAGAGTGGATTTTTTTGTTATTGTTTGTTTGCTTTTCTACTTTGTTTTGCAGTGTGTGTGTATCCTAATTCAATGTTTCTTCAAATTAATGATCTAAAAGAAATCTAAGGTAAACGAGCAACATTTTTTAAAATTTCTATTTTTCTTCTGAGTCCAATTTTCTAGAGAAAACAAAAGACGCCTGCAGCCTACTGACCAGCAGGGATATTTTCCCCAAAAATATAGAAACAGAAAATTTTAAAGCCAAGGGAAAAAATGGATAAACCTGTCACTCCAAACAATATGTGGGGTTTTATGGTTATTTTCCTTAACACTTTGTAGGCAAATGAAATTTTAAGGGAACCAAATTTTCTAATATATTTATATCCACATTTTCTAATACATACTGGGGTTTCATAAATGCTTTTATGATACACACTTGCTAGATTTACTCACCTCATGGTTTTAAGATACCAGATAGTTGTGTTTTCTTTTTCCTCCAGAAGCAGAAGTGAAATGTTATTTTATTCTATAATCATAGCATCCAACAATAGTCACCTGAAATCATTTTTAACATACTACAAGTTTGAATATTTTATCCCAGTCAAGGGATTAAAATTTGCTTTTAACTTTCTTTTCAGCATCATTGATTCCTGTTACGGAAAGAAGACCCAGAATTCAAACGGTTAACCAAAACTCCCAAACAAATGATAGTTTAAGGTATGTAAAAGGGCTTGGTTAAGCGACATTTAGTTTTCCTCTGTGTTGGAAAATCCTGCCAGTTCACCATCCTTCAAAGATAAGTGCATCCGTTATCCTAATCTGAGAAAGGGATGTGGTCAAATAAATGAAAGTTATTAAAGAAAGAGAGATGGATGGCAATGGAGACACCCGTTTGTTTTGCCACTACCAAATTTATTTCCACAAAAAAGCCCTTATCAATTTCTAGGGAATGGTTTATTCTGTCAGAGTGGATGCAGCGCTAATGTTCTTTACGGCTCTCTCAGAGCCAGTGCAGTGACACCAATCTAAATAAAGGGGAAAGGAAGGCTTAATCACGCCTGTCACTGACCAGTTATTAACATTTTCCAACAAGGGCATTGGAGGAAAAATTCAGAGAGGTCAATTTGTATTTCAAGAGTGGAGCCAAAAGGAGCAAACTTACTTGAAAGCAATGTGCTTATGGAAAGAGCAGGTCTGTGAAGTCCACTCCAATTTGGCAAGCCTTTATTAAGCCACTTCTGTGGCACAAACATCATCGTTCAAGAAGTTCATTGTGTGGCTGAGAAAACCTTTAAGGAAAAAAAATTAATTCAGCAAACATTTGTCAAAGCAATTTGAATAGACATATACAAGATACAGAGGAGAGATTGATTAACCCTTCCCAGAAAACTAAAAGCAGGGAAAAGCTTGAGTTAGAAGCTTGAGTGTGCTGGATAAAATGTCTGACACAAGAGGTGGGAGGGAAGCTCCAGGCAAAGAACATACATGAACAAAGGCATGGAATTGTCAGATGCCATGGAAAATTCTAGAAAAAGTGTTTCCATATGGATGAAGCATAAATATTTCCAGGGGAAGAAAGGAATAGATTTAGGAGACATGCAGGACCCTGTGAAACAGAAGCTTAGGCTGAAAAGCTATTGATGAGTATTCTGAAGAACAGTTACACGACCAGATCTCATTACGTAGAGATTGTTCAGACAGTTTTGCAGACATTGAGTTTAAAAGAGTTCAAGGGATGGAGACGTGGAGATACATTAGGAAAATATGGTAAGATCTAAAAGTGAGGCGCATGATGTTCTAAATTAAGGTAGTGGAGGTGAAATCAGGGTTAAAATGATGCTATGGTGCAGAAATTTTATTTAGAATTTCTAGGTCTCATTATGTTTTGATATAGAATAGATGTTTAACTGGATGTAGACATGATGCCACATATTTTTAAGTGACCACTGAGTCCAAACCTTCCAAGCCTACTGTGTGCTTTTCTGGCTGGCTGTCCTCCACGTAACACCATCATATAAATCTGTGCAATCCTCTACTCCTTACTCAGTCTCCCGTTCTCATATCATTCTGCTGTGCCCCTGGAATTGCCAATCTGCCAATCCTGCTACACGTGACACACACACATAACGCTCACTCCAAAGTCATTTCTAAATTGTAGATATCATGGGTACAGTTCATTTTGGCATCATTTACTCACCAATTTTTACTACCTTAAGTGTTAGATAATTATTTTATGGTCTGGCTCCTTTCACAGGAATACAGGCTCCATGAGGGCACCTATGGTTTGTCTATTCTATTCCTTGATGTGTTCCAATAACTTAGGTGAGTGCCTGAAACTTAATTCAGTTTTAAAAATATAAGAAGAATAAATAATGAAAATGCCTAAAGACAAGCTCATAATGCCTAAAATTAACCTTGGGGTATAGACCCAAATCCTAGCTTCTCCATACCACCTGGCCTCACCTAACTCTAGCTACTCTTGTTACAAACGACCTTCTTTCATTTCCTGGACTCCGCCATAAGCCCTGCTTCCTAGAGCCTTTGCAGGTACTGTTCCCTCTGCCTGGAAGGCCATTGACTTTGCCAGCTAAATCCTGTGTTTCTTTTAGCCCCAATTCAATCAATAACTTTTTAAAACTTCCTTGACTTTCCTAAGTCAATGGCCAATATTAAAGGTTTTCACAGTGCACATTTATTTACTTTTGTGATTTCTGTGTTATTGTATGTCTCCAACATGGGAATTGGAAACTCCATGAGAATAGAAATAAATGTAATCCTCCTCTCTCCCTCTCTCTCTCTCTCTCTCTCCCTCTCTCTCTCTCTCTCTCTCTCTCTCTCATACACACACACACACAGTCTCTCTCACATACACACCAATGCAAACTTAGCAGTTAGCACAATGCTAGGCACATGGTGGGCACTTACTGTATGAGGGGAAAAGGAGAGAGAGAAAAAAAACAGCCTTTACTTTTTTTTTTCCCCCAGGCTTTATTCTTGAATGAGATAAATGATGCTATCTCTAACTGAATTAAAGAAAATACACAAGATAATGTGCTTGAGTTTTAATTTGCCAAGTTAGTGATGCTTATGTATTGGATTCTTTGTTTTTTGGCTGTGTAGTATCGGAACATGGGAGAGGTCAACAATTTTCTATTTTATCCCTTTTGTATGAAAACAGGAAAGTTTCCTAGCTTTTATAATTATTCATAACTATTATCATACTTAATATTCAAATCGTTATAACTTTCCCAATAAAGCACCTTTGAGCCAGTTTTTTTTCTTTCTTTCTTTTTAGGGCCACACCTGCGGCATATGGAGGTTCCCAGGCTAGGGACTGAATCAGAGTCACAGCCGCCAGCCTACACCACAGCCACAGCAACGCCAGATTCGAGCTGCTTCTGCAACCTACACCGCAGCTCACGGCAACGCCAGATCCTTAACCCACCAGGCAAGGTCAGGGATTGAACCCGCAACCTCATGTTTCCTAGTCGGATTCGCCACGACGGGAACTCCTGAGCCAGTTTTTTTGTTTCTTATTACCTCCCTCGATAGTCTTAAAAATGTCCTTATAAATGTCAGTAATAGTCTTCCATTGAAAAACTACATGTAATTCAGAGGTAATATAAAATCTAATGCAGCTTTGAAAAGTAAGCAATGGTTATAATCCAGAAGGCATTTTAAAGCCAAGATAATGTGTTCAAACTCAATTCTATGCCCGTTGTAAAAGTATTGATGGAATTTGGTAAAAGACATGTGATGATAATTGCATATTACTTTTTTTCCCTTATCTTTTGTCTTTTTAGGGCCGCACCTGTGGCATATGGAGGTTCCCAGGGTAAGTGTCAAATTGGAGCTATAGCTGCCAGTCTACACCACAGCCACAGCAATGCCAGATTCAAGCCATGTCTGTGACCTACACCACAGGTTATGGCAACGCTGGATCTTTAACCCACTGAGCAAGACCAGGGGTTGAACCCACATCCTCATGGATCCTAGTCGGGTTCATTAACCACTGAGCCATAACAGGAACTCCGCATCTTACTTCTGAGTTGTGGTAGATGGATCCTTCGAGAAAAGGAGAAGCAGAGTGGGAAGGATGAAAATGAAGTCAGTGATAATAACTGAGATATCAAAGCAATTAAACAGGCAAGAAATGATGGCAGTATGATGTAGACCAAGGATGGTGAAGGTGAAGAGCAATAGAGGAGAAAGTAGATTCAATAAATATTGAGGGAGTTAACAGAAGGTTTTATGGTATGACTGGTAGATTTGTGATATTGCTTCCACGGGGAAGGTGGGAAGAGAGAAGAACCAAGGATCAGATTCAGACTTTCCAGTACAATGAGCCAGCGGTCTTTGAACCAACAAGTGAGCTAGAGAACACAGGAAGACCTGCTGAGCAGCTGCAACATGTTTACTCCTGAAATCGGGTGTGTTCATTTTTCATCTAGTTAATCCAACATATAGCACCATTCAAATCAAACAGCTGACTGGACAAATTGCAATTTTACTAGGGTCTCAGATCAAGTAATCAGATTCTCAAATTCCTGCTGAATCAATTCCCCCCACAGCCAGAAAGGAAATGGTCAGTGTTGGGGGCAAATGCGGGAAGTAGTAGTCGGGCATTCTACTGGATTCTAAGCCTGTCTGGTGTTCTAAAAAAGGAGTTACTTGCCAAAGTTCATGGTGACAGAATTGTGGAGGAAAGGAGGCTATTGGAGTGGAAAAACAGAAATGCTTTGCAGAATTTTGATTTAGAGCCTCAGCTATAAATGCCAGTTGTTCCACTAACTTCATTTTGCTAATGCAAGAACAGCTTTTGCAGTAATAACATATTTCAGTGTGAATGTCTTTTTAATAATCCTTAATTTGAGTTCTAATTCCCTTGATAGCCACTTTGAGGAGACAACTGCATTCCAAAAGTAACACTGCATGAGCACATTTGAGAAAAGACTAACCATATGCGCGCGCACACACTCAATCAGAAAGATGTTACATATATTTTAACACATTATCATATTTCTTAAATGTCATCAAAGGAAGACCCTGAACCCTTTAATAAGCAATCGCTCAAAATTTCATAGGCATCAGCAATTAACAACCCATACCTTATCGTCAGTCATAATCTGAGCAGGATGGAGATAGAAAGCGAGGATGCTGTGATAAAAAAGAGCAATAATAGAAAAAGACAAAAGAGATGAACAGAGAAAAAAGCACAACTCATAATGTAACCACAGAAGCCAGGGCAGTCTTGCACCAATGCAGACAGCTGAATATTTCTTATCATGGGATCCGATATAATTTAGCAACGTTTTTTTCCTCCTGTGGAGAGAGCCAACAAGCTAAGTCAGGATCAATGAGTTGACATTGATGGGTCCAGAGTAACAAAACTGCCAAGAAAACATAAATGCCAACAAAGAAATATGTGTGTGCCCTCACCTCTCCCCTCCTGAGCCCTTGGTAGAACAAATTTATTTTTGTATTATAGAAAATTGCTCACAGTAGCACCCCCACACTCCTCATCCATTCCCAACTGTCTTCCATTCTTCTCACCTGCAGAAATTCTTAACTCTTGCTCTGAGAACAGTTTCATGAGACAGGTCTTGAAAATTTGGGCCAGAAGCCTCAGAGAGGCTTAGTCACCATGGAAGAAATATCAGTAATGCCCTATGTTTACACAACACACTTTATCTAGCCTGTCATATGGTAAGAACTAATGTATAAAAGGTTACAGAATACGCATATTCATTGTTCTTCACTCTCTTACCTCCCAGGACACATCAAGTCTCCTTGTCACTAAGGCTTTCTGTTGGTTTATTATCTTGGATTCCTTTTCTTTCACACTTGCGTTAGTAGACAACTACATTTGCAAGTATTTTTGTTGTCACTGTCTGTTTCCTTGACTATAAGTTCCCCGAGAATAGGGACAGCATTTTTCCTAATCTCATGGACACTCATCAAAAATGTGTTTAGGGGTGGTAAGAGGAAGATACATATGGAAGGGGGAGGAAGAAAAAAGGAAACAGGAAAGAAAAGAGGAAACATCAACTCTTGGTTACTCTTGATTAGACTATAGAGCTAAACGGGTCTCAGGCATTTTGGTTCTACACCTTTAATAAGCATTTGGGTCACATGACCCCATCAAAGTTTTACTCATACATAAGAGAAATTATTATTATGATCTAGGTCCTACTTGCCTCAGTATAGATCAGATGCTGGCCTGCCGTTTCTGTACCTATTATGGTGGACAGGGGAGGGAAGATCAGCTCTATAATTTATGGAATTTCTGTCTCAAGGCCCAGAAGGACAGAAAAGCATAGCAGAATGACCTAAAGGAAGAAAAAGATAGTAGGCGGAATTTATTTGACCACAGTTCTCTACCCCTTGCAGAGACAGTTCTGTCATTTACACACCAGTCCGACAGTAGCCCCATCCACAAGAAGAGGTCTCAAACATCACTAAACATTACCTACAAAAAACAAAAAGAATTGTTTCTTTTCCCCAGTGACACCACAAGTACTAAAACAGACAATAAAACCCCAAGAAAACCTTACGGTGGCCCCTTCAAATGTAATCTTTCTTTCTTTTAAATTTTCCAGAGCACTTAAGTCTACATCATTGTGAAACAGAATTTTCTGTGATGATGCTTTTAGGGCTGCACCTGTGGCATATGGAAGTTCCCAGGCTAGGGGTGGAATTGGAGCTAAAGCTGCCAACCTACATCACAGCCACAGCTATGCAGGATCCAAGCCACATCTGCGACCCACGCCACAGCTCACGGCAATGCCAGATCCTTAACCCACTGAGCCAGGCCGGGAATTGAACTCGCAACTTCATGGCTCCTAGCCAAATTTTTTTCCGCTGTGCCACAACAGGACCTCCAATTAATATTTTTAAATCTATACTATCTTCAGCATGACACACGGGGCTATTCAGTAATTGAAATGTAGCTGTTACAACTGAAAAATTACATTTTTTATTTCACTCAATTTTAGTTTGTTCACATTTAAATTTAAATAGCTATATAAAGTTGGTGGTTACTCTGTTGGCCAACTCAAGCTAACACCAAAGCAATTCGGCTAATGAAGAAGGCTAGCCTTGTACTCTGACTTTCTGATTCCAAATACAGTCTGAAGGGTGCTTCTGGTAGCATCTGACTAAACTTCAATTGATAAGCACATAACTGCAGATTTATTAAACTGTTTACTAACTCTTTAATCCTAATTTTTTACAACCTGGAAGTATTCATTTCTGGAGTCACCTCTTTGGTTTATAAAATAAAGAATGGGAACCACACGTGCTAAGAAAACTCTAGCTTGGGCACTGGTGTTGGATGGTTGACACTAATCTGGAGAAGGGGGATGTGACCCCAACACATTTCTATTCCAGAGGGACCCGTTGATTCTATAATTGAATTTAAAATGTGAAACAGATTGGCTTTGCTGGCAAACACAGGACACAGGTGTGTTTATTTCTTCACAAAACAATGGTACTCCCGTACGAAGCTGGGGACCCCAGATGGATCCCCTATCGCTCTCCGCAGTGTCATCACCTGAATTGTAGATGGAACTCACTCAATGCACTCCTTACTCCTCTCTCTAGGGATCATCTAATCCCTCATAACTATTGCTGTGTTAGCTTTCAAGGACGTTTTTAAAAAACTGTGTCTTTTCTTTTACCAGTGAGGACAGATTAAAGAAACAAAAACAAAAACATGGAGTTCTCCTTTGGCTCAAAGGGTTAAGGATACAACCTTGTAACTGCTGTGGCTCAGATTTGATCCCTGGTCCAGGAACATCTGCATGCATTGGGTGTGCCCCCCATGCCTCCAAAAAAGCCATGTTTCCAAAAAAAAAAAAAAAACTGCAAATGGAATTGGCCCGAATACTGAGAGCCATATGATGACAGTGATATACTTTATTTTCATTATATTTCATGAAAGTCTTCTTATGGCTATTAAAGATGACTGTTAATTTGTCAGATGACCTGCCATCCAATAGATAATTTCTCAGATAACCTGCCAACCAATAGATTACTTTCCTCAGCTCTTAAGCTTACTCTTTATTCCTTACTCTCTATTTTTGTCTAGAAGAGACATAGTTCAATGCTGGTAGAAATGTTCCCTTTTGTCAAATAAATCTGGTCTTTTTTTTATCAATGTACAAAAAAAAAATCAGATGCCCAATATGAATAAATATCTCCCTTTAATAGGGAAAATGCCCTCACTTCACTAGATTTTCAGTTTAAAGGAAGTGCTAGCCTTGGTCCTAACATCGTCCTTTTATGATACACCCTCTGCACTATACCATCTCAGTCCCCACCAAAAGCATTTCACTTCCCCCAATTTTCCCATATTGAATTACATAACCAAAGGACAAGATTTCCTCCTATTTATGACTCAGGCCACTCATAACCCAACGCCCACCTTTTATCTTAAGTCATAGAGGAGAATATGACAATAAACGCTTTTTTTCCCAAAGAATACATGATAAAAAAAGAAAGATGTGTAAATAACAAGTATATCATGATGTATAATACATACATAATGATGTGAGGATGACAACAAACCTGGGATGCAGACCTGAAGAAGAAGATCCCCTTGGTTTGGAGGACCAAGTAAGCTTCATGGAGGAGACTCTCATTGCTGGGTTTGATAGGACCCAGTCATATACAAAAGCAGATGGAGCCTATTGGAGGCATAAATGATGTGAAAGTTTATGTCCACAACTGTAGGTAGGTACAGGAAACTAAATATTTATTGAGTGCTTCCCACAACATATAGTGGAAAGATTAGATAGACTTCGGAGATTGTTACAATTTCTGACTGTACTTCTTACTGTGTGGTTTTAGGCAAATTATTGACACTCTCTTAGCTCCAGTTCAATCACTTGTAAATCGGAGAAACGTTACCTTCAGTATCAGAGTTGCTGGTAAGAATAAATAAAACAATGAATGCAAACTCATAGAAAATATTTACTGCATAATAAGTCCCCACTTCTATTCTTGCTATGAGATAATAGAACACAATTTTTTTTTTGGGGGGGGGAGATCCACAATGGTAAGTTTTAGAACCTCAGGATGCCAGACTCCTTTCTGATAGCATGTCATCTCCTATGAAGGTTGCCATTTCCTTGGCCGTCATCTCTAACTTTTAGGGAAGCTAAATTCAGCCTGACAGTCTTCAGGCTCTAGGCTCTGGAAGTCAGTCCAAAGTCAGGAAAGCCAACAGTGTCTTTCCTGTTCATTAGGTTCATTGACACTCTGCATATAGTGCATGCTCCATTAAAGAGCTGTGTGATAGCTACAGGAGAAGCAAACAACAGCCTGAATGACAACAGTGGCATCTCTGAAAGCAATAGAACCATGTCCTTGGGTGGGTGGGTGGGTGGGTGGGTGTGGAGGGGAAATCCTTCAAAGTTAAGTCGCTGTCTCACTTAGTTATCTCTACTCATTATTCACACCAAAGTACACTCAGCAAAGGAAAGAAGAGGAAACCCTTCACTGCAGTGAATGGATGCTAACTTTACACAGAATGCCAATTTTCTGACAGCTAAGGAATTGCTCTTGGAACTTGTTCTCTTTGGGAGTCAAACTGATGTCTCTTGGCCATGGGCAGTTAGCCCTCTTGGTTAGGGGACTATGACAACAAGGTTACTATAGTTTTGCTGCCAGTGATGTCAGTCAACCATGTCTTGTCCCTTCTCATTCATTCCACAGCCATTTACTAGGTGCCAGACCACGTGCAGGGCAGTCAACACAAGGAAATTGGACTTGTTCTTACTCTGAAGGATCTCACAATTTCATGGAAAGACAACACTGAGAGTAAAGTGACAGAATAAGTCACCAGTGGACGAATAATGGTAGCGCTCTGATGGCAGCGTGGAGAAGCAATCCCAGAGTTTGGGCAGTTGTTGGGGAACGGTAGCATCCTCGGAGGCTGAACTAAGTATATGGCAAGGAAACAATGGGCCTCGCCAGGCTTCCAGGTCTTTCACACTCACACAGAGATGTTTGCTGCTAAGTATGGTGCCACCCACCTGTGAAAAATGTATGAACAACCTGAAAAAGCTGTGGCTAATTCTATGACCTCATTTGGGTAGAGCCATTACAACCCAGGACTTCCACCTAAAATCAGTACTAAGTGGTCAGACCTCAGCATCTGGAGTGAAAAGTGCCACACAGGTTTTATCCCAGGCCTGCATCTCCTCTTTCACAGACACATCAGGATTAGTGAGGTTAGTGAGGGCCAGTGCAGGTCCCCAACCCAATCCTCAGGAGGACCGCACGTGGGAATCTATAGCCTGCCACCCATTGCCACGGAGAGAGACAGTCCTTGTCTACAAGGTGAGAAAGTAAGTGTGACTGGGTCAATGCAGATGGACCACTCCTGAAAAAAATTACTAATTAATCATGCAACTATTAGACACACAGTGTAGCATAGTTATACAGTATTTCTCTTACTGCAGTGCTCTGACCAAATAACCCTGCTGAATGTCTGTTATTTGCATCAGGGTATTTTTCACATTTTAGGAAGAAGGCACTGAGGCACAAGCATAGGATGACTTCCACAAGACTCTGTCATAGATCAGAGAAGTAGGGGTAGAAATATCACCCGTGCATAGGGTGGCCCAGCAATAAGGAAAGAGTAGCCCTCTCCTTAGCAGTTGGCTGGTCTCTCTAGACGGAAGGATCCCTGGATCTGGATCCAGACAGTCTTTGGATCTGGCCCTAGCTCTTCCAGCGCACATTGACCGTGTAGCCCAGTGCACACTGGCGGAAAATCTCCTGGTTCAGTTCTTTCTTTGCAAAATAGAAATCGTCATTCCACCGTCACAGGATGGTTGTGAGCATGAAATAAGAGACTGGATGAATGCAAAATAGCTCAGATGACAAAAAGCAGAAATCAAAACATGCCAGGGCCCTTCCCTTGTTTTATTTACATCTGAAAAAAGCGTGTCCTGCCTCCCCAGGTAATGGAAGGCTTTGAGGTCCTGAGGGCCAGACCTGGAAATCCCAAGCGAATACATGAGATGTCACTTGATTCTGATATTCAGACGATTTCTTTAAAACAGCCCCAAACAGGTGTTTGGAGAGCATTAGGAATCTGCATTATTTTTCTCCTGCTAACCCCCGGTCTTGCAAAACATAAGAGGGTCGAGCTAACTGACACATTATATTTTAAAAAAACGGGCAGCTCCCATTCCGGCTGAAGATTAAGATGAGCCTGCCTGTAGCCACAGCCTTGTTTACAACCCCTGCATGTTAACTGTTGCCATTTAGCAAGCCTGGGCGCTGTAATTATTACCTGAAGCAAATAATATAGTCAGCACTTCCTAAGAAATGCAAACTCCTCACCCTTCCTTTGGTTCTCAGAGCAATACCATTAATTATGATAAATTCTTCTGATATTTGTATGACGGCGGTAGGTAATTTCTTAGGTATTCCTCTGCAATTTGACATCAATCATTGTCCACATAGCATAAATTAGGGCCAAGACTCTGTGGCTGAATTTCACCACGTATTATGCCTCATTCGGGAAAGCTAATTCCTTTCTTAAATATGTCCTGAATTGGTTTTAAAAGATATTTCTATAGCAGTAGAGGTTCTCAGGGCTTCGTGTATGTTGTTCCCAATGCACAGAACACTTCAGGGAATTTTTAGCAGCCATCCTACCTTTCCGAGAAATTTTCTAGAAGAGCCTTGGAACTTCCGGATTCTGTGAATTTTTTCATACAACGTTCAATTAACGTCTCCCACCACTTCGTCTAATTGTCTATTGCCTTCCTCTTATCCATAACTCTTTTAATGAACCTGATGAGGTTGATTCTCATTAATTGAAAATGTGAAAAAATATCAGGGTGTCGATTGCCTCTCTTCCATACTTGGAATAGGTCCGTGCCAAGAAGAAGGGATAGAGCAGAAATATCTCCACAGAGCAGAGTCGCACGGCATTAGGACACCAGAAAGAACTTCTTGAGATTTCTCTGCTGCCTTCTTTCTTTTCTCCTCCTCCTCACTCAGATCCAGACTCTTGGATGTGCCCCTGGGAAAACAGCTGACAACGCTCCATGGCCACACAGAGGAGCCTCCTCGCTTGTAAAATCTGCACTTAGAGTTGGAGAAGTCTCATGGTTTCCGGGATGCAATCATTTATCAGTAAGCATGTATACAGTGACATTCCAGGACTGAATAAAGCACCGCTGACACAAAGCAAACACGGGGTACGGCCCACCGAGGGGCAGGTAGGCTGCTGATCGATGAGACTTGTGCTTCCGAAATGTCATAAAGATGACCATCCCCACAGCCCTGGGATTGAAAACAGCTACCTCGCCCCATCAGAGATGGAAGAGATCATGGGTCTGGAGAAATAAGTGAGGATTTATAAAGAAGGTGAAATTAGGGTGGCGGCCTGATGAATTCTTGTTGGGGCAGAGCAGGTGAGTGAGGTGGGTATTACGGAAAATCACAAGAGCGTGAGAAACAGTAAGCAGGCGAGGAAAGCGGCTCATGAAATGCTTCTGGAAGCAGTGAGAAGGTTGCCTGCTCTGGGATAAAAGTCTCACCGAGAGTCATATTTTGTACAGGATTGCTGAAGTCAAAATTACAATGCTCATGTTCTTTCAAACCTAGGACATGTCACAAGAATAATATAGCAAATTGAAGGAAAAGGGTGAGAACCTCCAATTATGAAATAAGGATGGCATTCTGATAACCACTGTATAGAAACATCACACAAGTACAAAAGACACCAGCTATTTAGCAAAAGAAAGCAAAAGAATCACTAGACTTTTAAAGCTGAAACTCAAACTTTTCTTTTTATAGATGAGTCTGTGTCTTTGCGCCCTTTAGCGACTTCCTAAGGACACACAGTCTGGTAGTGGCTGAGAACTGTTTCCTAACTCTCAGACCATTTTTTTCTCTCCTCCTCACTCTCTACTCACTCCTACTTGCTCTTCTCTCCCTTAAGGAGGAAAGTTTCCCAAATAAT
Organism: Catagonus wagneri; assembly: GCA_004024745.2. Taxonomy (NCBI): domain Eukaryota; kingdom Metazoa; phylum Chordata; class Mammalia; order Artiodactyla; family Tayassuidae; genus Catagonus; species Catagonus wagneri. Next base: position 5,503,604 of record PVHT020000113.1, read on the forward strand.
CATTTACCAAGGCTGCTCCTTCACCCCAAGTCCTCCTGCTTCTCAGGTGAAGATCTTATCACACCAAGAGCTAGCCCTAATGCCACCTGCTGAAAAAGGGCTTGCTAACTATGAGAACCAGCCGTGATGTTGCACCTCTTCTGCACCGCCTGTAGGTCTGATTGCCCTGGTTCTGGTCCTATCTTATTCCCAGTCACCCATCTACTTGTCTCATCTTGGGGATTACAAATCTTCCCAGGATGAGAACCCTTTATTATTCATGTTGACATCCCCTCTCCATTTTGCACAGTGTCTTCACAGAATAGGGTCCCTAAATACTTAATGAATGTGTTGAACTAGTATAACAAGTGCATTTATAGCAGTCGGTAGCTATTAAACACAAGGTTCCTGAGACACAAGCAACGTGACGAAGTGTAAAATATAGCTGAGGATGAGGCTTCTGAAATGCATTTCAGAGCATCTCCTAAGAGAGGTAACCCTAAATGTGCTACTACTAATAATAATAATTGTCGTTGTTATTGCCTACAATGTGCTAGGCACTCATGGTGACTCGGAACATTACAAATTTATGGACATTCTGCCTGTAAAGGAGCTATCAGTTGAGACAAGATATCTTGCCCTCTAGACTCACTCTGCAAATACTGGCAGCTCTGATGGATTTGCCAAGCTAAGCTGGCTTTGGTGGGAACTGAAATAATTTGTCAAACTCTAAGGGGTTGTGAGCAGAAACGTGTATGGAGTGGAAGTTTAACGCTGCCTAGAATGTGAAATCCAAAACTTTTAGCCAAGGCCAGACAAACCAGAGTGGACATGGCCCAAGGACACTGAAGTGGGCAGCACAAATTCCTGTGCGATTGGCTCCGATTAAAGGTGGACAGGACGGCAGATTGTGATCGCAGATTTACAGGCAGTCAGAATCCCAGGTTCCCATAGAAACAGGCCCCAGCCTCAAATTAAAGCAGCTGTTTACAGATGTAAAAGGGGGAATTGAATCCCCAGACCACCACTCTAGCCTTTGACCTCTCTTCTGAAACTTCAGGTGTTTGGGGGAGACATATGCTAAGTCAGCAAGTACTGAGAATGGGAGAACCGCACGTGACAGCAGCCTGGGATGTCTGCTGGTAAGTGACCATGGTCCTGGGGTCTCTTCAGTCAAAAGTCCAAATTCAACATCATTTACTGAACACTTGTTGCGTGTCAGGCCTGATTGTAAGTGTTCTGGATGTACTACCTACATGAAGTTTCAAAATAATTCTACTGTGATGTGACAATATCTATATTTTAAAGATAAGGAGTTTGGACAGAATTCCCTGGTAGCCTAACAGTTAAGGTCTCGGCATTGTCACTGCTGTGGCTTGGGTTCGATCCCTGGCCTGAGAATTTCTACGGCAGGGGCAGCCAAGAAAAAAATAAAAAGTAAAAAATAAAGATAAGGAGACTGAATCCTAGATTCCAAAGGCAGTTCCATACGAAATATGAGCTCGTAGCCATTTCAGCCAAAGGACCTGGACTTCTACATAACTTCTGTACGTCTGCTACATGCACCATTTTACTCTGAAGCCCATTCCAATCTGGCTTTCATTCCTCCAAGTTCCCTTAAAACAGCTTTTTTGACAGCATCAGCCACTTCCTCGCTGCCAGATCTTATCATCTGATGTAGTTAAGCACTTCTGCCTTCTTGAAAAACTTTCTTCTCTAGGATTCCATGACCTCACACTCTTCTGGTTTGTTTCCTACCCTGCAAGTTGCCTGCCCTCAGTTGCTTCCTTTCTACTTCAACTGGCATCTTCATGCTGAAATGGCTAGATCTCCCTCTTCCCTTCTTTATTTCCCTTCTCTCCCTCGGTGTTCAGTGTGATGCTTCTCAATGCCATGCTGATGGCATGCCTCTTGTATCTAAATGTCCACCCTGACCTCTTTAAGAACTAGGTTTGTACGTTTCCACTTGAAGTTCTTAAGAAGTAAATAGAACTTGTCCAATATGGAGTTTTTGATAACCTACCCGTATCTAAATATCTTTCCCCTGCCTCCCTTCTACTTTTTCTTATTAAAAAAATAGTATCACAGCGTGTCAGTTTAAATGCTTAAAAATCTTAGAAAATAAATACATAAATAAATAAATACTATTGTTAGATCTGCCACAAGAACACTGTGCCTTCAATCTCCACCTTTCTTCCATCCTCAAATCCAACTGGTTTTATTTTCAAAATATATCTCAACCTTTTCTAACTGGTCCTCTAGTCCAAGTCACCATCTCTTTTCTACAGGTTACTGTGTTAGACTTCAAATATTCTCCTTAATCTACTTTTGTGTTATTATAGCTCTTCACATGGCAGCCAAGCTGATCTTAGAATTATAGTTCAAATTGCATTACTTTTTGAATTAAAACCTCTCAGTACTATCCCATTGCACTTAGATCAAAAATCCAAACTGGTTCCAGAGCCTACTTCTTTTCCCTTTTTGGCCCAGATTTCTCCTTTTCACTAATTATGCATCCATCCATTCCACTCCCTACCCTTTATTTCTGGGCATGCCAAGCCATTTCTCACTTTTGGAAATTTCCATTTGCTGTACGTCATACTTGAAATATTCTTCCTCCAGCTTTATGTGGTGCTGGTACCCTCTTCCAAGGCCAACTTGGATAGCACCTTCTTGAAAAGGCTGTTGCTGACCATTTTATTTGAAATATTTTTCTCAACTCATTCTCTATCTCATCACTTTCTTAACAGCTTTCCTAGTATGACCATCATCTATAAATAAAACATGTTTATCCATGTGTTTGTTTAATTGTTGGTGTCCATCTGTAAGTAAACTTCAGGAGAATATGAATCTTATCTGATTTTTTCATTACTATGTTCACATAACCTCTCATATGGTAACTAGTCAACAAATATTTTTGATTGAGAGGATGAATGAATGAACTAATGGATGCATGAATGAAGGGATAAAGTCATGAACTGATATGTGGATCAGCTGAGCACACTCTTAAGCAGGCAACATATCAAGTCCTGGAATAAAATCCTCTAACATGTATATTCCACCAAACATGAAATGGAAAAGTAGATCCTGTTTTCAACCGACCCTCAACTTTAGATTCTACAGATAGCTGAGCCCCCTTTGCAGCTGAAACCACAACATCTCTTTCTAGGGTTCAGAATGGAGCACAGGGAGGGTCCCCCTGGACATGAGATGAGCCCGAGGAAGCTTAGGAGAAAGGCACTTATTGAGAAATGTCCTCTCCATCAGAACGAAAGTCTCCAGTAAGTCTTCAGCATCATGCGTGATCACAGCCCTGAAGGCTCCACTTGGAAGATTTTAATCTGAGGAAAATGGTTTAATACATAACATGTTGTGGGGATATTTGTTTTGGAGCAGATTGAGCTCAAGTCAAATACTCTGCATTTACAAATCCTACTGATTAATAAACAGCCACAGCATTTTGCTCTTTCACTACAATACACTCGGGAAAAATGGATGAATTTTATTATTCTGCTTATTATTTTTTATCAGTGAAAGTAAAAAAAAAAAAAAGGTAATTTCTCCCATTCCCTACTAAGCTGTAAAATGAGCGAGGCAGTATGATTATATATTGTTGGAAAGAGATGCAGTTGTGGAGAATTATAAATCATATTCTTTTGTTTGGTTGGCATTTTTTTGTTTATTTGTGTCTAATGCAAAGAGCAGGAGATTTACCATAATTTGAGTTCTATAACCTGCAGTACAAGTGACAGGAAGGAAAAAAAATCTATTAGCAAAAATGTGTTTTGTCTTTCTAGGCCAACAGCAAAATAACACCAGGTTGAAATATTCATCTGTTTCTCCTGCCAGGGTTTATTCCTTCTAGCGACAGTCCTCTGCCTTTAAAAAACAAACAGACCAAGGAAAACTCTTAGGCATTTTCTCAGAAAGTACTGGTCAAAACGGTGAAGTTTTGTCTTCCGGTCTGCTCTTTATAGATCATTCATCATTGTTGCGATGCAATTCTTTCTGAGGAGAAAGACCGCTTCTCTTAGGTTCGGGGTGTTTGTAAAACAAAATGTGAGTGACCAAGTGTATTTTGCACGGATTCTAAGTCGGGGACAATATGGTTGACAAGGACGTCTACAGCACCGTAGGCATCTGTAGCTGGAACACTGGGTAGGGGAGAATTCTTCTGCGTTATGAATCCACATTTCACGGCAGGGGTCAAGTCTGTGAAGCAAGAATGCTTGAGTGTGCAAGCAGGTTTCGTGATCATGTCCTCTGTATCCACTCAGGGCAAGTCAAGAGGATACATATTTGTGTAATAGTATTAAAATCTTTGCGCTAGACAATTGGAGAGTCACTTAAATGTGGAGGGTAATACGATATAAGACAGTGTTCCTAAGGGAATCTTGATAGCAAAATCCTTTCCAGATAATTTTAGTTCTGTGTTACACAACCAATCCCATATTCAGGGACAGATATACAGCAAATAAACCCTCGTCTCTTTGTGTGTGATCTAAAGATGCACTGATATATATATATACACACACACACATAAAAGTGGTAAAAATACTTATAATAGGAACTTCCCCTGTGGTGTGGCTCAATGGGTTAAGGATCCGGGGTTGTCGCTACTGTGGCATGAATTCGATTCCTGGCCTGAGAACTTCTGCATGCTGCAGTTAGGCCAGAAAAAAAAAAAGGTGCTTGTAATACAGTAGGGATAAAGACGTTTGGTATTCTACGACTTTATTTTTTAGAGCAATTTTAGGTTTTCAGGAAAACTAAGAAAATGGTACAAAGATTTCCCACTTGCTTCCTTTTGCACATACATTCTGCCCATTTTCTTATTTTTTTAATAAGCTTTTTTTTTTTTTTTTGGCCGCACTAGTGGCACGTGAAAGTTCCGGAGTCAGGGATCATATCTGCACCCCAGCAGTGTGACCCAAGCAGCTACAGGGACAACGCCTGATCCTTAACCCACTGTGCCATAAGAGAACTCTGCGTCCCCCCCATTTTCAGCACCCCCACCGGGTGGCACATTTGTTACAACTGATGAACCTAAACTAGAACAGCATCATCACTGACAGTCCATATTTTTACATTATCGTTCACTCTTAGTTTTGTATCTGTGGGCCAGCAAACAGATAGTGACTTAAATCTACCGTTACCGTATCATACAGAGTGTTGTCATTGCCCTAAAAATGCTCTGTACTCTGCCTGGTCACCTCTGCCCTCATCTCTGGCAACCACAGATCTTTTTACTGTCTCCACAGTTAGGCATTTTCTGGAATGTCATATAGTTGAACTCATACAGTGTGTAGCTTTTTCAGACTGGCTTCCTTCACTTAGAAATGTACATTGGAGTTCCCTTCATGGCTCAGTGGTTAACGAATCTGACTAAGAACCATGAGGTTGCGGGTTCGATCCCTGGCCTTGCTCAGTGGGTTAAGGATCCTGCGTTGCCGTGAGCTGTGGTGTAGGTTGCAGATGCAGCTCGGATCCCGCGTTGCTGTGGCTGTGGCGTAAGCTGGCGGCTACAGCTCCTGTTAGACCCCTAGCCTGGGACCCTCCATATGTCGCGGGTGCGGCTCTACATAAAGGCAAAAAAAAAAAAAGACAAAAAAATAAAAAAATAGAAATGTGCATTGAAGTTTCCTCCATTTTTTTCTGTGGCTTAACAGTCTCTCCCCTCTTAGAGCTGAATGATATTCCACCATCTGGATACACCGCAGTTTATGTATCTGTTCACCTACTGAGGACATCTTTGTGACTTCCAAGTTTGGCAATCGTGAATAATGCTGCTATAAACATCTAGGTGCAATTTTTGTGTGGACACAAGTTTTCAACTCCTTGGGTCAATACTGAGAAACAGAATTGCTGGATCATAGGCTAGATGGCCAAGCTGCCAAAAGTCTTCCAAATCGACTGTACCATTCAGCGTTCCAACCAGCAATGGATGAGAGTCCCTGCTGCCCCACATCTTCACCAGCATTTGGTGTTGTCAGTGTCCCTCATCATGCAATGTTTACTTCATTTCCCTAATGACGTAGGATGCGGAGCATCTTTTCACACATATATCTGTATTTGCCATTTGTACATCCTCTATGGTGACATGTCTGTTAAGGCCTTGGCGTATTTTCTAATTGGGTTGTTTGTTTTCTAATTGTTGAGTTTTAAATGTTCTTTGTATATTTTGGATAACAACCGTCTATAAGATGTGTCTTGCAGTACTTTCTCTATTTCTGTGGCTTGTCTTATTCTCTTGATACTGTCTTTCCCTCAGCAGAATATTTTAGGTTTGATGAAGTCAAGGTTGTCAATTATTTCTTTCATAAATCAGTCATGCCCTTGGTATTGTACCTCAAAAGGCATCGTCATACCCAACGTGATGTAGGGTCTCTTTCTTGTGTTACTTTCCAGGAGCTTTATAGTTTTATGTTTTACAGTTAGGTCTATGATCCAATTTTTAGTTTATTTTGGGAAGGTGTAAGTCTGTCTCTGAATTCATTTTCTTGACATGTGAATGTCTGGTTTTTCCAGAATCATCTGTCAAAGAGACCACCTTTGCTCCATTTATTGCTTCTTCTCTTTTGTCAAAGATCAGTTGATTATACTTATGTGGGTTTATACTTCTGTGGGTTTATTTCTGGGCTCTCTGTTCCAACCCACTGATTTATTTGTTTATTCTTTTGCCAATACCACACTGTCTTGATTACCCTAGTTTTATTGTAAGTCTCGAAGCCACATAGTGTCAGTGCTCAAACTTTGCTTTTCTTCTTCAACAGCATGTTAGCTATTCTGGGTATTTTGTGTCTCTATACAAACTTTCATATTAGTTTGTCAATATCCATAAAATAACTTGCTGGAATTTTGACTAGGACGGCATTGTATCTATAGATCTAATGTCTTCCTATCCATGACAGGGAATATCTCTTCATTATTTAGGTTTTTCGTTGATTTTGCTCACCAGTGTTTTACGATTTTGCACATATTTTGTGAGATGAGCACCTACTTCATTTTTTTCAGGTGACAATGTAGATGGTATGCTTTTTTCAGTTTCACATTCCTCTTGTTCATTGCTGGTGTATAGGAATGTCGTTGTCTTCTTACAGGAACCTTGAGTCCTTCAACCTTGCTATAATTGCTTTTTAGTTCCAGGGTGGTTTTTTTTTTCTTGGAGGGGGTCAATTATTTTGATTTTCTGCATAGACAATCATGTCATCTGTGATTGGTGACAGTTTTATATCTTCTGTCTCAATTTGTGTGTCTTTCTTTCTTTCTTTCCTTATTGCATTACCTAGAACTTCCATCTCAATATTACAAAGTGTCAAGAGGGGACATCCTTACCTTGTATCTGATCTTTGTGGCAAAACTTTCAAGTTTCTGACCATTAAGTGTGGCAAAACATTCAAGTTTCTGACCAGAGAATAGTTCAGTAAATCAGAGTGACCAACCATGGTTTCCAACTTTGGGGAACCCCATCTTACTGCATTGATGGGCTGTTGTTAAGAACCAAATCACTGAAAGACAGGAGTGGCTTTATAAGCTTACTGCCTAAAATTCATATGTATACACTTGAGATCATGGAAATAGGAAGGCACAATGTGAAGACTTCAAAGGAGTCTGGAGCAGAGGTGAAAACTGGTGGAGAGAGTTTTAAGTGATGAGCTCTTTTAAGGAGAGACTAGACCCAATGGTACAGTGCATACAAACCTACTAGTCCTTCCCCTATAGCCACTGAGGTTTAAGGAAACTGGCTAATGATCTTCAGACCCACTACAAAAAAGACGAGTATCCTGGGAGACATGAATGTCCATCTGGGCCACCTCTTCAACATCACAGCTTTTCAGTCCCTTGAACTCATCATCTCCAATGACATTTTCCATCCCTACACTTACATTCTGGACCATGTCATCATTCATTAGCTCTATCTCAAAGTTTCCCATCCTTCTTTTAATATTCATGTTCCTTAAAGTAACTGAGAATTTCAGTCTGTTAACCATATACTCCCATTTAATCCATCATCCCTCTCTCTTTTTTCTCCCTTTATCCATGTGAGGTTACTCCTTTATTATCCATTTCCAGTTGCATGGTCTTCATGGTTAATCATATTCTTAGCAATGTCCTTAAAGACTATTTTTTTTCTTTTTTAACCATTCATTCTCTGAAGGACTTTGTCTTTCGAAAACCAAACCTTCTTTGTGCCTGCTCTTCCATAATGCTTGAAAGAGGAAAAAAGAAAAGAGAACTGCCTGGAAGGAAAAACAAAGATGGCTAATATTTCCAAAAGAATAACTGGTCACAGGAAGAGTATAAAAGTTGATTTTGCTGGTTATTGTGAAGAAGCAGCTCTGTGCACTCTCAGCACATGTAAAAATAATCCGTGCTCTTCCTTCATCAAGGGCCCAAGGAATAGAGTGAAGGCTTCCAAATAATCAGACAACAATGCCCACACCCCCCTGATAGTTATACTTCAGGATGTCACATCTGACTCCCATCACCAAGGGAACATAGATGGCTGAGCCTTCACTCTTCTTACACATATTTTTCAGCATCCTGCCATCTGTAACTTATTTTTGTTTTCAGGGCTTCCCTAGATAATTGTTTACTTTCTTTTAATTTTGTCTGAAAAAAGAGTGACAGATTGTGTAAGCACGTGAGTATGGGGTAAAGTGAGAGAGAAGTGAGAAATGTCCTCACTTAGCATGAATCTTGTCCCTGCATTTGCACCCCAGCACCCCCTTCCAACAGCTGCAACTGCAGAAATAAACAACCCTGACATTCATCCTCTGTTGCCCTTTGTCAAAGAACATTAATTTCTTAGAATAAGTAACCTCTCTCTGGAAGTAAATGAGAGAGAATGATTGTCTTCAAAGATGGAAAAAGAGACAAGGGCAATAGCCTAAGTTACCAGTGAGAACTAGGATCCAATCCTTCATTCAGACTCTAAATCTTTTCCAGTTTTCCACAAAGGGGTCTGTTCCATCCACGCTCACTGACCATCAGCTGCAGACTGTTGCCTTGCTCTGGAGCAGTGAGTGCTCGATGGAACCATTTTCTCTCATCCAAGAGCCTGAGAAAAGTCTACAAACTTCGCCCCTTCAAACACCCCTCTTGCTCCTTTATCTCTCTGTACCCAATCTGCCAGTCTCCAAGAGCTGGGAGGAGCAAGATAACCACCAGGCCCCACAGTCATGTATGCTCTGTCAGTTGCCAGCGCGGGTTCGTGGCGGTTGGCCCTTCTATCTGTATGAAAAATCATAGCAATTCATTTAGGCACCGCTGTTCCTTGCAGGCAAACGTGCGATAAAGCAGTCGGCCCATTAACATTGCAGCTGCAAAGCAGATTAGTCACTTGTGCTTTGCTGCCTGGTTAAAGCATCCACAGCCACTTATGGAATTAGGGGCTGGCGCTGCTGCAATGAGCTGGCACACTGTTTACAATCATTTCCCAATACAGACAACACAATCTTCACTTTCCATGTGGATTGGGTGGCAGAAAACATCTCCCACCAAGTTGGTACTTTCTACATAGCTCTAGAGGAAGGAAAAGAACCCATGATAAATCTTCATTTTGTTCTCCATGAGGCTCTGCACTGAGGAAAAACTATGATGGCCTTCATTGACTCTTCTAGGAAAATAGATTGATACCTTCCTCAAATATGCCGTGGCTTTTGATTGGCTATAATGGATCCTGAAGTCTCTACAGAACAAGAAATTTCCGTGATTGCCCTTGAGCAACATTCAACATTATGGCATTTGCCATCAGGCTCTTTGATTTTAATTTATCCTGAGAAACACATTCTCCTTTTATACAAATATTTCAGGATAAATAGGAGACCAACGTGCAGAAGCTTCCGTTTTTACTACATGTCTTAAACATGAGCGGAAAAAATGCTCTTGGCACCAAGGCTGAGTGTATTTCCAAACCTTCTCTAGAGCTGACTTCTTTGGGCCTCTCAAGACTGTGCAAGGCATGATGGGAAGTGGTTTCAAGTACAAAAATAACTAATAGCAACTGAGGGAGTTAGGCCAAAGATGCCGGAGATCTTGTCCTGGGCTATAAACTGGAAGTTGATCGTGTTTCTCACATTTCTATGAGATACTGCACATTACAGAGAGAGAGAGAAAAAACATATTTAAGAACTTTCCCATAAACACGTAAGCATCTTCTTAATGTGGCATCACAACCAACTTTGCCAAGACCTTTCCTGAAATGATAAATTCACTTCTGTTGCCCCCAAGACATCACAGATAGCCCCTGAGTTAATTTGCTAGGATTGCCATAATAAAGTACTACAATCTGGGTGGCTTAAACCACAGGCAATTTATTTCCTTACAGTTCCAAAGGCCAGAAGTCTATAACCTAGGTATCAAGAGGTTTGGTTTCTTCTGAGGCCTCTCTCCTTGGCTTGTAGATGACCATCTTCTCACTGTGTCCTCATGTGCTCTTTCTTCTGTGGGTGTTTGTGTCCTGATCTCCATACCAGTCACATTAGCTTAATGACCCACCCAAAAGGCCTCATTTTAACTTAATAACCCCCACCCCTTAGAGAACTTATTTGTAAATACTGTCACATTCTTAGGTCCTGAGGATTAGGTATAGGTGAATATCGAGGGGACAGTGTCCAGCTGTAACAGCCCTTCACACGTACAGGGTGTATGTTCCAGGGAAGAGGGAGAAGGCATTTTTCCCGCAGACAGTCTAGCTCATTGCTTTCAGCACTGGCTGCCCATTAGAACCAACTAGGGAACTTTGAAAGCTATCAACGCACAGAGCTCCAACCCAGATGAACTGAAGCATTATCTCATCTCATCTCAGGGGGCGGGACCTGGATTTTGAGCTTTCCTTAGACAATGTCCAATAGGTGATGATGGGGTACAGTATTGACATACACCAAATTCATTCAAAAAAGACAGAGGAAGGAGTTGAAAACCACAACCTCAATGCCTTCTCTCAAGCTCACCAAGCCCATGAGTTACATCTCTTCTCAGGAAGATGAGCAAGTGAGGAAAGACACCGGCCATCCTCTAAGTATCCGCTTGCAGATGCGTAGGTACCTGCAGACAAGGAGCCTGGCTCAGCAGAGACCATTCGTCATGCACGGTCAGGGGAGGGGGTGCGTTGAGGAGGAGGTCTCTTCCTCCTCCACCTCCCCCAACATTGACAAGGGAGGCAGTGGCTGGTTTCTCTAATAACCAAGTCTCATTTTTCAGGGTCTGGGCACAACCTCTCAAAACTTCATCTCAGACCACCTCGCTGGGGCAGCAAATTGTTTCACCCTGTCTTTGCATGAGGCATTTATGGACCTCGGAAAGCCCAGATTTAGTTCTCCATTCCCTGCACCCCTCTGGCTACTGGACCTCAATTCCAGGCAGCCAGGCAACACATCAGGAATCCACTAAAGCAAATCATTTTGCTTCTCCACAGCAGGCTGACTCCAGTAACCACCAGGAATTCATTACTGCTCTGGTTTGTTTACACTCACTAGCGAGAGACAGTGTTGTGAATTATTTGGAGACACTTTTCCCTATAAATTAGCTTTGTTCTATGCTTCAAAGGGACGGGCCAGCTTCAAGAGTTTCTTTTTCTCCCTTTCTTTCTTTAGGCAAATGTGTGTTCAGGCATGCCCCTTTACAGAGTATATCCAATCAGAAAATAAAATGCAGAAGTGGTAAATAAATACATACCCTAGACCTCAGCTATATGGATCTGGAGCTGTAGGAAGCCTGGGTTTCAGCTCCAGCACCACCAGTAACCACCTATGTGAAATTTAGAAAAGTCACTTATCTCTAAAACGATGGGAGTATTGGACTGGCCATGATTTATATGATGTGGAATCCCACATGAATAATGACAAGCGAAGAGAGAAGAGAGATTCAGGATATTTTTCATTTTAATTGAATTAACTAAAGTGTTACTGATAGTAGAAAACGAGGATACTGACAGGTGGTGCCAGTTATAATGATGTCTTAGATTCTTTAAAAGAACAAAATATTAAAGTTATGGCTGCGTTTATGTAAATTTCTTTGGAGAATGTGAGGAGCACCCCTTCCTCAGAGCCGACACCCTGAGGAGCAAAGGTCAAAAAGATGCAAACAGAAGCCCACACTGAATGAACGGTAGAAATATTTAATCACGGCCAACTGCAGGTTGGGGAAGCAACAGGAATTAAATGTAATTGAAACAGAATATCCTGATTCCCAGCGTGGGGTGGGGAGGCCTGTTTTCCAGGTGTCTCTTTCCCATAACTTGCTGGGATAGTCTCTGAGTGGACTGTGCCATTAGGAATACATCGGATCAATAGCCTAGGAAGGAGTCACGTGTGCGGGGCAGAAGCACGCCTTGGGTACCTTCACCTCACGTAACACGTCAGTCTCTTAGCTGTGTAATGCATACAGAGACATTTTCTTTCTACAAAATGGATAGCACGAAAGAGCAATCTAGCTAGCATACTAATAAAGGGAAATAAAG
>PVHT020000113.1:5517045-5531297 GCA_004024745.2 Catagonus wagneri
GGATCTCAGAGGACATTTCTGAAAGCTAATACTGTCACTCTAGCCTGATCAGGGTTTTGTGAGGCTTTCTTTTTCTTCCAGAAGATCATCTTCCTGGTCCCTTCTCCCAAACACTCCAGTTTAATAACTTGTCTTCTCTGGCCACTATTATTAGCCTGGATCCCTTCTCCTGAGCATCAGTTTAAAACTATCACCTACCATGAGCCAGAGATAGTGGCATCTGTGTTCTGTATTATGTCCCTTTTTCTGGATGCCAGCCTTGATGACAGTCCTACTCATGGTTGTGTGTGTGCGTGTGTGTGTGTGTGTGTGTGTGTGTGAGAGAGAGAGAGAGAGAAGAAAAGAGAAGGGAAGAGAAGAGAAAGAGAGGGAGAGATGATGATGACTGATAAATATTTGATAAATAAATGAATAGATGAATATACATACATACAAATAATAAGGTCTCAGGTTTAGACCTACCAGATTTCTATAGTCTGTTTTTAAGGGTTAATGACCAAGACCATGTTCTTGGCCCATAATCAGATGCTCACCTCTCCAGGTGTGCACTGTTTCCGCATCCATCCATCACCATCACATTCTTGGCAGAACCAGACACAGAACCAATCAGAGGTCAACTGACAGGTAAAGGGGAGAGACATAGTGACCCCCCCCCCAGCTTCAGCATGAGCCGAGGGTAAAAGTTCCCTTCATTGGACACCGATCCCTTAAACACAGGCAATGGCACTTGTAGACGATCAGAGGCCCCCGTGATCTATAGCTCCAGTAACGGCAAGTGAATCTGAGGCAGAATTTTATTTCCTCATAATTTTTCTCTCTATCAGAATTGCAGTCTGATGTGATACTCAAAATATGCAGCCAAAAACATGTTTTACAATCTGCTGGACTAAAGTTATTTAAGGATTGTTTTTTTTGTTTTTTTTTCTTCCCAAGAAAGAGAAAGATTGTAAGGAAAGAGATACATACCCTTACAGCATTTCAATTTGTTGAGATCATCTTCATCATAACAAACACTGAAACATTAGGCAGGGCCCAGCAGGTTTTTTGTACCTATAGTTCCTCATCTTCAAAATAAAGTAGAAATTGTCATTTAAGGGCAAGATGGCCTATGAAGTACCATATACACATAGTAGCAAACAAATTGCATGCTGAGTTGGGAAATATATGTATTTATTTATTTATTTATTTTAAAGAGGTCGTTGTTTTTAAATGATTTTTATTTTTTCCATTATAGTTGGTTTACAGTGTTCTGTCAATTTTCTACTGTACATCAAAGTGACCCCGTCACACATACATATATACATTCTTGTTTCTCACATTATCATGCTCCATCAAAAGTGACTAGATATAGTTCCCTGTGCTACACAGCAGGATCTCACTGCTTATCCATTCCAAAGGCAATAGTTTGCATCTATTAAACCTAGATTCCCAGTCCATCCCACTCCCTCCCCCTCCCCCTTGGGGTTTCTTGTTTTTCATCACAAGGTTCTTTCCACCACTACTAGGTTTACGCGACTCTGGGAAAACACCTAAAGATGGGAACGGGTTCCCAGAGGAACCAACCGTGAACAGAGAAATTTTCAGCCTCAGGCCCTGATTTTCAGGGAGGGAAGAGAGGCTAGAGATTGAACGAGTCGCTGATGGCCAATAATTTAATAACGCGAGCCTGTGTAATGAAGCGTCCCTAAGAAAACAAAAGGAGGAGGTTCAGAGAGTGCGTCCAGTGGGTGAACCTGAACCTGTCCGTGTGCTGCCCACCGGCTCCAGACTCCATGGGGGCAGAAGCTCCTCGTGCAGGCCCTCACCCTGTATGTCTCTTCATCTAGCTGTTGATACCTGTCCTTTAAAATCCTCTGTAATAAACCGGTAGTCTAGTGAGTAAATCCATTTCCTGTGAGCTGCCCTAGCAAGTTAACGGAACCCGAGGAAGGGGCTGTGGAGTCCTCCATGCCGTAAGCTGTCAGTCAGAAGCAACGATGACAAATCGTTTTGTTTTGATCCGTGGGTGGACACGTTTTTTTTTGGTTGTTAGGGCCACACCTACAGCATATGGAAGTTCGCAGACCAGGGATTGAATCTGAGCTTCAGCTGCCAGCCTACACCTCAGCCCAGCAACGTGGGATCCGAGCCACGTCTGTGACCTACACTATAGCTCAAGGCCACTCCATATCCTTAACCCACTGAGCGAGGCCAGGGATCGAACCCTTATCCTCATGGGTACTAGTCGGGTTTGTTTCCGCTGAACCGCGACAGGAGCTCTCAGCATGGGTGATAAGTTGGACCTGCGACTGGTATCTGAGGCGGGGGGCGGTCTCTTGGGACTGAGCCCTTGATGTCTTCTCTGGGTAGACAGCATAAGTGTAGGAGCTGGTGTCCAAGAATGTTTGGACGTGTGGAAATGCCCACCACCCCTGTTGCAGCAGGTGACTGGAACCTCTTACGGTTCCCGCCCTAGGCTTGGGGATACCTAGTGGAAAAAGACTTAATCCCTGGCCTTAAGGAGGTTTCAACATAACGAAGGAATTTGATCAGATGTGGGACTCAGCAAGACTTTCCAGGAGAGTTGATGCCCCAGCAGAAGGTAAAAGGAAGGGACAGAAGAAAAACAGGTGGAGAGGAAGAGAATCCCATTAGTAGTGGAGACAGCAGAAGGTTCGAGTACACAGGAACCGGAACAGCCAGGAAATGTTCAGGAAGAGGAGTGACTGGAGGAGCTGGAACGTGGGTGTCGTGAAAGCTGCGGCTTGGAAAGTACCTAAATGACAAAATATGAGGGAAATTTATATCACACTATTAATAAGCTTCAGCTGTAATTGGATGACAACGGGAAGCCGCTCAAATGATATAACCAAGTATCTTTTCATAAAATTTTCCTTTTAGTCTCTGGGTGAGAATGGATGTGGCAGCAGATTGGTTAGGAAGTTGTTTCAGTGATTCAAAAAGCGCATGATGTCGTACTACGAGCCCTCTTCGGGGACAAAGAACCCAACGCCCCTGGCAGCTGGGACAGCTGCCCAAGACAGGCCTCGGCCATCAGCTTCTTTGAGGATGGACTTGGCTGAGGAAATGGCTGGGCCAAGGCCACGCCTTGCTCCGAGATCAGCTCCCGTCAAATGGCTGCTCAGGGTGGGTTCAAAGGCCCAGCTTCCTTACCCTGACCGGGACGTGACGAAGAACCACCCCAGATATTTGGCTCCCTCTAGGGTCGCCGAAGCCGTCGCTGGGACCCCACCACGTCTCAGCTTCTCCTCTGCCAGCCCTGATTCCTTTTGCTCTGTCAAGGTGTTGATGCCAAAAGAGCTCCTATGTGAGTAACGTATACATTGATTGCTAATCTCCACCTCAGGTCTTTCTCCAGGAAACCAGTCCATGACAATGATACAATGATTATATATATATCATATATATATATATATATCACGTGTATATCACACAGACAACTGTTGACCTAAGACGTATATATATATAATATATATTATATATATTAAATATATATTATTTATATACTACCATATATTACTTACATATGTCATAAATATAAATTTATATAAGTTATAAATATATACAAATATTTATACATATAAATTCAGTCTGATATATATGTATCTGTATGTGTGCATTTTATTTATATACACATACACATACACACACACACACATACCCCTGGCCCTCTGTACCTCCATCTGTGGATTCAACTAAATGTGGACCATAAATATTTGAAAAAAAATTCAGAAAGTTCCAAAAAACAGAACTTGAATTTGCCGCCCCATGCAAGCAACTATTTAAATTGCATTTACATTGCATTTACAACTATTTGCATATCATTTGCATTGAATTAGGTATTGTAAGTAGAGTAAATCAGAGAACGTGCTTAGGTTATATATGGCATACTATACTATACTATTTTATTTTATTTTTTTACATTTTTGGCCACAGCCCATGGCAGGTGGAAGTTCTCCAACAGCCGCAGTGACAACAAGGGATCCTTAACTGGCTGAGCCACAAGAGAACTCCGTATACCATTTTATAGAAGGGATTTGAGCATCTGAAGACGTTGCAGATTCGTCCTGGAACCAATCCACCGCAGATACTGATCCTATCAGATACTAGATGTAATTTAAAGCTACTTCAACAGATAAAGAGAGAGCGAGAGGAAGGACATCTCAGGGCCGAACCCTGAGGGATTTCGACATTCACAGATCTCCTAGAGGCAGAGGGATGGACAAAAGAGGCTGAGAAGGGGCAACCAGAAAGAAAGGAGGGAAATCAAAACACGATGGTGTCACAAGAGCTAAAAGCAAAGAGCGAGGCTACTGTGAATTAACTTACAGCCTACTGAAGAGTCTAAGGAGATGAGAGGTAAAAAGATTCCCACTGAATTTTCCAACCTGGGGGGATACTGGCAACCTTAGCAAGGGTAGTTTGGGTGGCATGATGAGATGGGGACCAAATCAAAAGTGGGCAGAGGAGTGACTGTGGAAGATATTTTTGAGTAAAAAAGTTGACATGGATGAAAGATGCTGGCATGAAGCAAGTTGCAGTTTACATTTCTACACAAATCCATAGAAATTATAGAATCTGTTTATTCTTAAATATTTATTTTAATCTGAAAGAGAATGGATTTGTGTACGTGTATAGCTGAATCACTTTGTTGTATAGCAGATATTATTCCAACCTTGTACATCAACTATACGTCAATAAAACTTTTTTAAAAAATTTAAAAATATAAATATAAAATATTTATTTAAAAATCTCTAATCGTACTGGAAATGAGCAGGGGTGTCATCAATGAATCGGACCACGTGAAGGGTCTCTCAAAAATGGAATGTATATTGGATTAGATGGGAGGGAGGTGGCGAAGCTGAAACTCACTCAGGCGAGGGCTGAGAGGCAGGCAGGGGCAGGGGAGAGTCGATGCTCTCTATGGTGCAAATAAAAAGCAAGAAGCCAGGAAGCGAGACTGGTGGGCGTTTGGTCAGAGAACAACAGAAAGACCATTGGTCACCAGGACCTTGGCAAGCCAAGACCCATGGCAGATCTATGGGCAGACTCTAGACGGCACTGGGCTGAGAAATAGCGGATAAATGGGCAAGTGAGAAAGTGACAGGTGGCTCTTTCTTCAAGTTTTACTTTAAGGACGGAGGTGTCAAAGGAGGGTGCTGGCAGGTTGTCTACCATATGCAGAAGCGGCTAGGAAGGTTTAGCTGCACGAGAGATTATAGAAACCCACCGCCCGGGCCTGTAGGGAATGCAAGTTTTCTCGAAAACAAAATTAAAACAAGAACACAGGAAGACTGGGGGTGGGGGGGGTGGGGGGATGCACTGGGGGTTTGGGATACAAAATCTGCAAAATTGACTTGTGATGATTTACGCACACCTATAATTGAAATAAAATCCATTAAGAGAAAAAAAAAAAAAAAAAGAACACAGGAAGAACAGTCAAATGCCACCAGAGGAGGGAGTCGGAGAGCTTGCCTCTGTCAGGAACACTTCAGAACTTTCCTCCTCACAGGCACAGCTGTGGAAGTACCAGAAATACTTCTGTGTTTCTAGGATCATCCCCCTTTGAAGTATCTTGACAATTGAATGCAGTCGTCCTGCAGTATCCACGGAGCACGGGTTGGCCCCAGAACCCTCTTGGATAACAAAATCCACAAGTGACGTAGTGTTTGCATGTAACCTATACACATCCTCTCATACACTCTCGATCATTTCTAGAGGACTCAAAATACCCAATACAGTGGAAGCGCTGTGTAAAAAGTTGCCCAGAGGCTGTAGATTCAAGTATTGCCTTTTGGAACTTCCCGAATTTTTTTTTTTTTTCCCGAATAGTCTGGACCCCCCAGTTGGTTGAATCCACTGATGTGGAACCAAAGATAAGGAGAGCCATCTGCACTGCAGACTTTTTAACCTAGGACCTGGACCTTCTTTCACAGTGACCTTGTCATTTCAGATCTTCCTTTGCTTCTGGACTCATGTTCACTGGAACCCAGATATCAGAGGCCCTGTGTTTCCTGCTCCACTGTCAGCAGGAGGCCACCTACCGCACATCCAGCCCTGGCAATTAGATTCCAGGTTTAGAGCAAGTTCTAACCCTTGTGCTGCCCAGGTAAGGAGGGAAGGGACAAGAATAGGAGGAAGCGATTGCAGGAAGCAGGGTGCTAAGGAAAGGAAGTCACTCCCCTGTGTGTCTGAGATGCTAAGAGGGTAACAAGAGCTCCTTGGGGCTCAGCAGTGATGCCTGCACCCAGGAAGCATAAAAGTCAGTTGTGGGAATGATGGTGGTGCTTATTCCAAGGGAGCAAGCAGCTCACCTGCCGTTAGTCACAGCAAAATGGAAGCGGTCCTGAAGAGGTGGGCTGGCCTGACCGGCAGGCAGCTGTGTGCCAGGCTCCTTGTGGGCGATGATTATTTTGTCTAATCTTCACAATAATGCTGCAAGGCACGCACTCACCCCAAATTTCGCAGCTGATGAAAATGAAGCTTAGAGAAGGAAGAAAGTTGCCCAGAGCTATTCAGTGGCTGGGTCAGGATTTGAACCAGTCTGTCTGCTTCCACACCAGAGGGGAAACATTCTACAAGTGATGGAGAGAAGACTCCAGTCTTTGAAGGCATTTGCTTCTCCGATTAACGTCACCTTCCAGAACCCAGATGTGCCATCGGCAATCAGAACTGAAGCAAGAGGACTAGTTTCAGCCTTGAAGGAGCAAAAGGCATTCCAGGGGCATTTTGTGCTCCTGCCTCCTGATGCCAAGGGACTATCAGATTACAGAATCTGGCCCCGAGGCTTCCTTCCCTCCCTTTTTCCATTCTCCCGAAATTAGTTTTCATTTCATAATAGTCATTAGCTGAGCTCTGGGAATGAAGTGTAAAAATGTTCCCCTCACCTCAGAGCCCTAACTGGCAGCGGTTCCTTGCATGTCCTGCTACCAGAGCTGCGTTGAAGCATCAAAACCTCATCAATTAGGCCTCCGTGGGCAGGGATCATGCATCCTGCCCGCCACACTGAGCCGGACCCACGCGGAGGTGGACTGACCGGGTGCCTCATTACTGGCCCTGGGCTTTTGTGAAATTCCTGAATAAGCAGCCCACGGAGTGTCTGCAGAAGTCTGTATTTTCTTTTTGTTTCTCTCTCTCCCTCCTGGTTTTAACAACTGCTTTTACAGACAATTTAACAGAGTGGATTGCCAGCTGTGTTAACGCCTGACCCCTCTCCTTGCAACGCCCCGCCTGGTGAAGTGGCCATCAGATGTAGAGTCCAGGGTCCCCTTTTCCTGAGAAAACTGTGCCTTTCTTCATGTCCTGGGCCAGGGCCCCACGCCAAGGACAAAGAGAGCTCCTCATCTCAATTGCTGCTTATACCTAGAAGCAAAGAAGTCCATGAAATCTGTGTTCCCAACGTAGTCCCTTGGTTATTGAGGAAAGGTGGCGAACGGGGACATGGGGTGGGGGATGCCTGGAGTCCAGGCTGCCGTCTGGTGGATGGGGAGCAGAGGAAGAGGGAGGATGAGGTCTTGGTCTCCGCCACTGCAGGTCCGCAGCGTCTACATTGACGGGGCTATTTCAGCCTGTCCAGTTCCATTTGTTCTCGCCCCGGTGAAGAGAGGCCCGTGTCTTGGGTGTCCTTGGTCTGTCCAGGCTGAGCCTCCTGTAACAGCATCAACTCGGATCCAAGGCTTGCTGCTTTGCGTGCAAGATTGAAGAAGTGAGGTTTTTGTTTGTCTGTGTTTGTTTTCCATTTGCTCCCTGCTAATTAGGTTCTAGAGGCATTTAGCAGACTGACCAAGTTCCTGTCAGACACACTGCTAAGCCAGACTCCACCCATACTGTTAATTTATAGTGATAAACATTAGAATACGCATGTCCCATGGTCAATGCCTTCTCTATCCACTACCCTTAGGGAAAATAGAACACACACGCACAGAAAGAGACTTGATATCTGTTTTAAAACCATTTAAATACTCAGAAAATGTGAAGCTACAATTCCACCTAAAGAAACTTGAACTGCGAAAATCATTAGAATTATGTACAAATATTTAGTTACAGAAAGCACTGCTTATACAAATAATATTTTTCTAATATTTTGAAAAAACACACAAATCTAATATTTTGTGAACAAAAAAAAACCACCCTAAATGTTCACAAATAGAGGATTGACTTTAAAAATTGATTTAGCCATGCATATTAAACTTTGGATTACTATCTATACTGTAGAAATAGGGCATCACAATTTAAGTTAACCAGGGCACAATAGACATCTTTTAAAAAAAATGTCAAACTAAATAACCTGACTTGCCCTCCTGCAGAAAACCAATTCTGGTTAAAACATATATTAAATATCTCTTGAGGCCTGCAAAAAAAAAAAAAAAATGAACAACCAAATAAAAGAACATTTATATTGCTCAGATTGTGTTTTTAAACCATGAATTCTTATTAAAAGAATGCAGAACCTCTTGGAAAAAATAGCGGATTCTAAGTCTAGGGCAGAAGAAGTAGAGGGTGAGCCTGGAACATCTGGAGTCCTGTTGAAAAGGATTTGAAGGCAAAGCCCTTGAAGACACTCTCAGTGGTCAAAGATGGAGCAATTTTTTGCTTCTTTGAGGATTCAGGCAGACCTTGGAGAGAATGTGGGTTCTGTTCCAGACCACCACAATAAAGCCACTATCACAATCAAGTGTCACAGGAATTTCTTGGTTTCCCAGTGCCTACAGAAGTTACGTTTACACTAGACTGTAGTCTGTTGAATGTGCAGTATCATTGTGTCTAAAACATGATGTATATACCTAAATTATAAAATACTTAGTTACTAAAAATGGCTAACCGTCATCTGAGGCTTCAGTGAGTAATTGCTTTTTGTAATAGCACAAAGCTCACTGATCACAGGCCACCATAACAAATATAATAATAGTGAAAAAACTTGAAATATTGTGAGAATTATTGTGAGAATTACTTGAAATATTGTGAGAATTGTGTAACAAATATAATAATAGTGAAAAAACTTGAAATATTGTGTGTAACTTGAATATTGTAAGATGTGGCACAGAGACATGAAGTGAGCCAATGCTACTAGGGAAAAAAAAATGGTGCCCTTGACACAGGGTTGTCATAAAGCTTAAATCTGTAAATAAACACCACATCTGTAAAGTGCAATAGAGCAAAGCACAATAAAATGGGGTGTGCTTGATATCTTTTCAATGGACTTAAATTGACCAAATATATTTGGATCTATGCATTCCTTATAACATATGCACTAACTACTCATGTATGTATATACACGATTTTTACTATCACATATATATATATGTACATATATGTGTATAAACACACACCATACCACATACACCCTCCCCTCCAACAAACACACATTAGTCACCTTCAGGTCAATAGGAAATAAATTTGCTATAATAAAAACTGGTGTATAAACAAAGCAATCATTCTGCCTGTTCTCTGTGAACTGTGTCACACATAAACAGCTAGTTGATGAGAAGTATCTCCTTATAAAAGGGTTCCAAATAATAAATGCAAGAGAAATTATTACGTATCACCAGTGACAACCCCCAATTAATGAATGGATCAATGCACTGAGTATAAACAGCGGCTAAAATCACATAAAGCGACAACAAGACATTACATGACTCTTGATGAAAGTACACACCGTCACCTAAAGACCTGCCAAGGAAATGGACTTGGGATCCGGAGAACAACTTGCAGACACTATAGAAAACAGAGGAACACACTGAACATCACCATGAATACGTAATCAGCAAAATCCATTCTGTGGATTTTGTTTTCAATGGATAAATATTAAGGGGGGAAAAAGACCTGTGGGGGGGGACGTGCAAATTATAATCAAATAAAAGATGAACATGACTAAATTTTAATGTTTGTGAATGCACTGTGAGGTGATTAAATTATATAGAAATGCTAGATTGGATGATCATTGATCATTGTAAAAGTCAGGATAATAGTTACTTGTGGAGGGGAAAAAAGGATATGTGACTGACACCGAGCAGATGGAGAGGGTGTTAAAGTCCTATTTCTTGACCTGAATGTTGGTTAAAAAAGGTGTTTACTTTAGAAGTTCCTGTAATGGTTCGGCAGAAATATATCTGTCTAGAATCCATGAGGACACAGGTTCTATCCCTGGCCTCGCTCAGTGGGTTAAGGATCTGGCGTTGCCGTGAGCTGTGGTGTAGTTCGCAGATGCGGCTCGGATCCCACATTGCTGCGGCTGTGGTGTAGGCCAGCAGCTGTAGCTCTGATTAGACTCCTAGCCTGGGAACCTCCATATGCCACGGGTGCGGCCCTAAAAAAAAAAAAGACCAAAAAAAGGTGTTTATTTATTAAGCTATATATTTTTGTGTCCTGTTTTGTGTCTGTTTTTGACTTTACGATAAAAGGTTAAAATATACTGAATACATCACTGACATGGCAATAAAACAAACAAAATTGTAAGAGTTCAAAACTGGTTGAAAAGGAGTATTTCATAGAGGTTAATGAGGACAGAAATTGACTTTTGGCCTGAGGACAAATGCGGAACCTCGCTGTCCTTGAGCCTTTCTATTTTGAGGGCAAAAGGAGACACTGGTTGTTGATTTCCCAAGATCCCTGTCAGAAGCAAATTAAAATCCTCTCTGAATGAGCACACCTTCAAATCAGGCAACAAAAAGCTCCTGCAGATAAATTCCAAAGAGTATGAGCTCATAGTACAAATGCCAAAATACACAAGAAAACAAGGAACCAGGGCTAGGAGGCAGTATCACAACTGACAGAATGATCAGGTCTGTAAAGAATTCAGAAAATGCCACCAAAAAAAGAAAAGAAAAGATAATAAGTATGCTTAATACAGAAGCAACAAAGTATTGAAGTCTGATCAAGTTGGTTTTTAAAAACATTTAATTATAAAAATAAAAAGAAATACACCCCCAAAGTTATGACACAATGGAGGGCTATCCAGCTTCAAGCATGATGAAAGAGCCTGTGGCAGGCAATGTTCTTGCCAAGAACAATTGGAAAAGCAGAAGAAAAAAAAAATATGTAGGTACCAAAACCTATTTGAGGAAATCTTAGAACTAGAAAGGTAATCGAGTTTGGAGGGGAACAAAATAGAAGGAAAAAAAAGGGAATCTCAGGAAAAATAAAACTAACATTCTGTAAGTGACAATTTGGCTTCATTGCGTTTGCAAATTTGTGGCATGGGAACAATGAGCGGAGGAATGAGCTCAGGCAGAGGGCCACTACCAGTATCGTGGCCAGTACTCTAACAGGTGGAGAAGACAGAGCAGCTTTCATAAGTCTAGTGGGCTACGGAAAGACAAGGACAAGGTCACAGACTTAAAGGGCCAGGCGCTTAAGTGAGAAGGGAGGGGAAAAGATGGGACACCAACACTGCCATTTTTTCCTTCAAGGCCTATCACAAATTCTTGAGTTCCCTCATGGCTCAGCGAGTTCAGCATGCCGTGTTGTCTCTGCAGTGGCTCGTGTTGCTGCTGTGGCATGCGTTGGACCATTGTCCCTGGAACCTCCACATGACTTGGGCATTGCTGACAAAGAGAAGGTTGGATACTGGGACCTGCCCGTGGGCGAGGCAGTAGTGAAGATCCTAGGCCATCATTTGGGACACCAGAAGCAGGGACAAGCCAGAGGCAGATGAAAGCAGATGGTACAAAACAATAGCAATACAGTTTTAAAATAATTTTAAAATATATATAGAATTAAAAGGCAAGGTAATAACAATATGAAAGACAAGAGAGATTTACTAGAATTAAAGTGTGGTGTGTTTTTTGCTTTGTCAAATGATTTTCTATTAAGCCAGAGAAGAACATGCTGTAATTTCTATATTTACAATTGAAATAATTGTAAAATTTCACATACTCAAATGGAGGAAAAAAATAAAAAATATTTAATTAATCTAAAAGCAGGAAATGAAACGAAGAATAAAAGTAACATGGAACAAAGATAAAAAAATAATAAAATGGTGGATACCCACTTAACTATGTTAGTAATTTCATTAAATGTAAATTAGGCCAAATTCAATTAAAAGACTAATATTGCCACACTGGAGCAAGGGGTAAAGCAAATATAAGTCACTTAACAAAAGAAGTGATTTAAATATTATGAGGTAGAAAGACTGAAATATAAAGTAGAAAACCATGTCCCAAGCACACATGGACACTCTCTTAACCATTTTTTTTTTTTTTTGACTTTTTGACTGTAACCGTGGAGCATGGAAGTTCCCAGGCCAGGGATTGAACCTGAGCCACAGCAGTAACCACAGCCACGGCAGTGACAACGCCATCAACCCACTGAGCCACAAGGGAACTCCATTCATGGACAATCTCTATCCCCCAGACAACACCAGGAAATGTGTATAGTTTAAAAGGTGTGGCAACCTAGACTTTTATTTTTTATTTTTTTATTTTTATTTTTATTTTTTTTGTCTTTTTTGCCTTTATGTAGAGCCGCAGCCGTGGCATATGGAGGTTCCCAGACTAGGGGTCTAACAGGAGCTGTAGCTGCCAGCCTTCGCCACAGCCACAGCAACGCGGGATCCGAGCCGCGTCTGCAACCTACACCACAGCTCACGGCAACACCGGATTCTTAACCCACTGAGCAAGGCCAGGGATCAAACCCGCAACCTCATGGTTCTTAGTCGGATTCATTAACCACTGAGCCACGAAGGGAACTCCCCAACCTAGACTTTTAATAAACGAAGTTTTTCAAGAAATAAAGAAGGTGTTTTGTAATAATAACAAAAGGTCAATCCACTAGAAAGCTATCACAATTCTGCGTCTTATGTGCAAACAATAACACAGTTTTAAAATAGATAAAGCAACAACTGACAAAACTATAAACAGAAATAGACAATTCCATAATCACAGGAGGAGACTCAAACACAGCTCTCTCAATAGAAGCTAAAATATGGATTGAAGAGTATATAAATATAGACGATCTGGGCAACATAAATAATAAATATGATCTCATTGATACCTGCAGAATGCTGATTCAAAATGTATAACATATACCGACAAAGTTTTCCTTAAAAGACTAGATAGTAAGTATTTTAGACTTGTAGGCCATACGGTCTCTGTTGCAACTACTTAACTCTGTTATTGCAAGTGAAAGTAGACATAGCATGTAAATGAGTGGACATGGCTGTGTAAAAATAAAGCAATTTATAAAGACAGGTGACCTATTTCTAACAAATTTATTGGGTTTTTGCCTAAATAGTACATAAGTTGCCTGTTTCGGCCACCCAAGTTCCGTTTCTATGAGAATTCTATGTGCATAAATTTTTTTTTCTTTTTCTCCTGTTAATCTGGTCTTGTCAATTTTATTGTTAGCAGAGCCACAAGAATCCAAGAGGGGTAGAAAAAGAAATTTTCCCCTTTCTGACATAAACTGATAATGTCACAATATATGTAAGTCAAATCTTTATGCTCTACACCTTAAACTTCCACAGTGCTATATGTCAGTTATAACGCAACAAAAAGAAAAAGAGCAGCCAGTTAAACCCTTGGAAAGTAGAGACAAGAATTAGGGGAAAATGTAAAAATTCATGCAAGACATGCAAGGCATGCATCAGAGAAAATTAACAAAATTAAAAGTTAGAATTTGAAAAGAAGAATAAAATCGGCAGAACCCTTAGGAGACTGAAAAATAAATAGGAAGAAAGGCGCAGACTGACAGGATCAGACCTGAGAAGGGAGACAACATAACCAGACTTCAAGATGGTAAAGACATATGTTAAATGCTTTCTGACAGCAAATTAGAAAACTTTGATGAAAAGAATAGTTTTTCTTCCTGCAGATAGCTGGGCTTTCGCTTCCCACTCCTGACATAGTCCACACCCTGGATCCCACAGGGGGAGTTCCTGATGTCTTGATTTGACCAGTGAAGCGAGCTGACAATTAGGGAGCAGAAGCTTTAAATGTGTTTGCATGGTTCGGTTTTGTCTCTTGTTCTTTTTCTATCCACTGAAGAACAGGCTCTGCGTAGACTGAATGAGGCTTGTGGAGCTGATCTGAACTTTATCTGCAGTCGGGGGGCAAGGCCAGCTGACTTCAGCAGAATCAACACATCTGTGAAAATCAGCAACAACAAAAGCTTGTGGCAAAGCCACTCAGTTTTAGAGTTGTTTAGCATTGTTTTTAATTTTTTTTTTTTAATTTTTGGCACCCCTGTGGCATATGGAGTTCCTGGGCCAGGGATCTGATTGTGACTTCAGATCTTTTTCTTTTTTCTTTTTTTTT
>PVHT020000113.1:5544149-5700459 GCA_004024745.2 Catagonus wagneri
CTTAAAATATAAACTTTAATCACTTTTAAAACTATATTTACAACATAAAACATATCTATTAAATTATCCCTAATAGAACTTCTACTTGGAAATATGTTACTAGCTATTGGTTAGTTTTTCTGTATGGTTTTAGAAAGTCCCTTGCCGAAATTTTATAATTCCAGTCTCTATCTAATTCTGATCAACCCTACCTTGCTTATTACACTTGGAGAAGGCTTTTATGCTATTACGTACTTTTCACAGATGAAAGGATTTATTCCTGAGGTTGTTCTATCTCAAAGCTGAAGTCTTACTCGGGCCCTAATTAAATATGGCGTCGCTATTTGAACCCTCTGATTTAAGAACAAGATGTAACAGTGTAACCTTTTGAAGTAAAACACTACTGCATATGCAGTTAGAGTTGTAGTAAGCCGTGTCTGCGTGTGGAACACCTTGGCACCACCCAGAAAGGACTACCCTAGTTTTCTCTTCCAAAGGAAAAGAATAGGATATGTCAAATTCCTACAATCACCTTGTCACACATCATGCATGCCAAAAAAAAGGAAGTCTGACCATAAAACAAGTAACTTTATCAACTTCTACAATAGGCATGATCATTTTTGCCACGTGACATGCTCACCAGCCCCAGATCTGGCATTCCGTGCCCAGGAAGCAAAATCGTTTTCAAGAGAGAACACACCCCACTTCCAGGGAATAAATCCTATATATGACTTTATCACTGTCAATGTTAACCCCAGTTCTAACTCACCTGTAAGTAAAAAGGGAATCAGAAAGGAGCACTGATTTAGGAATCTAGGTGAGGGGATTGGTTAAAACATCCAAATTGTTCCTACTTCCAACCCAATGAGTAAAAAGTACCAGGGATGTGTAGAGATGAATGTCCAAATCTTGCTGAGTGTATACTCAATTTTCTTTCACTCGACAGCCTTTCTTTTATTTAAGTCTGGGTGAGCAAAGGAAACCCATCAAAGGTGACCCCTATGAACTACAGTAAGATCTTTTTTTAATGATTTTCATTTTTCCATTAGTGTTGGTTTACAGTGTTTTGTCAATTTTCTACTGTACAGCAAAGTGACCCAGTCACACATACATAATTACAGATTCTTTTTCTTACATTATCCTCCATCATGCTCCATCACAAGTGACTAGATATAGTTCTCAGGATCGCGTTGCTTATCCATTCCGAATGCAATAGTTTGCATCTATTAACCCCAGATTCCCAGTCCATCCCACTTCCTCCTCCTCCCACTTGGCAACCACAAGCCTTTTTGAGGGAAAAAATTAAGCACCACTTATTTTCCCAGCACTTACCATGGACCCTGGCATATGGTAGGTGCTTCACAAATGTGGAAGGAAGAGAAAGGAAGAAAGAGAAGATGAAAAGGGAGAAAAGAATCAAGAGAAGAGAGATTGCTGGCTAGGAGGTGAGTTGTCTCCCAATTATGCAGAGAATGAGCCTATAAAGAGTAGAAGAGATTCTCCCAGAAGGCAAGGGCAGTGTCTCTAATGGCTCTGCATCTTCTCAAGCTACCAAGGAAGCAGGTTTAGGAATCCTTTTACGACTATAAGGAGCCGCAAGGCACTGGTAAATATTTCACCAGCTCACCACCTTCTAGCCTCTGGCAGGAATTTAAGGAAAAATAAGCCTATGTCCCACCATACCAGCTGCTATGATTTCCTGGTCTGGTCTGCAAGCTAGTTGGATGATTAAGACAACCTCCATGGGAATTTTTCACTACTTCTTTTAATTTTACTGCACCTATAAAATCAACTTCAACAATAATGATTAGTATAAATAGTCTTATGAATACGATAATAGTGTCACACCTACTGCAAACACAGGCACTATGCCCAGTGTTTACTACAAGTTATATCAGAGATTAATGGAATTCTAGGCCCAATTTTTGTTTCCATGACTGAAGAGTCTTTTTCTTTTCCACTAGTCAACACAAATAAGTCTTAATTCCAGGTTCAAGGGAAGCCATATCATACGGAGGGAAAGCAGCATGCCTGGAGAAAGTGGACTTGTGAGCTCTGATTTGTCATTGTGTGACACTAGCTAATAAATCTTCAGATCGGGGCTGCAGTGTCCTAATCTATAAAGGGAGGGGTTCAATCTAGAGCAGAGCTCGTCAAACTTTAATGTGTATATGAATCACCTGGGGATCTTGTTCAAAGGCGTGATCCTATTCAGTAGCTCTGGCGTGGGAAATCTACATTTCTCCAGGCTTCCTGGGAAAGCAGTGCTGCTGTTCTTTGGGCTACATCTTCATGAGCAAGGATGCAGACCTTCTATAAGGTAATATTTTGCTCAAAATTTCTGAACTAAGGGAGAATCTGGGCTACAATTTCACAGCAAGTGCCTGAAGTGAGGGGTGTATCTCCTTCTGGGGCCCATGAGTCAACGGAGCCCATAAGTCAAGGGATCCTATGAGTCAAAGGTGCAGATTTGCCGCCAGTTAACTTTCAAGAAGAAAAGTCATTGGAGAGAATGCTATGAGTGCATTATCAAATCTGCACGGCTTCCAGTGATTTCCAATGCAACATTCCCTGTTGTGAAAATGCAACGCGTTTCGAAAGTCCTGCTTCCTTCTAAAATCCTCCTTTTCCTCCTTGCCTCCTGCCCACACTGCCACACAAACACATTTTTAAAGAAACATCCCTGTGT
This sequence comes from Catagonus wagneri, assembly GCA_004024745.2. Taxonomy (NCBI): domain Eukaryota; kingdom Metazoa; phylum Chordata; class Mammalia; order Artiodactyla; family Tayassuidae; genus Catagonus; species Catagonus wagneri. The sequence goes on from PVHT020000113.1 coordinate 5,546,818, forward strand.
GGCAAACCAGAGCTCGGAGAAGGGTTGAGGGTGGGAGACTGTCAAGACTTGAACAGCTCAAATGCAGGTTTCTTTTCTCTTCAAATCTCAGCCTGTTCTAACATTTTAGAGACTACAGCTCATTAAGAAAGAAGGATGAAATTCTGGGCAGTACCCCTCTTTCAATTCCCCAAACAGTGGCTTTTCAAGTTGAATGTTAACACTCACTTTACAAGGTGGTAAGCAGATGACTAAAAGAACAACAAGAAACAAAGAAACGAACCAACCTGGACTAAAGAATACTCTTGAATCATAAAGCCAGCCCTGCTGGCTTGTTATGTATCCTAGGAATTAACTGGAAACCAGTTAATCTCTAATCTAAGAAAATAATATAATGTATCTTGCTTTAATGTATTTGAGCTTTGATTGACATTTCATTTGTTCAGGAGGATTATTTTGCTCTTTCCTATCAAGAGACATTGGCAAAGCTTTATGTAATCAATGTTTTCATTCAGGCTGGCAAGAACTATTAGATGCTAAAACAGGAGATGGATTTGTCTATAGAGCATATGGATATATAGTAGTAAACCAGGAAGCTTTTAATGAGAAACCTCAGCCCCCAAATGTGACCCCGTTTGAATCCTGTGCAGACTCCTCGGAGGCTCTGATGGCGTTTGCAAGGCGAAAGGAAAGAAGCAAGAGCACGCTATCTTCCTGGGTCTGCAAATGTCATTCTCTCGTGAAATGCCTCCATTTCCCCCTCTGGAAAACGGTGATGGAAATGACCTACCTTATTTAATCAGTGTTTATAATACTTGATTAGCCCCTCAGGCCACAGCAGCCAGGTTTAGCTAAGAATGGAAAGTTCTCTACATGGCGCTTTTACCTTCCCTGCTTCTGGGAGAGATTCCGTGCGCAGCTGACAATAGCAAAGTGACTTTCTCTCCCATCCGCCCCTGGCGGATGGAAACTATGGAACAATGAGAGGGAGTTAAAATGAACCACTGTTCAACTGGGCTCCCGGGAGAGGAGAAAATGGAAAATGGGCCAAAAAAATAATGCATATTTTTAACTCATAAATAGGCTGGCTGCATCATAGTCAGTCTTTATAAAGCACTGTGGCGCAAATCTGCCCACTAAGATCCTCTTGTGCCTGGTCATCTCCGTATTTCTTAATGCCATCTTATTTTACTACCTGAAGAAATAATAGGAGCCTTTGTTAGGTAATGACTCTACATTCAAAAGGAATTAAATAATATAGGTAATCACTCTGATTGTTTACATGATCATGGCTACTTAACTCCAATCACAAGGGCTCTTCAGGAAAGGTTTTATGTACAACCTTGGCTCCTGCCCCCAGTAAAAACATCTCCATAAATATTGCTGTTTTACTAGACTCTTTGTGTGTGGTTTCTTATTTGGAAACGAACTATTAAATCTTTCTCACTTCTGGATATATGAGTTTTAAGTCACTGGCTTACCTTCAGAAATTTACAGATCGAAAACTCGTTCATCACTATTTTTTACCCGAAGAAACACTTATTGAGTATCAACTATTTTCCAGGAATTATGCTATATATTTGTATGCCATCCAAAGGCGACCTCAACCAAATAGCTCCTCCCTCGCGGGGATTACAGTCTACTGGGGATGACAAAAGTCAAACAAGCAAATACATTAATCCGAATTAACAACTGTACTAAGAACCAATTCTACGAAAGCTTAAGGCTTAAGATCAGGGTATTTCGTGGGGTCTGTGAAAGTAATATTTGACCTGAGGACTGAAGGATGAGGAGGGACTGCAGTCTGAGAAAACAGCAGGTACAAAAGCCCTGTGGTAGAAGAGGGCACAGCATATAAACAGAAGCGAAACAAGACTTGAATCTAACTAACTGAACATATGCATGCTATTAAACATGAGAGGTCTCTATTCAGGACAAGTGGTCAGGGTAAGCTTCCTGGAAGGAACAGGACTTGGAGCTAAAATTTAAAGAAAATCAAGACTTTAGAAAGTGCTAAGTACTTCCGGCAGTACAGCAAAAACAAAGGCATGGAGGTATGACAGCACAAAACACTTTATCTTCTTTTTACTACCTTTATTTTAATTCGTGTATATGTGAACCTGCTCATTTGAAAATCAAGGATATATACATGGACATATTTTAAAATTGCATTTATACGGAAACAAAAAGAATAGGTTTTCCTCATACAAAAACTAACTCAAAGTGGATTAGAGACTAAAATGTAAAGGGTAAAACTACAAAACTTTAAGAGAAAAAAAGAGAACAATTTCAGGATCTAACGCTAACTAGAGAGTTTTTAGGCTCTGTTAAACAATCTGTAAAAGGACAATTTGATAAACTGAACGTCATCAAAATTAAAACTTTTGTTCTGCAAAAAGGTCATGTGAGGAGTATGAAAAGACAAGCTAGAGATTTTAAGGAAATATTTGCAAACCAAATATCTAACAAAGGACTTATATCTAGAATATACAGAGAACTCTCAGAATTCAACCAAAAATAAAGTTGGAAAATGAGCAAATGACAGGATGAGACATTTTGATGACGAGGAAATACATATAGCAAATAAGCACATGAAAAGATGCTTTATGTATCAGCTATCAGGGAAACGCAAACAAAAACCATGATGAGATACACTATACACCTATCAGAATAGTTAAAACAGAACAGTTAAAACCAAATGCTGACAAGGATGTGGAAAAACAGGATCATTTATACATTGTGGTGGGAGTGTAAAATGTTACAGCCATCCTAGGGAACAGATTGGAAGTTTCTTATAAAATTGCACATTTAATTTCTATGTGTTCCAGCAATTGCCTTCTTAAGCATTTATCCCAGAGCCATGAAAACATACTCACATAAAAACCTGTGTATACCTGTGTCTACCAGCTTTATTTAGAATAGCCCCAAACTGGGAACAGCCCAGATGTCCTTCAACCTGTGAATGGCTAAACCGTGATACATATCTACCATGGAATGAAATGAACAACTATTTAGTTATTTCAGAAACCCAACATAACTACTGATCTACAAAAACAACTTGATGAATATTGAGGGGATTATGCTGACAGAAAAAAGAAAAACCAAAGGTTACATACTGTATGAGTCCATTTCCATGACATTCGTGAAATAACAGAATTTTAGAAGTGGTCAATACATTGGTTGTTGGCAGGGGTTTAAGGATACTGAAGGTCATATAATTAAAAATTATAGCGATGTTTTCAGTCTAGAGTGATGTTATCTTCCCTCAGAACATTTTCATCTGAGAGGTAACTAGTAAAGTAGCAATCCAAATCACCTTAATCCAATAAGAGATGTCTATGATTAAAAGCCAGTCACCAGTCCATGTAAAGTTGGCTTCATTTGGGATTTACTCTTAATCCTAGTGCACTGTCCTTCCATGTCCTAAGTCATATAGGATTCACCAAGGACCCTCTACTTGCAGACTGTAAACTTCAATATTTGTTTTCAAGTTAATCTGAAACTCTGCCCAGCTATGCTTCTTAAATCCACAGATGTCCCTACCATTAAAAGCTCACTTCCCTCTGTTTTTCTTTGGGAAACTTGGCTTCATAATTCTTCACTGCTTTGTTAATTCTCAGTGTTCAGACAGATCCTTTCCTCCAGATTTTCTAGTTTTTCTCATTGGAAGCTATGCAACCTGCCTCTACTGGAAGAAGAAGTTTCTGTTAGTTTTTTTTTTTTTTTATGCTGATATTTATATGATTTATCCCACTTTTTTCTCTAGATACTGTCACCCAGACATATCAATCCTTCTGTTCCAATCTGAAATATTTACTCCCCAAACTCCAAAAACTTGTGAAAGACAAAAATTCTTTGTCCTCGGGTGTCTTGAAAATATCTGTATCCCTTTTCACTGGAATTTTTCTGGCCCTTGTAGCTTAGTCCGCCCATCATTTTCCTCAGATGACTGAGGGCATATTATCTTTAGTGCTTAGAGTTGCTTATGAGAACACAACTTCATTGGACCCAGGTTGCATCTTCTTTCTCTTCATCTGTTTTCTTTACCTCTCTGTATCCTTTTCTTCTTTCTCCTTCCCCACATCCCATTCTCTTCCTTCTCCCCTCCACTCTCATTGTACCTCCTCCTTCTTTGTTGACAAGCATTTTCTCTTTGGTTCTCCATCCTGCCTCTCCTGTTGGTTGGATGTTGACTCCTCATTGCCAATTATGTATATTCTTAGTCCTTATTTGCTAAATGCTTATAGGTTTTCCTAATAAATTCTGAACAATATTCTTACTATGTTTTATCTCTTTTACTGTGTGTGTGTATATATATACATATATGAAATATAATTTATATATGTAACAAGGTTTATCTTTATGGATTTTCCTGATAAATTCTGTGCAATATTCTTATTATGTGTGTGTGTGTGTATATATATACACACATATATAATATATAATTTATATGTAATAAACTATTGCCTTTAGGATGGATAAGCAATGAGATCCTTCCGTATAGCACCGGGAACTATATCTACTCACTTATGATGGCGTATGATAATGTGAGAAAAAAGAATGTATACATGTATGTGTGGCTGGATCAACTTGTTGTACAGTAGAAAACTGACAGCACACTGTAAACTGGCTATAATGGAAAAAATAAAAATCATTATAAAAGAATGAGAGAGAAAATAATACTGTTTATCTTTATAGGTTTTCCTAATAAATTCTGAACTACATTCTTACTATGTTTTATCTCTTCTATTGTGTGTGTATATATATATATATATATGTAATTTATATATATATATATATAAATGCATATATATTGTAGCAATCATATTGGTAATTTTTCCCTTAATTTTCTGAAGTTTCTTCTTGTTATCTGACTTTTTCCTTCTTATAATAGTCTAGTCCATACTTATTTTAGAAATAAAACATCTACTTAATCTAAGAATATTGATTTTTATATGTATCGCTATGTGGTGATTTTAAAATATGTCCACAAATTCTTTTCTAGTCTATCCTTCCCTCAAAAAATAGGGACTAATTCCTCTTCCTTTGAGTATAAGCCAAATTTAGTGGCTCACTTCTAAGGAATATAATACAGCAGAAGTTGTCACCAGTAAAATGGCAAATCAAACACTTTAAAATCTAGAAGTACAAATGTATATGTCCTGAAATCTCATTTATCTGCACTCATAAGCTGTGGAATTACTTCTCTATAACAATGCTTGAGAACATGTTTAATTTAAATACAAGTTGAAATATTTTAGAAAGATAATAAGACACTTGAAAATATAGGAGCAAGTTACTTCCATAGTGAGCTTAAATTCCACAAGCTACTAAAGATCGCTTTTCTACCATGAGGTAAATTAAGCATTTCTTTCCCAGCAAATCAAGACTTGCCATAAAGGACAAGGCAGAAAATAGATAACACATTCACTTCATGAGATATGCAGTTCCGTATAGAACAGACAGAAAAATTGTTGGCTGAAATTGGAACAACCCAAACCTAAAGGTGAGAACATGCCAGTGCAAAAAATCTGTCCTGAGGCTTGATGCATAATAGGATAATAGGCATCCTCGTGAACTTCCTGGCATAAATTACTAGTTCCTGAGTCTATGGATATTAATACACAAGGTTTTTGTTTGTTTGTTTTTCAGTATTTACCTATGTCGGAAACTGAGCAAGTTTCTAGAGATAAAACAGTGAGCAATAAATAGATATGAGGCATAATTGGAAATATATTTTCTTGAGAAAAATAGAAATATTAATCAAATAGTCACACAAGTAATTGCTTGAATAAGTCAGCATTTCTCAAACTTTGGAACACAGAATTTATTAAAAATGAAAATGTATTGATGCAACACCAATAGGAGATCATAAGATATAATGTGCAAATGAATGAAAGTAGACAGCAAGAAGTGGTGTCACAGATTACTTAATTACCGTGAGGGGTGATAAAAGTTTGATTCCTGTGGGGTTTTTTACTCTATAATGGGAAAAAATCAAAATTAGAGAAATATTTTATTAAAAACAAGAATAGACAGAATAACTCAGTATCACAATATATGTGAAAAATAAGACATGATATACAAGATAGGCCAGCAAAGACAAAACAGACCACATACATCAATATGATAGTTAGTTTGTAAATGCTACCTATGCATCAATGCACAAACTGCATGTCATTTATGCACACATCTGGTGATCAATCATGCAACATCTTGGCGTTCTTCATGATTGCACCCCATTTCCTAAAAGGCAGACTACAGCATAGTAAAGAAAACAGTGATATAAATATTCTTAGTATTTTTCATACATATATTCTTAAAATACTTTTTATAAGAAAACTTACTCCTTGCTTCACTTTCCTTTTTCATGGGCACTCCTTCTCACAAAGTATATTTTGAGATATTCCATATAAACTCCGGTGGTGAAATCTCTGGGGGAACCTATTTTAGCTTTTTATAGCATAACAGGATAATAGAAAGTTAAGACTAGGAATGGACTTCAGAGACCATTTTAGTTAAAGATCATATCATAAAATAAGGAATTCAAATGTTTCAGAAAATTACAGTATTTTAGAAATTAAAAATATCCTAAAGGCTGTCTATCTAGATCTCATTGAAGTTGGTCCTGCACAAAATTCCTACCCAGAATTCATGTAGTGTCTGCCTTGAAGTTTTCACTGGTATGTGCATTCCTATATTTGTTTATTTGTAAATATTAATGGACTATTTTGTTATATTGTGCTAGAGATAATTGTAAAATCTCAGGAAACATGGTTTTGTGAGCCCTTTGAACAACTACAATTTAATAAGGGATCATAATAGCAATCTGGTCATACTTGACACAGGTCACAATAGAGGGAAAAAAACTAATTATTGGAACTTCAAATAAATTAAAAATTGGACACAGTCTTCAATCTCAGCTTTATAAAAATGTTATTTTTTCATGTGCAATGATTAGTATATAGAGGAAAACTATTTTAAGTAAAGAAAAGCTAACATTAATAGAGGCATATTGTAAGCAATCAGCATAACTACTAAGCGGCTCGGTTTGGCTAGGGCTAATGGAATGTCTTCATTATTAAATTCTACAGGTTTTCTTTTAACCAAGAAAGTTAACACATCTATCGACCCAAAGTATTTTCTTGTGCTCCTTGGCAATCCTTCACTCCCCTTCCACCCTTCCACTAACCCTAAGCAAACATTCATCTGCATAGAGTCATTATCTATTTTAGTTTGTTTTCTAAATTTTCACATATGTGGAATCATACAATACGTGCCCTTACTTTGCCTAGATTCTTTCACTCGGTGTAATTATCTTGAGATTTATCCACGGGGTTGTATTGTATCAGTAGTTCACACTTTTATATTGTTGAATAGTATTCTGTAACTATGAAAAAGAATGAATAACACTGAAAATAGTAATTATGTGGATAAACATAAAGATGTTTAATTATTTAGATCTATTTAAAAGATAAGCCCAAAATGGAAACAACCCAAATGTCCGTCAAGAGTAGAGTGGATATATCATGCTGCGTTTAAACAATGGAATGCTATGTAGCAATGAAAATGACTTGAGTAGTTAATACAACGCATATGAATTTCATAAAACATTTTTGAAAGGCAGCAGACACAAAGCTACGGGTGGGTATATATATGTATGTATACTTGAATGAATACATACAAACAGGAGATAAATGCTTGGGCATGAAGGCAAGGGTGTGTACACACAAACACAAAGAGACAAATACTTGGGTATGAGAAGAGAGATGTGTGTCTTTCACATCAGGAAGAAAGAGAATGCAAAATTTCAGGGCTTACCATTCCGTAATAAATAAGTCAGTTATGTACTTATGGTTGCGTCACTCATCTAACCTTTTGGCTTGCTGTTATGTTTTCTGCATATTACTGAAGAGAGTAACTTTGGGGTTTCTGAAAAGTATGTGTAATAATCAGGTCACTCACCAATTTAAGGGCCTGAAGACATACTTGGTTTGAGGCTCCCATTAATTCCACAAAACTACTTAAGTGAGAAAAATTGCAGTTCCCCATATTTGATTGTGGTGGTGACTGTAGGAATCTATACATGAGTTAAAACTCATAGAATTGTTCACAAAAAAGTTAATTTTATAGTATGCTTATTTAAAAAACATAACATTCCAATCTCTTTAATGACCACAACTCTTATTTACACCTCCGGCAAAGCCCAAAACACTGAAGATAATGCTAAGTACAATTTCACTGATTTCTTTTAAAATTCTAAATAGACAACCATGTGAAAATTGAAACAATTTATGACAGTGAAATACACATGAACATTTTAGCAGTGTAATCAAGAAAATCATAGCAAGTTAAATTCATGACAAAGTTCATTTAGCATGTATTACTGTTGTGAATCATTATTTTCAGTTTGCATATGTAGTCCATTTAAATGAGTGTAATTAGCATTACTTTTATAGTCAAACTGTTTTAAAAAATCACTAATATCTGCAACTATTGTCAATGTTTTTAATCCTCATGCTCATCGAACACAAAGGTCCCATACATCTCTCATATTTGGGGGTCTTAGTGACAAGAGAAAGAATTGTTAGGAAGCGCCATCATTGAAGTATTGAGCTACTCGAGAGAAATGTTGGAAGACTTCCACTAAACCACGGTAATTTATTGCATCCTCGTGCATACAAAGTAGTGTATTAGAAACTCCATGAATACAATCGCAAATAATCCAAGATCTCTGACTCAAAGAGATTCACAGAAGAGTGAGAAAGACAGAATCCATGAAACGGCCGATGCAAATTTGTGAACTCTAACATGTTATGTCAAATGTACGTAACATAAATAGGATTTGGTACACACAATAACCAAAATAGTCACAAATTTCATTAGGTTTTTACAGAAGGAAGAGATTGTTTGTAACTGGAAAGATTTAGGGCCTTGCTGGGGAAGATGGTGATGGTGTCACATAAAAGAGACAAGTGCATATTGAGACTTGAGGTGTCAGTAACTGAGTTAGGCAACATTGGAACAGAGGCCGAAAAGATGAGCAAAGTGGTGGTTGGGACAGGTTGAGTTTGAGGCACAGAGATGCCCACTGGTGAAAAAAAAAAAAAAAAAGAAAAGAAAAGTGGAGAGTTCCCCTTGTGGCACTGCAGGTTGAGAACCTAACATAGTGTCTGTGAGGATGGAGATTTGATCCCTGGCCTCGATCAGCGGGGTCAGTATCCTGCAGGCTGTAGTGTAGCTCTCAGATGCACTCAGATAGAGGGCTGCTGTGGCTGTGTCATGGGCCTGCAGCCACAGCTGATTTGACCCCTAGCCCAGGAACAGCTGTAAAAAGAAAAAAAAAAGTGAAAAAGATGAGAGTGTCAAGAACATAGATAGAATGAGATGGAAGAAGGGCTGTGCACACCATCTAAATCCTATGGGTTTTAGTAGGAGAAGGAGTTAAAGGTATAGACTGAGCAATGGCTAGAGAGGCAGGTGAGCAGGGGAGGTGGAGGAGGAGGGAAAGAACATATCAAACCCCAAAGGATGCTGGTGAGTTACTTTTCATTGGCCGGTGTCAATGGGAGCCAAATTTCAGATGAATCCCAGTGAGAGCCAAGAAAGCAAAAACATGAAGTAAAGGTGTTTTAGCTTTAAGCATCGTGTGAAAAGTTCAGCTAGCCTGATTCTCTAGGACATGACTGAGTCTCAGAGAATGACCTTGGAGTTCCCATTGTGGCTCAGCGGTAACGAACCCAACTGGTATCCATGAGGACTAGGGTCTGACCCCTGGCCTTGCTCAGTGGGTTATTAAGGATCCAGCCTTGCCGTGAGCTATGATATTCAGTCGCAGACACAGCTCGGATCTGGCGTTGCTGTGGTTGTGACATAGGCTGGCAGCTGCAGCTCCGATTTGACCCCTGGCCTGGGAACTTCCATATACTGCAGGTGCAGCCCCAAAAAGCCAAAAAATGAAAAATGGAAAGAATGGTCTGACCTCAGCAGACATCCAGATTATACACAGAGTTGTCCCCGTTTCCTCTTGGAACAAGGTATCTGTTTGTGCATTGCCCCAGTACAGAGCCACTAAATCAATACCTGCAACTATGTCTGGACAACACCAGAGCCCGGGAGGTGATGGGAGAGGCATTATTTTTTGATGGTTTTCAGTTTTCCAGAGCGAAATACTGTAAACAGAAATGTTGTAAGCAGGGTTGGTCTCCAGCTGTGACCCACTTCCCTACATTGCATTAGGGCATTCAGCTCAGAAGCAGCAAATTCAGATTGAGCTCATTGTCCAGGCATGAAGGAATACATGGTGTCACCTCTTCATCAGGTCACAATTTTCCTTTTGCCTTTTGGGGCACATGGCTATCCCTTCCATAACTGATTCCTTGGCAAGTCTGTCAGAAAGGCTTTGTGGAGTATCCTCAAGGTTTGGGGTTCTGGGTTTTTTGTTTTTTGTTTTTTTTTTTTTGTTTTAGTGCTTCACCCATGGCATATGGAAGCTCCAAGGCTAGGGGTTGAATCGGAGCTGCAACCGCTGGCCTACACCACAGCCACAGCAACAGCAGATCCAAGCCACATCTGCAAACTACACCACAGCTCACAGCAACGTCAGATCCTTAACCCATTGAGCAAGGCCAGGATCGAACCTGAGTCCTCAGGGATACTAGTTAGGTTGGTTACCGCTGAGCCACGATGGAAACGCCTCACAAAGCGTTTCTGATTTGCTATGACTGCTCTGTCATCAATGAGGATAGAAATACTCTCCAGGACTGGGGGAATTAGGTCTGAGCAAGGCAAACGGGAGAAATTTGAATAGGCTTCTCTCTAGGGGCCCTTGTTCCATTTTTCCCCCCATTGGTCACACATGATAGCGACCCCAAAGGTTGAAGTACGACATCTCACATCCAAAAAAACACATAACAAAGACAGCTCCCTTCTTTTGCTGCCCAGACTCTTCTTCCAGGTCTTGATGCCTCCAATACAATAAAATGCCCTTCTGGAAACAGGCTCAGCGGGTTTTTGCTGGTATGAGTTTTTGGTTCACTTTACTGAAGTTTTATTCTACTGCTGTGGAGATCTGGCTTGAGGGTATTGGATAAATGCTAAATAATAATCAGGCTGAGAAAAAGAAATGGATTTCCCAGCATAGTGGGTCTAAAGAGAACAAGCTTAATTATTGATTCTCATTCCTGCCTTGTTCACACCTCGGCTCACATTCAAATAACTTGAGGGAGAAAATAGTTCAGAATCTAGTAAAGCAGAAACTATTCTAAGGCTGTTATAGTGTCAATTCCATCTTTCCTTTAATTTGGAAGTGCATTTCTATGCTGTTGTACTAGATCAATAAAGAAAATACAGGAAGAAAGTTTACCGATATATCGTCTAGTGACTGGAGTTGTGGCTTTTGCCAGATGGAAGATTAAGCAGAGGAGGAATCAGGACGCCTGGCCCCTGGGAAGTTCTGAGGCCACCTTTCTATAGGATTTTCAGTTTAGAAATGTTTATCTTTACCAATTAGAAATTTCCAGGAAGTCTTTTGGGCAGTGGCATAGCACGGATTTTGCATGGGCATTTTTTGATAGTGAGTTTTGAATCATTCTAGCTTTTTTGCTAAAGATAACACATTAAAAACAGATGTCTTTCCAATTTATGAAACTAGTTCCAAACTATCTCATGATATGCAAGGGTCAAAATCAATGAGTTAATTTAGATGGAAAAACATGTCCGTCCAATAGGCATATTACCTTTTCCACTTTCAACATGAAATAGTTCAGGTTTTTCAGTGAAATAATAAAAACAAAAAGCCCAAGCCATATGAATAACAGGAGCATGTTTGTAATTGTTTCATAAGCTTGACTTTCAAGATATTTCTACAGAAGCACAGTGAAAACGAGAATTGAGGCAATTACACATTCAATCTAGATGTCAGCTGAGGGCCTTCTGCCCTCTGAGACTTACATAAAATTAACTTCAACCACTATTCTCATCTTTAATAAGAAGCTCAATATCCTCTCTAAGATTTTTTACACACATCTTAAATGTACCTCTTTCTCATGGTTATCTGTGTTTTTAATTAACTGTTCCCATTGAACTTGCACCTCTTCTCCCGTGAGTGTCCTCTTCTTGTTGTCAGGGCTAACTCACCTGCCAGCACGGCCCCTTTATTCCCTTGAATTCTCTTCTTAGAAGACATGTTTAAGTAGAGAAGGGCTATGATATTTCAACCATGCACAGAATTACTCTTAAAATGAATCTTGCTAGAATTCCTCAGGCCACTCCTACCACCAGGAAGTTCTCGTTGTCCAGCCTTTCTTTCTGGAATTCTTCCCCTGTCCACCTACACTGCTGTCAACTTGCCTGGCTCTCCCTCTCTCCTGTTCTCAGAACTCTTTCCTTCTTTTTTAATGTTTTGCTCCCTCAAATCAGTGTTAACATCCACGCAAAGCAATTTATGTCTCTTCATTTCATGGTCTTCTTCCAGAACTCCATGTTTTTAAAGCTTCCTCTTTCTTACTGATGAGCAAGGCTCAACAGAAGAACAGAAGGCCATCCTCTTAGGAAAGAGTCATGCCACTGCAGAGACAAAAACAGCAGTTATTTATTGTGTTTTTCATTTTTTTTCCTGTAACTACATAAACCCAGTGTATGATCCACACTTGCCATATTATGCAAAAGAATAGCAAATTCTGCCAAAAAGCTAGTTGCAAGTGAAAATGGACTAAACCTAAAACATAACTCCAGCAACCACTGATTTAATCCTAGATTTGTATTTAAAATGACTTAAGGAGTCCCCTCATGGCTCAGTGGGTTAAGATCTGGAGTTGTCACTGTTTCAGCTCATGTCACAGCTGTGGTGTGTGTTCCGTCCCTGGGCCAGGACCTTCCACATGCTGTGGATGTGACTAAAAAGGAAATAAAACAAAATGACTTAAAATTTGTATGACTAAATTTCTTAACAACCTAAATTCAGTTCAAATTTTAATTCAAGTTGTCTCATGTTGAGCACATGTATTTTACACACACACACACACACACACACACACACACACAGACAGTTTTTCTTAGCTTCTAGGGATAATTGTCAGTTGTCTAGTCTCTAGTTTGGAATTCAACTTTTTTCCGTATTTACATAGCAAAACAGTTTCTCTCCAGTAGCCTCTGGTATGGTTCCATTATTCAAAGCATATCACTGTTGATCCCTGAATTGCTTTTACCATTTTTTCCATACCCTGAGATGTAATTTGTTTAAAACAAATAACCAGGACACAGCTAATACAGTCAACTGTTCTTTCGCCAACTCCATTAATAATTACAAAGTTTTCCTCTCCTGTCATTCCTCTCTTTACCTCTTTTTTAAAATTTTATCTTCTGATTATAAAAGAAGAAAGTTACATAGTAAAGAAGACAGTGGACTTGAATCATGTTCTTTCTTTCAGGGTTTTTTTTTTTTCAGTTCTTAATGGGATTACCTCTAGTGTGCTTTCCCATCAAATATGATAAATGTTGACTTCAGATAGACATTGTTTTGCATCAGAGGGTTTAATCTTCTAAACCTAGTTTCTTTAATCTTTTGGTACTTTTGCAAAAAAAAAAAGGATTATTACCAAACGTTTTACATCTTTTAAGATTATTATGAGGTTTGCTTTTTTATTTTAATAGACTTAGAGAGATAGGACATTATAATCATATGTCTTCTGATAACATGTCTTCTGCCTTTCAATCTTAAGTCAAATCCTACTTGGTCATGGTGGATGATTATGTGACAATACCTTTAATTTGATTTGCTAATAGTTTAAGAATTTTACATCAATTTTTCTCAGTGAACTCACTAATAGGTTTTGTTCTTCCCTTTCCTGTTGGGTGGGAGCTTTCTTGTACAAGTATTTTTGTGACATTTGAGCTTCAGAAAATGAAGTAGGTAACACTGTGGCTTGCAAAACTTTACAATAGTTTATGTAGCATGGAAATTATCTCCTCTTGAAATTCTAATGGTAAAATTATTTGATTATGGATCAGGTTTGAAGACTTTTTGGTAATTTATTTTATATTATTGTTCAAATCAAATTTTCTACTTTTCCGTAATTTAATTTTGGCCAATTGATATTTTTTCCCTAGGAAGTCATCCATTTAATGTAGTTTTAAAGTTATTTAGCATAACTTTTGTGCCATATGTCTTTGAACTAAAAACAAATCTCCATTGTGTCTTCATTTTAAAAATATATTTTTGTTTTCTCTTTTTGTCTTGATAATATTTGCTTTTTGTCATTTTCATTGGTATTAGTGTGTTGTACTTAAAGGAACAGCTCTTGGATTTACTGAGAAATTATACTATTTAGTTTTGAATTCATTAAAAATCTCTCTTTATACTTATTACATGTTTTCTTCCGTTTTCTTAGATTTATTTTGTGGCTATTTTTCTAAAGTATTGACTTTGCTAAATTCCATTATTTTATTATTAGCTTAATAATGAAAGCATTTAAGATTATTGCCTCTGAGAATAATTTTGGTTGCATTGCATTAGAATAATAAGCAATGTGTTTTTTTTTCTTAATTTCTGTTATTTTCTAAATAGGCTTTTATTGCAATTTTGATTTCTTTTTTGTCCTAATAGGCTTTTTAAAGAATATTTTGAATTACCAAATCACTAAGCTTTATTTTTGTTTGTTTTTTTAACCTTTGGCTATTAATTTACAGTTTGTAATATTGTGACCAAATAACATTTTCCAGCTCAATTTCTGATTTGGGAATTTCATCTGTGATGTACAATCTAATCAATTTTTATAATTGTTCCTTAAAATCTGAAAAAAGATATACACTCTGGGTGTAGGATACAAGGTTCAGTAGATCCAATAGTTAAAATTTATTATAACATTAAAGTTGTCCGAATTCCCATTATGGCTCAGCAGAAATGAAACCGACTAGCATCCGTGAGGTGGCAAGTTCCTTCCCTGGCTTTGCTCAGTGGGTTAAGGATCTAGCATTGCTATGAACTGTGGTGTAGGTCACAGAGGTGGCTCAGATCCTGCACTGCTGTGGCTATGGGGTAGGCTGGCAGCTATAGCTCTGATTTGACCCCTAGCCTGGGAACTTCCATATGCCCTAAAAAGCAAACAAAACAAAACAAAATTTAAAATTATCTGTCTTGAAGACATATTTTAATGCTTCCTATAACGATCATGTTTCAGTCAATTTCTCATTGATTCATCTAGCAGATGTTATTAAGCAGCTTCTTTGTGCCAGGCTCACTTCTAGGTACTGAGGACATAGCAGTGAAGATGATGTTGGGGGACCTTCAGGGACAGGAGCTGAATGCTGATACATGGGGGAGCTGTTGAACTTATTCGAGGTCACACTGTTAAGAGATCTATGACTTCGTGATGTGCACATTATGTCTTCCTTTTTTAACAGAAATTGAAACACTTCCATAAATTCTGTGCTTTCTGTCCACCTGGCTTTATACTGTAACTTTGATCATTTTTCTTTCAGTCTTAGTTTTAGTGCATCTTATTTTCTTGTGTCTTCACGGATGTCACCGTAGAAGAAACCGAGACCAAGAGTCAGACATTTTCAACCCGCTTCAGTTCCCCCTTTATCACACTTGGCTTATTATCCTTCATAGTTTCTTTCTTTGTTTTGTTGCTTTTGGTTTTCTGTTTTTCCCCTTAAGAGAGAAGTTGTAGTTGAACCATGTTACTTTCCCTTTCTGCTCTCTGTATACATTACAGGATTCTTCCTCAAGCGGTTCACTTGCCCTTCTTTATTCAACACCGTTTGAACAATCGACGAGTCCTCTAAGCTCCATCTCTTATTCCAGCCATGGCTGCAGCAAGCTGGTTCAAGCAGACTTCCACTAAACTAAAGCTCCGCATCGCTGTGCTGTGCTTGTCCCCCTGCCCCGACTTCCTGCCCAGGTCCATTCTCATGGCCGGGGCAGCCAGCGTGGTCCTCACTCAGCCAGCGCGGTCCTCACAACTCAGAAGTGCAGAGCACCAACCTCAGCCACCGAAGAATGAGAATTTATGGTGATAGACGTGGCTTTCATTTTTAAATCAGACAGACTTTGAGACCCATCTCAAGAGGCTCCTCAGAAGGATTTAGAAGGTCCAGCCCTACTCTCTC
The DNA here is from genome assembly GCA_004024745.2 of Catagonus wagneri. Lineage (NCBI taxonomy): Eukaryota > Metazoa > Chordata > Mammalia > Artiodactyla > Tayassuidae > Catagonus > Catagonus wagneri. The sequence goes on from PVHT020000113.1 coordinate 5,562,910, forward strand.
TTAACAGTGACCCACCTCATAAGCGTCCTAGTACTGGCTTCCCCTCCAGCCCAGTTTTACAGCTCTGCCCGGAAGCCTGCTTCTTGGGATCACCTCTAAGAATGTTGTTGCACTCACACCTTTGTCTCGGTCTGGCCTCCGCTTTCTGGGAAACCCACACTGGGACACCGTTCTTCTTCATCTCGCTCAACACCTCCCTTTTAAATCTCTTTATGGTTCTTAAAGCATCTCTCTCAAATCTTTGTCTCATTTTAACATTTAGGCTACCTGACATTATTCTTACAACTTGGAGCTGCTCTTTTGCACTCTCTTTATGTTTATTCTTCTCCTTCAATATTTAATATATGTCCTTCTAAAATACAGATTCAACTTTCAGTGATGCCAGTTCCTTTAAATTGATATCCTTTTTTTATCATGAGAAAAAATATTCTGATTACATAGGGTTTTTTCCTGAGGTTTTTTTTTTTTTTTAACCACCCTATTTCTCTTAAACTGTGTTATTCAAGCCTCTTTCCTTAGGATCACACACCCACACACATTCAGATTATTTTTAACTCTGCTGTTCTGAAGTCATGTCTGTGTCTTAATGGGCTCTTCTGACTGTCACAAGATTGCTTTCTCCAAACACTGTCTCAAACAGTGACCAGATTTGCCTTGATGGCCAAAATTAAACCGGAAGAATAATTCCCTCCTTGTGACATTCTTCACCATTTAAAATACAAAATAAGAACAAGTCATGTCATGGCTTTAACAGCATACTCCACTTTTAGGAGATTCAGATCCTGAAGTGCTGCCTAGATGGTCAGAATATTCCATTAGGGCAGTACCTTTCCCCTGAGGGGTTTTGCACCATCTTTAAGGTGCATTTATATGGTGCATTTATATGGTGGCTTTAGAGCAGATGTAGCCTCCCTTTGCTGTCATAATAGTCTTATTTATTTCTGCTTTTATTCCTCATTCAAATACGTGCCACCATGCTCCAACCTTCAGTTGAAGATTTCTTCAGAGATGTGTATCTTTACCTATTCTCCTGCCATTTTTATTAGATTAGTTTTGTTGATGCAATGTTTCTCATTGCAGCCACGTTTAAATTATATATATATATGCATATGTATACGTATACATATGTCTCTTTGTATTGAAATATACAGCCATATTTTATTTATTGACAGAGATCGGTGTCTGACATAGATATCTGAGGCCCACTGATGATTGTTCCTATTTTATTCTTTATTTTCTCACTGTTCCCCCTACCAGGCATACCTTTTGCTTTCCATGGTATTAATGTTGCAGTTTAATCTAGGCTTTCCTCTGCCTTTACATATTTTTTTTTATTTTGATCACATTGATGAGTGTGTTTACATATTCTTCCAGGTGTCTGAATGATGTTCTCCATTATTTCCTCAGAGAACATCATTCTTTCCTAATAAACCATGATGCAGAAAACCAATTTTTTCCTGATTATTAGTGTAATCAGAAGATTATTTCTCACATCCTCCTCCTAGTAATAATAAAAACAACAACTACAGTAATAAGTAATTGAGTTTCTTTGATGCACTAGGCTTAATGTTTTTTTCATGTACATTATATCAAATCCTCATAACAATCATGATAGGTGAAGTTTCCTGGCCCCTTTCCAGAGTTAAGAAGATCTAGTTCCCGTAGCTGTAAGCTGCGGATCCACCATTTACCCTAAGTTATCTGATCTCAAATCTTTTGCTCTTTTCTTTACTGCAAGATATTTGCTGATTATTCTTCCAAGATTGTTTTACTATCCCTTGGTTGCTATTATCACAGGGAAAATGAGAAAGAAAAGAAATATACATATATATATATATATTTTTTTTTTTTTTTAAAAGGCTAGGTGTCCTTACTCCTCTCAGGTATGGAGGTATGCAGATTCAATAAAGGCATTTTCTGTTTCTCTGTACCTATTCCTTTTTCTCTTGTGAAACAGATGAAACAAGTTGTGCCCTGAGTGCTTTGTGATACAACGGCACAAGGAAGGCAGCACACTTTGCATTTCACCATGTCACCTGTACTTTGGCCATTTCTAGGGTGCTCAACTTTATAACGTCTCATCCTTTGGGGCCCATAATGGGATTCCCCACACCTGCTCTATTTCTCTGCTCGCACAGGCTGCTGCCACTTCTGCAAACATCCTGGCTTAGTCCTCTAGTGGGAAATACCCCAATCTTTTTGGTAGGCCTTTTGTAGTTGTAATATTTAGTACCCAGTGATGGAAGAACAAACAGCAAATGCACTACAAATGAGTTAATTAATAATGAAATTGGTTGAACATTGTAAAGACAAAACCTGAGAGGTTATAGAAGACCGGAGAGTTAGATTTCTCCCACCCACTTGCAAGGACTTGGGAAGACGTCAGAGAGCTATATTCTTATCAAAATCAATGCCATTATTACTTAAAATTTCATTTAACTTATGCTTCCAGAAATCCAGAGCCTGGCACGAATGATTTCTGCAGCTGTCCAACTGAGTCCCTGTTGAGTCAAGATAAGACAAAAAGGCAAGGAACTCGTTCTTTTTGTGTAGCTGATTTAAATCAAAGGGCTTTGCATGGGATTCCAAGTTCCACCACTGACAAGCTGTGTGTTCTTCAGCAAGTTACTTAGACTCTCTGTGCCTCAGCTCGCTCATCTTCTACAGAGCTGTACCTTAATTTCTCTAGCTACCCCATAAGTCCACAGACCCCCCCCCCGAAACTCAAAGGTCAATGACTGGCATGGTTTGTAAATCAGTGAGGATTTTTGTGGCCGCTCTAAAAACCTCTGTAAATTTTATATCTCTTGCCACATTGCTCCTGTCATGGTGAAATGACCGTTATTCACCAGTTTACTCAATTCTGCAACTACTATTTATGAACAAGTACATATATAGTCTCAGGCCTTGAGGTCTGTCTCTGAAGTGGCTGCTTACTGTGTTTTTCTCTTTATTGTGAGAGCAAATTCTTGATGGTAATAAACAAGTTACTGGTTTACTTTTATTTCCAAAGGAGAGTGAATTTATACTTTCGTTTTCTAGGTGAAAACAGGAAATACATCTAAAAGGGACTAAAAAATTTCCCGAGGTCCTCTGATGACTTAGGTGAGAAAACCAGGCTTAAACCCAAGTCTTCTAGACACTAAATTCTATGTTTTTAATATTTCCACTATTATTTTGATGGGAAATATATAATTATTGTTGTTTGTTTGTTTCTATATGCCACAGCTGCAGCATATGGAAGTTCCCAGGTTAGGGGTTGAATCAGAGCTGCAGCTACTGGCTTACACCACAGCCACAGCAATGCTAGATCCAAGCCTCATTTATGACCTACACCACAGCTCACGGCAACGTGGGATCCCCAACCACTGAGCAAGCCCAGGGATCAAATCCACATCCTCATGGATACTAGTCGAGTTCTTAACCCACTGAGCCACAACCGGAACTCCCTGTTAATACATTTATCCAGAAAATTCAAGTGCTTAACCATGAAGCATATAAAGTTTAAGAGAGGAGCAGGGGTTTAGGAGAGTGCTGAAATAAAACTTGGGGTGGTTTCTACACGGAATTCCACACAGATGAGCTGTGATATGACACAGACCTGGGAGCTCTGAGGACAAAGTTTCCAAGAGAACAGCAACACTAAAGGGGTGAAAGCTCTCTGAGAACAAAATTAACTAATTTTATAAATTTGTCTAAGTGTGACAGTATATACTCTTGTAGCTCTTCATCGATCAATATCCAATACATTATCCATTATCCAGGACAGATTTGTCTCTGCTGCTGATGCAATTACGTTCCAATCTTTATATATATTCCAGCAACCACAATTTTTAATAAATATTAATGGATGAGGAGGGGAGAGAGGAATAGAGACAGCAATGGTGTTTGGCCTTGGGACATCATGCAGAACCCACCTTTTTAGTTTAGATATCCCCAGTGGACCAGATACTAGTTTTGTTGCATTGATTGCTGTTTCATAATATAAAATTTAATTATCTCTATTATTTTACAATAAGCTTTTCTGCCTTGGGGCCTCAGGCACAGGGTACACTTAGTAACAAATCTAATAAATAAAGAAATAAAACACTTCATTTCCTTTTCAGAAGGAAGCTGTGCTTTGCTCTAGATGCTTTGAGCTTAAGGGAATTCACTTTAGCTTCTCCCAACACACTTGTTCTTTGGCTGAAATGAGGCAGAGCTGTCTTTCAGAAGAAGTTTCAGAAAGGCTACCATAGGAAGCTCAAGGACTTTAAGCCATGGGGACCATTGTGCTCCTCCCAGCAGAGACCACAGTGGACCGGTCCCATCTCCATGTGTGCTCTCAAGGGCTTTTCTTACTCGTCATGCTCTTTTTACTGGATTCCCCCTCATTACACTCATTAAGTCCAAAGAGCACAGAATTAAGAGTCCTAACTCTGATTAGTCTTTCATCTACTTGTATCTTGCTTACCCAATGGTTTTCTTGTGAGTAAAGATTTCAATACTAGCCAAGTTCAAGTTAGCAGATACAAAAACACGGCTTCGGAGAGAGAAAAAAAATGTTATTGAGGATGTAACTGAAGTCACACATGGAGCCGATCATGCACAATGGTTTAGTAAGATGAAGAATAGATGAGATGCATTGATTATTAAACCAGACTTTGGAGAATATGCGATATTATCCACCCAAATATATGCTGTAGGTCTCAACAGTATGCTTTTAATGAGCATTTTATAAGCTGAAATTATGCATAATCACTAAGTCTAGTGCTTTTGAGGATACAAAGAGATCTGAGACAAACACTTTATAAAGGACTAAGAAAGCCAGAATAAAATAAGAGAGATCTATACCACAAAGCAGAATGTAGGAACTCCTAAAAAATAAGGAAAAATTAAGTGCTCTATCAAGGAGGACCTCAAATCTGGTAGAAGGACTGGAAAGACCCCACGGAAGAGATGGTGCTCAAAGCTGGCCTAGGAAAAAAAATGAATGCTCTACAAACATAATATTGAGCAAAGAGACAATTTCAAAAGGTATTTGATACGGTCTCTATAAATTTCACTATTTTATTTTTTATTTCACTATTTTAATTTTTTATTAAAGCACAGTCGATTTACAATGTTTCTTCAATTTCTGTTGTACAGCAAAACAATTCAGTCGCACACAGTTCTCTGTGCTGTACAGAAGGACCCCACTGCCCATCCATTCCCAGTGTAACAGTTTACACATACCAACCCCAAACTCCCCAGAATACATACACAGATGGAGCTAGAAATAAAGGCATGATTATTAAAAAAATTAAGAAAAAGTCTTCTTACTCTGGGGAAAGGCAATAGGATGTAACTGGGTTTGTTCCCTGTGAGTGTCTTCTAGGGAAGAGGCACTAGATAGATACACTCTTTCAAAGGTTAAAATATACACTTATAATTGATTTTTAAATAATATGATAAAAAAGAGAAATGGCTTGCCATTGTAGAGATCAGGCTATTTGGGACAACAAGGTTACATTACAATTCTAATAGACCTTCTATGATTAAATGAAACAATTAAAAATAATATTGGTATTTCAGCATAGGAGGTGGAATTAACATGTGGACTACGTTAATATCAATAGCGATTTCAAAAATAAAAGGGGGGGGTTCTGAGGCTTTGAGGATGGACAAATCCTATTGATTAGAGTTTTGTTTCTTAAACCACAAACACCAGTCACTCCGTCTCTCTTCCGTCTTTCAAAGGTCAGGATTTTGAAAGAGTTGTCTATGTTGGGTGTTTCCAATTTCTGTAATTTGATGACATAACACTGCACCCGTGAAGGCCTTCCTGTATTCCAAGATCTCTGTTTCTTACCCTGATTTGTTTTATAACCATGGCCAAGCTGGGAATACGACAACAGCCAATCATCGCCTTTCTCTAATCTTCCTGCATTAGGATGAGGATGTAGATATATGGTCCAGAGCAGTAGCAAGGTTGAAAGTTGAACTCTGATGCTTTAGAAACAACTAAAAGACCCTAATAGCTCTCCACTAGCTCACTCGAATCCAGCCACAGTAGCCCCCTTGCTAGTTCTCAGATACTCCAAGCTCTAGCCTCTGTGCCTTCAGAAGTACTGCCCTGGCATTCTTATGCCCCCAAATGCTCAAATAATCCACTTGCTCACTTCACACGGGTCTTTGCTCAAATAGACCCCCATCAGAAAGACCTTCCATAGCTTCACCTGACATTTTTCCTTGATTGACAATTTTTACTGCCTAATATATATAATAATGTAGGTAATATATCTAATATTTCATATGTTTGGGGGTGTCTTTTTTTATCTGACTTGTTAAACTCCAGAAGAGGGGGGACATTGTCTCCATTTTTTTTTTTTTTTTTTTTTTTTTTTTTTTTTTTTTTTTTTGCTGCTATGTCTCTAAAATTTGAAATAAGGCCCTGGCACATAAGAGGATCTAGTCATTATTTGCTAAATAAATGTGTTTGTGTCTGAAAGAGCTTAGTAGATTCAATAGCTCCGGTGCCCAAAGAGTTGGCAGCCAACCTGGCAGATGAATACCCTTCTTCTTTCTCTCCCCAATGGCCATTAGGACACGCATGGAATGAAGCCTGGATTAAAAAAGAAAAAAGTTAAAGAGAACAGCAGAGCTAAAAAATAAAATAAATAAAACCTTCCTTTCCACTTCAAGTGAGTCTTATAAAGAATCCAGAATTTCTAGTTAATCTGAGAGAAGCACCAAAGGTGGGAGATTCCAGCAGCCTTTCAAAACTACCCCCAAACAAACAAATAAACAAACAATCAGTAAAAAGGGGGCTGGCAAAGTGTATGTAACATCAGCTTAAATCCCTTCGCAGTCTTGCTTCCTGCACCGCCCATCTTCGGACAAGGTCGTCTCTCTAATATAAAAATGCAGGAGCCACCACTATTGAAATGATGAGTAAGAGGTATTTTGATTCAGTTGAGCGTAGGGAAGCTGTTTCAAGATCCAGATATAATAGGAAAGGCAGCTCAAGTGTAAGGGTGGAGAGGTTCTGTCGAGCTTCACTAGAAGAAAGAGAACTGGCAAGAGTGGAGTGGAGATGAGTAGAAATTAGGGGAAGGGAAGGAGAAGATTCAAGGGGTATCTAAGAACCAAGATTAGGAAAAGGTGAATGAAGGTGTCTCCTACTGAGGGATGCAGTTTTCAACCTTCAGCTCTCTACACAGTAAAGTCTAGGAGGCTCCATGCCAATCTGCTCCTTTGCTGCCCACTGCCATCACGTATGAGCAGCTGATGCATGTGGCTCATTTTCTTTGAGCTTTTATGAGGTTTTCCTTGGGGAGACCATCCCTCTGTGTTCATGTTCTGTTTACCTCCAATACTAATACATGGCATTGCATTGAAGAGCATTTGAAAAGTGGGATGAAAGGAAATGAAAGCTTGTCCTTACCTTGAATCACATATCGGGAGCTGAAATTAGATCCCACCCACTGGTAAAGGAGAGAGCCTGTGTCACCCAACAAAGCTCAGTCCCCTAGACACATCCAAAGCCTCGTGTCCCTGCCCCCTGGGCTTTGGTACCAGGGGTTCCATGGCTGTGCCCAAGATAAAAGCGCTGTCCCCAGTTTGCTCTCAGGCAAAGACAGCCTGCTTTTAATTAGAAGCAGGAGCCGTTGTTAGATTTGTATTTTTCTTCCCCTCTTTTATTTTTTTCCCCTATGCTTGATGGCATGATATGTGTTACATATTTAATTAAAGAGGATCTAATGAGTACTTCTAACAGCCCTGGGGTCAGAAGAGCCACTGCAGAGATTCATGCAAATGAGATGGGCTTTATTGCCTCCCCAGTGAGCGGCAGTGATGTTGTCCAAAATGGCAGAGTCGGTGGGAGCCCATCAGCTTCCAACTTCCGCAGGAGAACCCCAGGGGAGGCAAGGCAGAGAGCTGGGGAGTAGAATTTGCAGGCTTATGTCTGGGCCCAGAAATAAGTCTAAATATATAATAGGGGTAAGCCTAAACTCTACGAAGAAATTGTACCAATGAGCCAGTTGGGTCAACAGCTAACACCCAAGGACAACATTACTTTTGGATGTAGGAAAGCGAATCAGGGAAGAGTGAAGGAAGGAGAGGTAAAGCGAAATCTGTTAAGGCGCTGAAATTTCATTTTAAGGGAAATGGGTCATTAAATGATTTTATGTGCACTCTCTCCCCCATGCTGTCTTCTTTTATCTGATATAGCACGTGTCTTGTGATTAATATGCAGACATCCCCACATCCCTGCTAGAGTCTGAACGGCCTCCTCTAGAGTGGGGACCTCTTATCTCTCTGCAACCGTGGCTCCTACTGATTATCCTTTGTTATACTTGGTATCCCACTATAGTACAATTACCTACTGAGTGTCCGCCTACCTCGGCTAAATAACCTTGACTTTTTCCACATTATTTTTGTCTTAGTCATGTTTCTATGCCTAGCATCTAGTTCAGTGCCCAGAATACAGTATGCCCTCGATAAGTCATCATTATGTGCCTGAATAAATACATGAATGAATGAACCAAATGCAAGTAGTTCGATTTGAGGCCAGTCTTAGCAGAGTTATTGCATCCAAAACAAAGACAGACCACAAACTGCCCTGAAAGCGTTAAAGAATTGTTTAGATTTTTAACTCAGAGTCAGCTCCTTGGGCGAGTGGCAAGGGACATTATATATTTTATACCAGAAGACTTCTTTATTTATTTATTTATTTTTTGGCTTTTTGGCTTTTAGAGACACACCAGTGGCATATGGAGGTTCCCAGGCTAGTAGCCGCTGGCCTATGCCAGAGCCCCAGCAACGCGGGATCTGAGCCACATCTGCGACCTGCACCACAGCTCACAGCAACGCTGGATCCTTAACCCACTGAGCGAGGCCAGGGATGGAACCTGTGGTCCTCATGGATGCTAGTCGGGTTCGTTAACCACTGAGCCAGGACAGGAACTCCCCAGAAGACTTCTTTAAAACTCTCCTTAAACTAAGGCATAGAATAAGAAAAGCAACGCATTGACCATGGTTAGATTCTAGTTTTGAAAGAAAGAGTCAGCTATTAAAGACGTTTTTGAGGTAATTGGGAGATGGTTGGTATTAGCTAATACTCAGAAATCATTTTTGTTGACATGATAATAGAGTTGTGTTGTGTAGGAGACTCTCTTTGTGGTGGCTTTCTAAAGTCGTTACAAGGTCTTTGACATTCACCCCATGGAGAGGAAGGAGAGATCCTCTCCCCTCCTCCTTGAACATGGATGTGTTTACACCTGAGTTGGCCAATGGTCCCGTGGAAAGGATGCTTCAAGTCTCCCTAGGCTGTGTCAGAAAAGCCCAAGTAGGCTCCACCTGGTTCTTCTGGAATAACCATTCCTTGCTTGAGATGTTCCCCATCAGAACCCATGTCCCAGGCTGCAAGATGCCCAAGTGACATGGAGGTACCATATCCGGGGGCCCCAGTTCACAAGCCCATCCAAAACAGTATGTAAGTCCTTCCTGTGCTTACTTAAAGAGGGCCCCAGATAATTCCAGCCCCAGCCATCTGAATATTCGCTACGAAAATCGCAGATATTATGGAGCAGGGCAAGCCATCTCTCTACGCTTTCCTGACTCATGGAGCCCATGAGTGTTAATGAGATAATTGCTATGTTGTGCCACTAAGTTTGGAGTGGTTTGTTAAGCAGAAATAGTAACGGCAACTGTCTTTGAGATTTTCTGGCAATGCATGCTAAAAACTGAGGAAAGAAGTGCCATAAAATCTTTAGCTTATTTTTAAATGGTTCCCCCCAAATGTGAACAAAGACAGCCAGAGGGATGGATCAATCAAATTCAGCACAGCACTGGCAATTGTAAAATACAGATGGTGAATATTTTGTTTTTCATTGAAGTGGTTTTCTACTTTCCTATAGGCTTTAAAATATGTATAACAGAATTTTATTTTGAAAGTGTTTTTAAATGTCTCTTTCTTTCCCCAAAGTTCCATTTGTCAGTAAAACCTAAATTTATCACTCACCCAACTCTTTGATCCCTTACAAATCTCTTTGTGCAACTGTCTTTGAATGGGCCCTGCTTCTTCCTCCTTCTACCTGGTGGTTCCAAAGAAGAGCATGTAAACCACTGGCAGCAAAAATCACTTCTCTTTGTTGAGATCCATCAATTTTACAAGGCAGAGAAAGGGAATAGGATTGTAATAACTAATACTTTAATAGGGTCTCTTTCAAATTAATGACATAATTTTTAAAAGACTTTTAGCAACTACTAAGATTGGGAGGTAAAAAAAAAAAAAAGAACAGAAGACATTCATTAAATTGAATATTTATTGGTAAAACCAGGGCAAAAGACTTTCTGCATTTGAAACTTAAAATTTCCAAAGCCACGCTCTGGATTTTTATTCTCATCAAAAGAAAGCAAAGCATTTTTCTAACTCATTGTAGGGCAAATCAAGACCAAAAAAAGGAACATTAAAACAAGCTTTGATCAGAAACGTTTCTGCCTTAGCCTGACTCTCAACCCCAGGCTCCCTTTACTGTATAATTCACTCCTGAAGTTCCAGTCTGAGCCCCTCCCTCTTTTTCCAGCTCCCGGCCACTGCCCTAACCAGCTGTTCCCTTCTCCTTTTGAAGGTTACCGATCCCCCGAAGAGCAGAACCAGGGCGAAGCTTAGAAGCATAGCTGTATTATAGACAAAAGTTCTTACATCCTTGATATTTTCTTTGAATAATCCCCCTCAGGCTACATAAACAGAAACCAATTTTCACCCTAATGATACCACTTCCTGTACACCCTTTCTGTTGGTGGTAGTGGTAATAATAATAATACTAATAGTAACAAGAGCAATAACCTTTTTTTTTTTTTTTTTTTTGCTTTTTAGTGCCAAACCTGCAGCATATGGAAGTTCCCAGCCTAGGGGTCAAATAGGAGCTGCAGTTGCCAGCGTACACCACAGTCACAGCAAGGCGGGATCCCAGCCGAGTCTGCACCCTACACCACAGCTCACGGCAACACCAGATCCTTAACCCACTGAGCGAGGCCAGGGATCGAACCTGTGTCCTCATGACACTAGTTGGGTTCGTTACCACTGAGCCACAATGGGAACTCCATCAATAGCACTAACGTTAAAGCTAACTTTATTGAATGTTTATGATGTAGTGTGTTTATATGACTCTCTTTTATGAATTATTTCAGTTAATCTTCACGCTAGACCCATGAAGTCGATACCACCATTATTGCCACTATAGAGATGAAGAAATTGAAGCACAGGGTGGTTGAGTAGCTTACCCAGGACCGCAGAGCTAGGAAGAGACTGAACCAGCATGGAAACCAAGAATCCCTGTTTGTAACCACCATGCATTCTTATCTCCCCCAGAGGCCTTTCAATAAGCTCCATTCCTGCACCCCTCCCACCCCCAACACTCAGAACCAGAAGAAGGAGTCGCTTGTGAACACCGCAGCATTGAAACCAGTGTCCCCTCACCATGCCAAGGCCTGTGCTAGTCTCTGAAGTCCACACCCTACTGTCCTCATTATCAGCACCAGGACACTTACAGATTCCTTGACTTTGACAGGTGAGAGCCATTGTACGTCTGCTTTTGTTCCCTGATCTATATGCCAGCGTTCATGCAGATCTTGTCCATGATGATAATCTTGCTCAATCTGATGATCTTGATCTCCAGGATCTTCAGAGACCAGCTAACCTTCTGACCCTCTTACACGGTTCCTTCCTGATTTCTCTCTCTTGATCCCCTATTTCCCTTTGGCTTTTGCTTCTACTAAAATGGTTCTTTCTTGTAGCCGTAAGTCCCCATTCTCCTGTAACTTACAGCCCCTCTCTCCACACACCTCCATGTAACACTGAGCCATTTCACCATCACCCTCCAACGCCTTGTCCTCCTTGCCTGACTTCTCCTGGGCAGTTCTCCACTTTGGGAAACTACCCTCTGTTTTTTTTTCCATTCATCCTCCTAGGCTGTGAAAGGCAAGTGGAGCATTTCATAAAGCATGTTTAATCTCTGTTGACCACAAGTCGTTTTCATTCCCCTCAGCTGGGCTTTTCGTCTCATCTGAGATCTCATGACCTATTTATCTCACTCCACATCTCATCTCCCCTGGAAGATGCCTGAAAACTTTCTGTTTCCTGACCACCCAATTGACCCATGCTCTAGCAGATAAAACGGATGGGGTCTGCAGGGAGTCTAGAATGCTCACCTCTCAAAGAAATCCCTTATAAAAGAAGCAGCCACCCTGCACCTTCTTGTGACCAAGCTCACTACGTACATTTCTTCCCCACCACTGCCTCCTTTCTCAAAGATCTTGCTCTATCAAAAGTCTCATGGCCTTCTGTCTTCTAGCTTCAGTCCTTCTGTCTTCTCTGGCTATTTCTGCCCTATTTACAAACATGTTTTTATTTCTCCTCAACCATAAAATAAAATATCCTTCTGCTCTCTTGGTAACCTATCTCTCACCATCTTTAAGCTGCTACTCTAGTCCCTCAGTAGTCTCCCACGCCACCCCAACCCTCATCCAAGACATTGTCACTCATATACTAACCTTCCACTCACCAATCCAAACTCTGCAAGATGGCATTCCCTCACCAGTCTCTCAAAAAGGCTCTCCTGAGGATGCTGTCCATCTCTTGATCACAAAGCCAACAAGTGTTTCTTAGTCCTCATTTGCCGAATTCTCTAAAGAATCTGAAACCTTTGATTGCCCTCTACTTTGTGCAGTTCTATCCCATATGCATCTCCCTGTTCCCTTTCCTCTTTCTTTTTCCTGTTCCTCTTTCTCCAAAAGAGAGCCCTGAGGTCAGGTCTTTTATCACCTGGTCCCCTAAGGTTCTTTCCCTTTCCGAAGCTCCTTTATGTTGACACTTCTACGTAAATTTATATATAAATGTGTATTTTCAGCCCCTGACTATTTTCTCCTGATCTCTAGTCAGGAATTTCCGAATCCTCTCAGATATCTCCCTGAAATTGCACAGACCCATCTTCAGACCCAACATGTAAAGCTGAACAGCCAGAGTGAGCATCTTACCATAATTAGCCTGTCTCTGTCTCTTGCCAAGTCTGCTCCCAGCCTCAGCACCCTGTCTCTTACTGAATGAGGTCACTAGCCCTCTGGCTGGACATCCAGAGTCCGTAGTACTCATCAAGGTGTGCCTCTGCTCAAGGGTCACCCTCTCTAATGCCACTGAATCAAATCCAGCCTCTTGGAACTGGCAGTCAAGTTCTCCGGTACTCGTACACACCTTAATTTTTCAGCATTATCGCTTCTCCTGTCATATACTTATTCATTTATCTGATAGGAACTAATGTGTGAAGAGCTTAAGTTCTTTATAAAAGACCATTAATCAGTACATTTATAAAGCAATGGTGCCTCCCCAACATGCCTCTAAATACTCTCCAGGAGAATGTGGTGTTTAAAGGCACAGGCTTTGTGGTCCTTTAAAGCATTTTAGAATCCTAATTCTGCCCATCTGGGAGCTAGACAAATCACATAATTTCTCTAAGTTTTGATGTTCGGATCTATAAAGTGGGTGTCTTAAGAATCAAAGGAAATAATGCAAGCCAAGTGCTGTCCAGAGCACCTAGCACCGTTTTATAATGACGGTTCCGTGCTGCTTCAATCTGGGCCCCACCTGAAGAACCTTTATTCCAAGCCCACTTCATAAACAAGCAATGCATTTGTACAATGAAGAACTGGGACCTCTTCAGACACTGTCATGTTGTCCTTAGTTAGAAGTATCTGATCAAGGGATTTAGGGAAACGGTCACTTTCCCGAAGGCCACCTAATTAAATAATTAAAACTGCCCAAAGCAACCAAAACTAGAAAATGGGCGCTTGGGTTTTCTGAGCAGCCAAACAGAAGTCCAAGAACTCATTTGCTAATTGGAGCTTCCTTCTTTTGTTTTCTTGGCGTTGTCTCTCCCACCCACGAACCAGCTGACCAGGTTCTTTCTGAACTTGGAATCAAGTACCTGGCTTCCAGCTCTGAATCTACCAGGATTTCTGGGGTTTTGTTTTCTCAACCCCAAAATAAAATAAGAATTCCCCCTTCCCTCACCTAAAAGCCCACACAATGACACATGTTCGATGTTCAGTAGGTTTTGTGTTAACTGAATCAGTGAATACATGAGTTAAGATCTGCTCTGAAGGCCAAATGAGTTATTAGGTGCGACCACACCTTGAAAAATGAAATAATTTAAACTTACCTAAGTTCTTAAAGAGCAAATGCTGAATATACCAACCACCTAGGTTCAAAGGCTCAAGGACCTTTCCTAAACAGTCCATATCCACCGGTTCCAAATCCGCAGAGTCAACCAAAGCCGGATACAGAGGGCCCACCGTACTGAGCCATTGTACATAAGGGGCTTGAGCATCCGCGGATTTTGTTAAAATGCTCAAGATCTTGGAACCATGCCCTCATCCCCTCCCCACCCCACCCCCCCACACACACCGGGTGCAAAGAGACAGATTTACTCCTCTAACTTTCCAAACCTCCCAGCCTCTGCTAGAAGCCTTCCCCAAACACTTTTCAACAGCAGCGCGCCTAAGGAATAGCATCCTGTCCAGCAGCTCTCCGTGTATTGCCAGCACTTGAGGACCTCACTAAAGATCAATAATTTCTCCAGGATGCCTCTTACCCATCCCCTTTAGCATCAGATGAGGCCAGAGAGCTAGGGAGGCTCCTGGCGCCTGTCCTGGTGCGTCTGCTCTCCCGGTGACCTCGGCCCCCTGGGGCGCCTCCCTGGCACGCGAGCCCCGGAGCTCAGTCCCATTGGCTGGCGGGCTTCGGCCGTGCCGGCTGGGAAGCAGTGACTGAGGTAAACCTTGGCACCGCAAACCCCACAGCCATAAATTTCACTTACATCTAGTAAAACACAGGCATCCAATTAAACCCATAATCCTATAAACTTGCCAGCGATCAAGCGCACAGTTCAAAATGAAGACGGACAGGCGCACTCAATCAATACCGTCGAGGTTACAGCCTGCAGTTTGTAGGCTGTTTCTAACACGGAATCCTCTGCTGTTCTTGCTGCTGTTTGTTTTCTGCCTGGGTAGAAATAACAAATGTTCTTGTTTACGCTTCCGTTACACCTGAGAGTGGCTGAACCCTGAGGCCAGCCAGCTGTGGGACACGCAGGAGCCGGGGAGCCCCTTCCGCTGCAGCGGGCCCAGCTCCGCACCCCGCCCGGTGCTCTCCCACCGCAAAAGCCCCTAGTGCCCACAGGCTGGCCCGGGAACACTCAGCCCCAGCCCTAGGCAGGGTCACCTCCTCAAGGGCATGTTCTGATCTTTCCATCATTCCCTCGGCCCTCTGCCCGCCCCCACCCCACCCCACTGACCGCTGCCCTCAGGGAACAATTTTTACTATGCTGGGTTACCATGGTTATCCAGTGTACAGGGGATTAGGTTTAAAGATGAGCACATTTGAAGAGTATGAAAAAAAAAAGAGAGTTAATCAGTTAGTATCTGGGTAGGCTACAGCCCTCTGAAACCACAAGACATGGGGTCGGAAGTCTATAACTTCCAGCACTTTCTTCAGTCCTCCCCTCCTGTCTCATTGTGTCTTCCTCTTCAGTTTCCTTAGCTGTGCTCCAGCCTTTTTCCCCTTGTTTCTCTTCAGCCTGCCTCTCACCCTCTCTCTCCCTCCAAAACCCCTTTCTTTCTCTCCCCCCACCCTCTGTGCACCTGCTCAGTACCTACGGTATGCAAAAGACCCTCTTGCTCGGCCCTTTTCCCTTTTCCTTCTCCAGCTGTACAGTGTACACTAGCCCTGCCTGTCTGTTAAGTGAAAATGAAGTTGTAGTTTTGTCATCATTGAGCTCTAATTTTTCCAAGAATAAAGAGGCTGCATAAGCCTCTCAATAGATTTCTTCGCATGTGAGTTAATATCTCCCAAAGATTTCTTTGCCTCTTGAAAATAAAGATCCGGAGAGGGAAATTGAAATGATCAGTAAGGAAAATACGTCTAAGCAACATATTGAGGGCCTGTCATTTGTAAGAATCAAAAGAGACTCTAGTGACTAATGCCTTTTTTTTTCCTCTGCAAAGTCCTAATGGAGTCTCCAGTTGGGCCTTCTGACTGTCAGCTCCTCTGATGTGGACGTGCTCCTGTTGGCTCAGGTACCCCGGCCTGACATTTGCCAAGTCTTGTTCGTCATCCCGGGGACATGAGTCATTACAACATATAGAGGAAATGTTTCTGGCAGCCTGCACGTCTGATCCCTGCAAGTAACAACATCGGGGAGATGGGAAGTCTTTGGAAGAAGTTCAGGTCTATTTCTCACGTAGGCATCTGTGTTTCCTCGGTCCATGCAGCTCTTGAAATTGTGGGAAAATGGTGCATCGGTCACGTAAAGAGGATTGTTAAGAAAATCCAAACACATAAAAATGTTCTTCCCTTAAAAAGCATACAACTCATGTCCATATATATACATCACATATGTAATATATATACCTGCATATATGTGTGTGTATGAGAAAATGCATATATATGGTATTGTAGATGAGTGGAATTAGCTCTATAAACCTCATAGGTCGAACCATCAGCCTGGAAGAGAACACGAAGTCTTCTTTTCCATACTCTACCTCCCAGCAAGGCTGCATGTGGATCAGAAAATCAACACCTGCTCTAAGCCAAGGCAGCCGATTTGCCAAAAAAAAAAAAAAAAAGCTACAAAATACATTCTCAGCCACCAGAGACATCCAGACTACACAAATAACAACCAGGACTTGGGTCCGGGCACCCGATCTGGTCTTCACACTTATGTCGTCTTGTTTACTTTTCAAGGCCACCCCATGACATGAAAATCACTGTTTTGCCCATTTTGTCAGTGAAATGTCGGAGCCAGAAGCTAGACCTAAGCACGGTTCTTCGACTCTGCAGTTTGACTCTGGCCCCTGAGCCAGGCCATCCCCGCTGGGCTTGGACTGACTTGACAGCGGAGAGAACTAGTCCACCTGCCGTTTGGCACGTGGGCAGAGCAGACATTAGGTGGCAGATTCGGCCCCAGAAGAAGGGCGGAACAGCCCTTTCCTGCCTCTCCAAGCCTGGGGACAGGGATAAACCCCACAAAAAGGTAGGCTTCAGCGAGTGGGGATAATCTTCAGACACTGGTGGTTGGGAAATAGATATATGTGTACTTTGTTATTAAAATAACCCCATTTTTCTAAGCTGCTAATAGGATTATTCAAAATGTTTAGAGCAAAATCCCAAAGCCTGTTATTGGTTTGCCAAAGAAACTAAGTCTCTATTTTATATTTTTATTCTAATCTTTCTATGAATGTTGATTCTGAGTCAGGCAAACAAATGGGCACCAGTTTCTGGGCTGTATCTGTCACTCCACACGCAAGGACTTCCTGAATAGGCTTTGCCAGCACTAAGTCCCCGGGCACTGGCCCCTCCCTGTGGTCACCTTGTCTGCCTCCCAGAGCCCTTCTCTGCACCATCGCAAAAACACACAAAGCATCAGAGTGAGCTCAACAACCTTCCCGAAGTATCGGGGCAGATGGGCAGGAGCGGGCAGTAATTGGAGCTTCTTCCGTTTAGCCCTCGGGTCCTCGGCTTGATAGTGAGAGCCAGTCGTTTCCGAAGGTTGTGCTGTAAGTGCTCTCAAGTCAATTCAAGTGAGTATGGTTTCTCCTAGCAATTAGATCTGAAGGCATGTGAGGACGAAGGCGGGTTTCTCTGTCTTTACTCCGGGTCACGGACTCTCTCCTTCTCCTCCCTTCTCCATCACCACCACACCTCTCAAAAATCCCGTGCCTGGGCATAGGGGCCCTGCCTGGTGCTTACTGGTTAGGGGACAAGGACCAGGGTGGGAAGTCGGCCTTGGCAAAGAGAACTGCTTCTGTCTGAGGGAGTGGTCACAGGACCAAGTACACAAGAGCTCACATCTTTTTGACAAAGACACCCAGGCAGATAAAGATTGGGGGGTGAAATGCCTAGAGGTATAAACACTTGTAAGCATAGGATTACAGGTGTTGATAGAAGCTTTACGGGTCGTTCCTGAAAATGCAAAGCAGAGCCCCTCTCCCGAGAGATTAAATACCCCACTCGTGCTTTTGCTGCCTCCTCGCCTCCACTCACCTCTTCTTCCCTCCCATCTCCACCCTCCCATCTCCACCCTCCCATCACATCTAGACCCTATGCCATGGCCACATAATATTACTAAGACTGGACTTAAATATCAGCTCCTTTATGGAAGGCTTTTCTGATCATGAACTGCAGGGCCCACACCTCCAACATCCCCGCTCTGGCGGCACAGCTGTCCCTCGGAAATCAGAGTCCCCGTGACACCTTGAGGTCGCCGCTACTTGCTATACTATCGTTTCCTACTATGAATAGTTCTTATTCGTTTTTCAAATCTCCAGAGCCAGGAACATACGGTGAGGTCACTGAGCACATATTCAACCAACGCCTAAGATATGGAAGATTTAACGAATGACCGGATGATTCAGATTGCTGAGCCCTCTTTTCCCTCGGCCAGGTTTTCTCTCCACTTGTCATTCTGCCCTATGTTTCTACCCTAAATACAAACTGCTGAAACAGGAATTTTCTCATCCCTCCACCTGGTGCGTCTCAGGTTTTGTAAATAATGCTAGGTAGCTACTGTGCAATAATATGTGGTATTTATTTATAGAATGTCATTTCCTCCTATAAGCTTGTGTTAGAGCTTATGCATATACAGACACGAGTGTGATAGCATTGCATCCGACCTGGTCGCATAGTGAAGGCCTCCATGGATTGCGTTTGGAGGGTTGGGTCATTTGCCTGGGAGATATGGGAGGAAAATTGACATTATGGGGAGAGAGACAATTAGCATAATCGGGTCATTAAATTGACAGTGGAAGAGACTAAAATTCCAAGGCCCCCCCCCAAAGCCATCAGGGTGGCCTAAAATGGGAGACTGGCAATGATAATAAAATAAATTGAACATACTCTACCTTGCTTTTGAGGTTCCCCTGAGCCTGGATTTCAGCCGCACCTGGGGAAGGCTCTGAGCATGACTGCTGCACTCAGATGCCTGCGTTCCTGGGGCTGAGATCCAAATGGAAGGAAGAGATGGCAGAAGGGCTAAGAGGGGCAGAAAGTAGTCAAAATGCAAGGCGGGGAATTGGATAAGTGGTCAGTGAAAATTTGTAAGTCGAAAAGTATTTGGGAGGGCTTGGAGAGAAGCTAATACTTCTTGAAAATTATTTCTTCTGCAAAAAAAAGAATTGATCTGGGATCAAATCTCCTTTTATTGGAAAAGATGGAAAGCATCACCCATTAGGCCTCTTGCCCTCCAAACATCAAATCTACAAATCTGTTTTCCTTTCATTCATCTTCTTCCCTCCTACACAAAGGGACATTTCAGCCCCTCATTTAGTCAAGGGAGGAAAAAAAAAAAGGAGTTATCTTGGGTCTCTCCCGTTCTTTCATTCCCCTCAACTGACAGAACAGCAAACTCACACAGTGTCTCTTGAATGTATCCACCTGTGCCCTCTCCTGGGTCATAACCCTTGTCAAGTCAGGGTTTCCCTCTTACCTGGACAAGTGCCACAGCGTCCTCCGTGATGTCTGCTCTCCAACCCAAACCTCCTCTAATCTGTTCTCTACACAGAAGCCGGAGGGATCTTGTCAACTCCCAAATCCTTTAATGTTCTGCTTCAAAATCCTCAGATGACTTCCTGTTCCACCTAGAATAAAATCCAGTCTCCTTACCGTGGTCTTCTGTGGTCTTCAGGATCTGGTCCCTCCTCCGCCCCCTCCAGCTTCTGGCCACACTTTTCCTTGTTCCTTAGCTGACAGGCACTAGCCAATTGGACGTCTTATCGGTCATAGAAAATACCAAGTCTTTTTATTCCTATACTTACGGCTGAAAAGCTCTCCCCTGCTGTCCACTTTGCAAATTCTTATTCATCCATCAGCCTTTCCAGAAGGCTTCTCTGTCTAAAGTAGACCCCTTCCATAATTCTCTCCTTTATCATCACCTTATTGTTTCTGATAAACTCTTCACCACGTGCAAGAATTTAAGGCAAGTGTTTATTTGTCTATTCGTGGGTCAATTTCCAGAATGTAAGCTCCCTGAGGGCAGCACCGTCTGGGACGGTTCTGTTTCCTGGGTGTCTCTGAGTTCGCTCTCATGTCTGTAACACAGCAGGCTTTCAGTTACTTGGGTGGATTCTATCAACTCAGAAGAATTTAAATAAAGTAGGAGAGTGGTACGATGATAAAGACCTGCCCTTTGGTGACTTTCGGGACACATCACACGTTCCCGAGACGGCCTAACTTCTTGAACTGATAAGACTCATTTATAGCTGGCAGCTTCGTTTGCACCCCTCTGAAAACCAGGCATTAACAACGCCAGGTTCTTAAAATCAGCCTTTTCCCTTACGAAGGCAGCATCTGTGCTTAAATTCGATAGAAGTGGCCTGGGCAATAGGAGAACTTGACGATGTTGTCTGGAATTGTTCTGTTTTTTTTTTTTTTTCACATGCGAGAGTCTTTTCAAATAATTGTTGGACACTTAATAGGGAGGATTTTGCCCTACATTTTCTCTGTTTGTTAAAACTTTAAAAACTGCAAACTCTTCTTTCAGTTAATTCTAAACAAAGAAGACATCCTTCCTGCATGAGATAAGGTGTGTGTGTGTGTGTGTGTGTGTGTGTGTCCGCACGCACACAAGATTATGATAGCTCACCGGCATTGTCCTGATCATGCAATGAATATTGTGTTAGAATCTCATATCAACTTTTAATTCAGAGGAAGACGATATTTCTGCTATGCCATCCCGGTTATTTTCTGCTGCTATTCAGAATATGATGGACAAGAAAATATGGTTTAATTCCATACAGATAGGCTGAAGTACGAATTCCACAAAGGCAGGACACCAGGTCTCTTGTGCTCCTTGTGCAGAGCACCACATCTGCTGCACTGGAAATGCTGAGTAAGGGCTGAACTGATATAAAAATCCCTGTAAGTTTGGATCATTTCCATAGGCTATTTTTTTCTCTATCTTCTTCCTGGTCCATACTCCATAGGGATCAAGGCACGTACCTGCAAAATAAACACCTGTAGATGTTCCTTGACAGCTTAGTCTGTCAGTACCTTCCCATGGCTCTCAGCTGGAACTCCTCCAGCTAAGTTCTTTTGCGCAAATAATATCTTGCCAGCAGTTTCACTGGCCGTGTAGTTTATCTGCGGGCAGTTTTTAAAAAGCCAAAACAGAAGTTCTCACCACGGCGTAGTGGGTTAAGAACCCACCTGCAGTGGCTCTGGTCATCCTGGAGGCATGAGTTTCGATTCCCAGCCCAGGGCAGTGGGTTAAAGTATCCAGCGTTGCTGCAGCTGTGGCATAGGTCACAGCTATAGCTCACGTTCGGTCTCTGGCCTGGGAACTTCTGCATGCCGAGGATGTGGCCATAAAAATAAATAATTCATTAAATAAAAAGCAGCCCAAACAGGAGGCCGCTGGTGGCTCAGCAGGTTACGGATCCAGCACTGTCACTGCCCTGGCTTGGGTAGCTGCTGCGACACAAGTCTGATTCCTGGCCCCAGCACTTCTACGTGCCAACGGGTGCAGCCAAATAAATAAATAAAATAAAATAAAGCAGCCCAAACAATCAAGGGCTCTGGGACCCCAAAGGAGCTGAGTACTGCCCAGCTCGTAAGGGGTCCCCCATCTCTGAGCCCTGCAGGGTCCTCGGGGAAGGACGCTTGCCGGTCTCCGTTCCCTCTGGCACTCTCAGAGTTAATGCTTCAAGCGTTTATCCCTGTACCTTTTCTGTTCTCAGATAACTCAGAAATGGTTGGATTAAGAATGTCAAACTTGGCCTTTAGGTAATCCTCAGTGCAGAAGGCAGCAGAGTTAAATCTGAAGGGAAAAACGGTTAAAAGATAAAGAAGTTCTGAAGCAGAGGGAGGAGCCGGCGCTTCTTATTTCAGGGAACACAGAGACATTTTCAAAACCCTTTCCATCAATTAGGTGCCTGGGTATTTTCTGCACCGTCATCAGGGCCCTTCTGGTGCGGGCTGCAGGAGGCCAGACACAGAGGGGGGGCTCGAAGACCCTTCCGTCTTTGGGATCTCGCCGCTGGAGGCATCTCCACGCTCTCAGCTCTATCGAGGTCTTGTCTCAAGAGCCTCGGCTCAGATCTTGTTCCTGCCCCTGGCAGTTTGTGGGAAGTTGGACAAATGATCTAACCCCTCGGAAATTGTTTCTCATCTGTCAGTTGGGGGTGCTAACAGTGTCTGTCTTAACAGAGCCGTTGCTGTGAGTTCACTTACAAAGATCCTTCCTGCAGGGCACGGTCCACAGGAACTGCTGACTAATCGTCAGCATTTTCATCATCGCCATCCTCCATCCTCATCGTCATCCTTACAAAAACTCATTCCTTTTCCCCTCCTCTCAGCACCACAGGGTGACAGATCAGGAGCCACCGTCCACCCTGGCAATAATGTGAGGGTTCAGCCCATTGCCTTCCATCTCCACCATGATGCGGGCTCTCACCAGCTACTGCCTGCATTAGACCCCAGCTCAGAGGCTGGCCGCTGGCCCCCAGCACCGCCCCACCCAGCATTCCTGCTGCCCAGCACTTCCCTTTTCAATTTGACTCTGGCTACTCTACTAACTGAAGCCTTAGTGCTGGGGCCACTTCGGATATTCCACAGACCCCACTTAACTCATACCCACCCCTGGCTCCTGGCTCAGCCCTTTTCGCTACCTAGAAGGTCTACCCTCACATTTCCGTTTCGTCTCTATACATTCAGTTTAATATCACTTTCTCTGTGAAGCTTTCCCAGTCAGCTCCAATATCTAATCCTGAATTTCTCTAACACTTTATAGCCTGTTTCTCGCTTTGAGAGGCATGGTTAATCAGACACTACCCGACTCATGATTAATGTATTATCTGTATTGGAGAGCAAACAAGCCTTGGTTCTGTCTGTGTGACTTGGGGGAAGTTGTTTAAATTCTCTGAGACTCAGTAGAACACATACAAAACGGAAGTGAACGGAAGTAACTCGATACACCTTGACTGGTTATATAAATGAGTAAGTGGATACACCTTGACCGGTTATAGAAATGAGCAGAGGGGGCCAGGTTCATCTTAGGCATGTAATAAACAGAAGACGCATTGTCCTGAGTGAGTGCATATCTGAAATCCCTTCAAGGACATGGCTTTGTATTTCTTTCCATGCTCATGTTGCCTAGAAAAATGCCATGCTTGCTGTATACTTTTAGTGTGTTGTGTTTTATGCCTGCTTATTGAATGAATGAATGAAACATACTTTTGCCCACCAATCTTTTCCGTCTCAATTAATATATTTGCCATCCAGCTACTCTGCTGTTCTCTGTCTCCTTGTGTGTGCACATATGTTTTGCAATTCCTCTAACAGACCCAGCCTCATAAGTAAAATAATTAGAACTCTCTAGAGAGCTTAAAATTCACTTCTAATACCAAGTTGTCAGAATGACTGAAAGTGCACCATTAGAGAGATTTTCATGTGGATGAAGCACTGGGTTCACCCAGTAGTCTTTTTTTTTTTTAATGCAAAAAATTCCATTTCCAGGTCTATATTCATCAGCTCAGGCTGCCTTAACAAATACCCCAGACTGGGAGACTGAAACGACAGAAATTCATTTTCTGACAGATCTAGAGGCTGTAAAGCCCAGGATCAAGGTGCTTTCGGGGTCGGTGTCTGGTGAGGGTTCTCTCTGTGGGCTTCAGACGGCCCCCCTCGCACTGTGTCCTCTCACGACGTTTTCTCGGTACGGGTGCAAGAGCGGACATGTCTGTCTCGCTACGTCCTTATAAGGCCACCGAGCCTATCAGATCAGGGTCCTTCCTTAACTCCTAGAAACCAACCCCCTTCAGGGCGTGGGCTTCAATATATGAATCTGTGGAGTCACAATTTGTTCCATAAAGAAAAATAATTCGTATCTTAATGTAAATTCCATCTTCAGGTACTTTTTCCTCCCGGGAAAAGACAGCAGGCTAGGTAGGGAGTAGGGTCCTACAAGTGGGGAAATGACTGCAGACAAACTTTATCGGGGCTTCCTGAGCACAAATTCCTTGCTGCCAAAGTACTGTCCTTGTCCAAATATACTGGGCTGTGTCACTCTATGTTTGTCGAAGCAGTTCAGACCCCCACCTGCTGAACCTTCAGAGCTGTGGGAGCGGAGGGTGGGTGTGGGCTGCTTACATTTCTTCTCATGACCCCACCACCGACATTAAATCCCAGCCTTCAGGCAGCTTCTGGCGATGGAGGTCACCTCTCTAGCCAATGGCCGGTGTAATCGGTTTCAGGTAACTGTCCCCACTCGTGACGGGGACACTGTGAAGATCAAAGCCATAAGGTCTAACACCTACTCAAAACACAGAGCAGAGATCTCTGTAAGGAAAAGGGTGTTTAGAGAGAAAAGCAAAACAGAAAATGAGTTTCCAAAATGCAGTGTGAATAAACTTTCATAAATCACTGCCAGCCCAGAGGGGTTTCTTTATTGTTGTTGTTCTTTGCAGTTATTTGTTTGCTCTCTAGTTGCTCTTAAAACTAGAATCCTCCCCCACCTTTATGTCTGTTGCCTTTTATGATAATAATTTTTTAAAGAGTGCGAACCAGTTGCCTTGTAAAATGCCCTTTGTATTGCTTTCTTATTGCTGTGAAACAGATGACTGTAAATTTATCAGCTTAAAATAGCACCTTCCCGGCTCCCCAGTTTCTGTGGGTTGGGAGTCTGGGCCTGGTCACTTGGTCTTCTGCTCAGAGTCTCACTAGGCTGAAACCGAGGTGCTGGCCAAGGCTAAGAAGCTTCAAGGTTCTCGTCAAAGCTCCCTGATTGTTGGAAGAGTTCAGTTCCTTGCAGTGGTTGGTCTGAGGTTCTTAGGTCATAAAGGCCACCATCTGCCTGCCGCTTGTCCTCTCCATCACACGGCAGTTTCCATCTTCAAGGCTGAAAGAAGAATCTCTGCTGCAGCTTCTCTCCCCAGGAAAAGGGGTAAGCCCTTCTTTAACTCCTCCTGACTAAGCGGGTCAGGTGCACCCAGCATAATCTCCTTCCCAGTAGTTATCTAAAAGTCAACTGATCAGGGACTTTAACTGCATCAGCAAACCCTTCTGCCTTCCCCATATGCACAGTCGCCCCTCGGTATTCATGGGGGCCTGGTTCTAGGAACCCCCAAATTCGCAAATGCTCAAGTCCCTGGTAAATGGACTTATATAAGATTGCCTAGTATAGTTGGTCCTCTGTATCCACAGGTTTTGCATCTGAAACCCACAGCTATGGAGGGCTAACTGTCTGTAAATGATCAAGGGAGGGACTGTCCATCGTGCACAGGTCCTGCCCCTTCCTTCCCATCCTGGGAAGCTGTCACATCCTTCATTCTGGATTTACCAGACTTGTCTGTTTCCTCATAATTAAAGTCATGTTTTCGGCAAGAACACTGATAAGGTGGTTCAAACAGGTGTTCTTGTCTCCAGCATCTCTGGTTATCCCCTTGCTCCATAATCTCCCAGGCACACACTCAGCTCACCGACCAGAGCCCTCGGGAGACACTCCACTTCTAAAACACAACAGGAGAGGAAGGCTGTCCATTTGTCTAATAGCTCTAACCCCATCAGGATATTAGTGGACTCGGCACCTCCCCGGGGTGTCCCCCACCCCAACCAAGAGGAAGAACCAGATATTGGTGGAGTGTGCAGATCCTGCAGAAAGACTGCCTGGATTCAAATTCTGATTTCAACACTTACTAGCAAAGGGCTAAACTCTCCATTTTCCACTCAAAACATATATATATTCATATCCCTACATGGAGCTCACCCCTAACATTTTTAAGGTCCAGAGGGAGAGTACAAATGGTAGCTTATACACCATATGCCAAAACAGTCAAAAGTAAAGATTAAGCGTGCAAATCTCTATGGGAGTTCCCATTGTGGCACAGCAGAAACGAATCTGACTAGTATGCATGAGGATGCGGGTTCGATATCTAGCCTCTCTCAGTGGGTTAACGATCCGATCTGGCATTGCCGTGAGCTATGGTGTAGGTCTCAGACACAGCTCAGATCCCACGTTGCTGCGGCTCCAATTCAACCCCTAGCCTGGGAACCTCCATATGCCACAGGTGCGGCCCCAAAAAGCACAAAAGAAAAAAAGCTATTAAATCTCAAAATAGGACCTGCTCTATCCTCCCACCTTGACACATGCATATTTATGATGACCTGGGATCTCAAGGCCTGAGTTCAGAATTTTGGCCTCCACGGAGGTCCTTGCTGAAATGAGATGCTCTAGGGGAGACCATGCCCCAGGTTTCTGCTAGAGGTTCAGTCTCCCCTCTTCTCTTCTTACCCCGGCTCCATCCCACATTACAAGTCACATGGAAGTAAGTTTACTGACAGCCCAGCCCACGTGAAACACTTTCTGTGTGTCCATCAGCCACGCAGAGGCCAGCCCAGGCTTGGAGACCCAGGATCCTACTGTTGACATAGCCTGCCAGCAAAAACACACCCGGGTACAGGGCCTGCTCAGAGCTTAGCTCAGGGAAGGAAACCAGGGTATGTCCCCATAGAGCAGCTGCTTACTCTCTGGGGAGGGACACATCTGGAAAAGAGCCAAAATATGGCCCCTGAAGCAGGGAGTAGAGGCATTTCTTATCTGCATCTAAGGGTGAAGTTGACCTGTCTCATAGAGTTGGATGCAAAACAAATGAGAAAAGGTGGGGTGAGTCCTTAGATCAGGGTCTGATACAAAACAAGCTTCACTCTAGGTTAAGTCATTATTTTCAGATGCCCCTTCAATGCAGAAGGGAGAAATGTCCAGCTCACCAGCATCTGCAGCTGAATTCTTCTGAACTCTTGCATTTTCTAGCATCTTCTCAAACCTAAAGGCAAACAGAGAGGGAAAGCTGCAGGCAGGTTGTGTTCTCAAATCAATTGCTGCAGCCAGGGATGGTGTCATGTTCTAAGCCATGTAAGTCAAATTAAAACCCCTCATATTCCCCTACCTCACACAGAGACTGCCTGATGAAACCACCGATCACAGACAGGGACCCAACGCACAGCTCACCATGTCTGACATCCCCATTCCTTCTTCATTTGGCCTGTGTATTCATTCGCTGTCTCTCCGAATCCTCCTTCTGTTTATGAGTTACCGTTAATTACCGAATAAATCACGAATACATGCTAATCTGGAAGAGCT
The DNA here is from genome assembly GCA_004024745.2 of Catagonus wagneri. Taxonomy (NCBI): domain Eukaryota; kingdom Metazoa; phylum Chordata; class Mammalia; order Artiodactyla; family Tayassuidae; genus Catagonus; species Catagonus wagneri. The sequence continues at coordinate 5,590,059 of PVHT020000113.1, forward strand.
TGTCTTTGAAAAGCTCCTTCCTGCCTCCCCAGTTTGTAGAGAGCTGTGTTGGGATGGCAAATGCATCCTCGGCTGGCAGACTTTGTCTTCCTTAGAATTTAGGTGTGATCTATATTCAAATGACAGTTTAATGAGCCTTTTCCTATTTCCAGAAACCTTATCACATCATTAAAGCGTAGAAATGAATAATACATCTAGCAGTTGGATTAAGCTGAACTTGAGACCTGATGCATCTTCAAAGAGAAAAAAAAAAATGGAGGCGAGGCAAAAACCGAGGGATGCTGAGCCCAGGAGAATGGGTTAAATGAGAGGGTCAAGAAGGGATATTTTTATTCTCATGAACCAACATAGGTAAATGTCACCAGCATTTTTCAAAGTCTTAATATGGCACTCCTATTTCTCTGGGCATGGACTGGAAGAGGATTTTGGAAAATGATCTGCCACCAGTCGTCACGGCAAAGAATGAAGAGTCTACCTGCCGTGACACCATTGCAAACAAGATGTAAACCACCTGCGTTTGTGTCCACACCATCCCCAACTTCTATCTCAAGGGTAGGGGAGCTCACAGTAATTACAGGCCTGAGCCCTAAGGTCAGAACTCCTCCCCGGTCCTTGGGTTGAATAGCTTGACCTCATTCAGCTTCAGATTTTTTCATCCGCAAAATGAAAAGAGTTAGTGTAGCTGCTTTGATGGATTGTAGAGAAGATCCAATGAGTAAGCCGAGAGCCAATTCTTAGCACAGGGCTTGGTACGCAGTAAGAGCACAGTCCTTTCAGCTATTCCTTTTTCGTTCCTCGGTAACTTTACAAGTGTTATTTCCTCTGCTGAGAATGACCTTCTACCTTCCTGGCCATCAGCCCAGTCCACTCTCCAGCCTCAATTCTCCAGTACCTTCTCTTCCTGAGAACTCCTACTCATCTCACAAAACCCAGTTGAAATGTTCCCCACCCTGATCCTCCCAGACACAAATGCTTCTTTCTTCAACCACCCTAATTCCTTTGACAGACTTGTGATCAAAGCAACATGTTGCTGGTATTTTGTGTTTTACAGTGAGTTCTTAAATGGTAATTGAATGAGTCAGGGTTGAGTTTTCTCTCCTTCCTGACGTGTAGAAATACAGAAGTCAGGGCACATGTCCAGGTGACCTCAAGGCTCTCTGTTCAACACTGGCACATGGCTATGTTGTTGATAATAGCTTTTCATCACCCCAGAGCAAACCCTGTAGCAAAGTCAGCCAAGAGAGCAAACATTCTAACCCAGACACATCCCCTCTGGACTGTAGGCGTGAAGGTGGCAAGTAAGGTCCCCTCTCAGTAAGACCGCTCTGGACAAATCCTCCCAGATGCTAGAACCATGGAAGGCATTATTAGCGACTCCCTTCCTCCCACACACACTTGGGAACCTCCGGGGTCTCTGGGTACCACTCAGCGTGCCCCCACTGACCACTTCTGCATCCCTCTCATCACAGCCACAGGTCCATGTAAACAGGATCTCCCTCGAGGTCCAGCATCTTCTCCTAACCGGCCCCCTTTTATCTTCCTGAAGAATAAAGCAAATAATGACATTCTCTTACTTTTAAAGAAATGGAATTTTTCCTAATAAAAGCAACCCAAACTTTTTTTTTTAATAGGCAAGAAATAGATTTATTAAGAAAGGAGGCTTGCGAGGGATACAGGTGAGCGGGCGAGGAGGCTCTGCCCGAGGACTAAGCAGGAAAGAGGGGAAAAGACTGCCTTCTTCCTCATTCTTCCAGTAGCATCAGGCTTACACCATGAGCTCCTCCTCTGTACCAGGTAAGAGAGTATTTGACCCGTGAGGCCAAACGAGAACTGAAGGAACCCAAGCTTCTAAGCGAAGAGGTAGAACCCTCCATATTCTGCTTTCAGTTTCTTTTAGATTTGCTTCCTTCCACGTCCCCCTGTGATGTGTTATCTCTGTGCCATTGTAAACCTCTAGCACAGTGATCTTTTAAATGTATGAATCAGATCCCTACGCTCCTTTGCTTCTACCGATGTTTATGGATCTGCCCTGGAGCCCTCGAAAACCGTTCAGCGGTTCTCCGAGACGTGTCAGTGGTCCGTGCCCAACATAAATCCACGCATAGGCTCACCTAAGAAAAATGCGCAGGGATGTACTGAATGGGGTTATTTGGGTTAGCACCAAAGACAGTCACCTAAACTGTTTAACAGTTACGGTAGAATGGATCAGTTATGTTATAATCACACAAGGGAGCACTATAGAGCAATGATAATAAATTTTCTAGGGCTACAGGCAATGGAGTGAATGAATCTCACAAACATAATTTTGAGTAACGGAAGCCAAACACAAATAGTACAAATGTGTGATTCCTTTTAGGCGAATTTAAAAAAAAACAAACTTGGAGTTCCCTGGTGGCCTCGCAGTTAAGGGTTGGGCATCGTCACCGCTGTTGCTCAGGTTCAGTCCCTGGTCTGGGAACTCCCATAGGCCTTGGGCATGCGCCCTCCCCCCAACTAAAAAGGTAAAACTGTTCAAAACCAGAACAGTTTTGCCCTAAAGGGAAGTTTGACCCACTCACAAGGGAGTATAGTGGGTAAAACTGGCCTCCCAGAAAGGCATATCCAAGTCCCTGCCCCGATACCTGTGACTGTGAGCTCATTTGGAAATGAGGTCTCTGGAGATGTAATTTAGTTAAGGATCCCGAGCTAAGAACCCCCTGGACAAGGGTGGCCCTAAATCCAGCAGCCTTACGAGAGAAAGGAGAGGGTGACTGGAGACACGTGGAGGGAAGATCACGGGAAGGTGAAGACAGAGGCTGGAATGCTGTGTCTACACACCGACGGCCAACGATGCCAAGGACTGCTGAGTGGCACCAGAGGCCGGGAGACAGGCAAGGAAGTGATTTCCTCCTCAGAGCCTCAGAGGAAACAAACCATGCCAGTACCTTGATTTCAGTCTTCTGGCCTCCAGGAGTGTAAGAGAATAAATTACTATCGTTCGGGGGGAGTTTTTGTTTGTTCTTTTTTTTTTTTTTTTAGGGCCACACCCACGGCCTACGGAGGTTCCCAGGCTAGGGGTCTAATCGGTGCTGCAGTTAACAGCCTACGCCACAGCAACAGCAACGTGGGATCTGAGCCATGTCTGTGACCTACACCACTGCTCATGGCAACACTGGATCCTTACCCACTGAGCAAGCCAGGGATCAAATTTACATCCTCATGGATCCTAGTCTTCTTCAATAATGCTGAACCACAAAGGGAACTACCAATTACTATAGTTTTAAGCCATCCAGGTGTTCGTAACTTGCTACAGTGGCCCCGAGATCCTAATATTGGGCATCAGAGGGGGACCTGGGATGCAGGTGTGATTCTTTTTCTTGTTCTACATTCAGTTTGGGAAGATTCATTCAGCAACACTTCGCTACATGTGCACTATTCAATACATATGTTATACTTCAAAAAATTTAAAAGTATCTATAATTTCTCTTTATTATACTCTGAAAGAAGACCTTCTTATTGCAGCGGTAAGAATAAGATATGTGGGAGGTCCCACTGTGGCTCATCAGACTAAGGACCTGACATAGTGTCCATGAAGATTTGGATTTGATCCCTGGCCTTGCTCAGTGGCTTAAGACCTGGGGTTACAAGCTGCAGCGCAGGTCACAGGTGCAGCTCAGATCCGGTGTTGCTGCAGCTCCAATTCAACCCCCAGCCTGGGATCTTGTATAGGCCACAGAGCAGCCATAAAAAGAAAAAAAAAAAGAGTAAACTAGGTTGTTGTCTAATAACCAATCGTCCCCTCTGACCAAGGACAACAAAAAATCTGTATGTCACCAGTGCAGCACGCCTTTGGGGGGACAGCTGTGGCTCTACTTCACATCATCTTTATGAACCAGATCAAATTTTAATTCCTGGAATGCCCTTGGGGCACACTGGGTTAAGGATCGAGCTTTGTCACTGCAGCAGCTCAGGTGGCTGCTGTGGCGAGGGTTCGATCCCTGGCCTGGGAATTTCCTCAAGCCAAAGGTGCAGACCAAAAAAAATTTGAACTCCTGTGTGACGCTTTCCAGAAATCTCTAGGCAGACAAGTGATACAACAGAGATGTCTGTCTCCAATTATACTACTTTTATTTTGGCTGCTTGCTTGCACATTTATTTCTGGCACTAGGTGTGAATACCCAGACTGCAGGAATATCATCTTTACAGTGCACTGCTTAATGATGGGGAGCACATTTCATATCAAACCTGCTGTCAGATTCGGGTTTTAATGCCATCTCTAGTGACCTCAGGCAACTTCATGAATCCCATTTAGCCTGTTTCCTCATCTGTAATAAAGGGGGAGTTCTACCACTGACCTTGTAATATTATCGTGAGGATTACAGGAGCTCCTACCATGACATAGTGGGTTAAGAACCTGACCGCAGGAGTTTCTGTCGTGGCTCAGCGGTTAACTAATCTGATTAGCATCCATGAGGACACAGGTTCAATCCCTGGCCTTGCTCAGTGGGTTAAGGATCCGGTGTTGCCGTGAGCTGTGGTGTAGGTCGCAGACATGGCTTGGATCCTGTGCGCCTGTGCTGTGACTGTAGCATAGGCCAGCAGCTACAGCTCTGATTTGATCCCTTGCCTGGGAACCTCCATATGCCATGAGTGCAGCCCTAAAATGACCAAAAAAAAAAAAGAAAAAAAGAACCTGACTGCAGACTCAGGTTGCTGCAGAGCTGCAGAGGTGCAGGCTCGATCCTGGCCTGATGCAGTGGCTTAAAGGAGCCAGCATTGCAGTGGCTCAGATTCAGTCCCTGTCCCAGGAACTTCTATATGCCTGGAATGCAACCATAAAAAAAATAAATAAAGAATAAAACATACGTATGGGCATTTGGAGGGTTTTCTGGATACAAACTGTTATATTTGGAATCGATGGTGGGGCCCTACTGAACAGCACAGGGAAATGTGTGTGATTGTGTCACTTGGCTGTACAACAGAACTTGAAGAAACATTGTAAATCAACTATACTTTAATTTAAAAAAATTTTTAAATAAATAAAAAAAACAAAAACATATGTCAATTTCTTAAAACAACCCAAAGTCTATACGAGGTGTTCAGTAAATGTTTCCTGTATATTTAATGTTATTTCATAACTACGTCAAGTCATGTCCGATCTAGGGTAAGCAAGACAAAACCCTGGCCTTCGTGGGCTAGGCTGCTATCGTTACTATTATCAGCTGTTATTTGTATGCACAGTAGCTAGTGCAGTGCTTGACACACAGTAGGCCTATAATAAATACGGTTGAACAATTACTATGCGTCTTCTGACTCCAAATTGCCAAGCTTACTCCTCTCTTCTGGCCCTTTCAGGCTTTACCCTTAATATTTTTTCTCCCTAGATTCTCATTCTCATTTTTCCATGAGTCATCCCTTTTAAAAAATTAGCTTTTTGGGTGAGTGTTTGAGCCTAATCACTTTAGCATCGCATCCATAATAATCCATGTTAACAGATGCCCTATTTATGGGGAAATGTAAAGCCATGATGTGGGGAAATTATTCATCTCATGTTTTTGTTGAAGAAGCAAAACACACAGTAAATTAAGTCTGGTCTTCTTGAAATTCTGCATTTTCAAAAAAAAAAAAACACTGTGATAGGAACTGGGAAGCACACTTTGTACCACGCGGCATTAATTATTTAGTCATTCTGAATAGGTTTCAATTGCATTACATGGAACAATGTAAGAGCCCTCCAGTGGCCAAACAGTCCCTCTCAAATCCCAAGGGTTATTTGCTACAGACAACATCTCCAACGGAATGAAATGCCTGCTTCATCTTCTGTAGGGAGAGAAAGAGGGTGAGATCTATTAAAGTCCCATTTTCCCATTTTAAAAAGGACTCTTGTCTGATTCCAAACACTCAGACATCTTTGAAGCAAATTGTTTTATCCTTCAAAGCAGAGATAACACCTTCTTTCTGGCAGTCACCCACGACAATCAAATCGTACTCTTTTACTGAGCAGCTACTATAGGCCCATCACCACGCTGGACTTTCTGGAAGGATGTAGTCTATGGAGGGAGGGAGAAAGATGAACAGGACACACAGCTTCTAGCCTCAAGGTTCTTTGGATCTGCTCCTTGAGACAACATAATGATCATTGATAGGGCTACACCTGATTTTTCTCATCCGAAACCATGCTTGGCTGGCCCTCTCTCCAGGGCAGGGCAGAGAAAGTGACTCATAAGGTAAATACAAGTGTATTTGAAATTTGCTGATGGTAAGCACTTGTCTAGGTCCTGGAGGGGGCAGAATCAATACAGACTTGGTCCCTTGCTTTCTTGGCCCTTACAGTCTGTTGGGGGAGAAAAACAGTGAAGAAACGATTGTATAGAGACCTGACAAGTGCTGGGACAGATAACGGATGGGAGCTATGACGGCCCACGGAGGAAGCGGACGTGTCTAAGACTAAGGGGGGCTGGTGGTCAGGGAAGCTCCTGGGGAAGTGACATTTAGGCCGATGCCTGAAATGCCCCTGGGGCATCGGGAAGTTCCAAGGCTGGGGGTCACTTTGGAGCTGCAGTTGCAGGCCTACGGCACAGCCACAGCAATACCAGATCCACGCTGCATCTAAGACCTACACCACCGCTTACAGCAATGCTGGATCCTTAACCCACTGAGCGAGGCCAGGTATCCAACCCACATCCTCATGGACACTCTGTTGGGTTCTTAACCCACTGAGCCACAACAGGAACTCCCATATTTTTATTCTTGACCAAACTTACCCTCCAATTCCACTCCATCCTGAGGTCAGCTCCTTGGTGCCGACCTATTTCTGGTTCCTGGTCTGTATTCTCACATCCCAATAAAAAAAAAAAAAAAACCCATTCCTTTCCTGTGACCGTTTTTCAAGCACTGTTTCCAATATTTTTCCTCCTGCCTCTCCGTCCACACACACCCTGGTCGAGCCCCTCTGCTGGACCCACCCAGCTGGTTCACAGGCCAGGCCTGGGTCAGGCGGGAAGATGCCGGAACAGCTGAAGCCGTCCTAGGGCCGCCTCGGGTATCGGAGGGTCCCAGGGCTGCGTTCACTCTCACCCGCAAGGATCGCCAAAGCAGGGTGGTGGGAAGAGTGGTCCAGCATCCAGGTCAGGACAGGAGAAACTCCGGGGTGGTGTGGGTGTGTGAATTGTCCCTGAGATGAACAGCAAATCTGTGTGCACCTTGGGACCTGGCTGTGAAATGATGTTCTAACGAACATCTCTATGTATAAGCCCCTCAAAATCAATCCATCTGGAGTTCCTGTCGTGGCACAGAGGTTAATGAATCCGACTAGGAACCATGAGGTTGCAGGTTCGATCGTTGGCCTTGCTCAGTGGGTTAACGATACGGCACTGCCGTGAGCTGCGGTGTAGGTTGCAGACGCGGCTCGGATCCCGCGTGGCTGTGGCTGTGGCCTAGGCCGGCGGCTACAGCTCCAGTTAGACCCCTAGCCTGGGAACCTCCACATGCCGTGGGTGCCGCCCTAAAATGACAAAAAAAGGCAAAAATAAAAAAATCAATACATCCATACAGACAACAAGAGAGGGCGACACCCTCTCTGGGATCTGACCCAGGTGCGCATGAAACCTGCCCCGGTGCCCTGTCAGACCCCATCCCCCGTGGCCATTAAACCTTCTCATGCTTCACTGTCAGCCTGGAAATGACCCCCGGCCTTCAATATGGGAAAAGAATGATTCTCAAAAGGAAGTAAACACATTTTCCTTCTTCATCCCAGAAAACACTTCGCAGGGATAAATAAGGAAGGTTAGACCTTCGAGCTAAGGGCCCGGGGGACAGGCTCACAGCTTATACTTGTGCAGAAAGTCATTTGGGCCCAGCAGCTTCTGCACCGTAGAGGGCAAACCTGCAATTCCTTTCAGCCCGGCTCTCACATTACCTGCTGCTTGGGTGACCTCCGCAGGTGGTCACAGCTCCCAGGGGGGTGAGCTCCCCAGAGGAGACGCGTGCAGACTTTGAAATTGAGGAGGGGAGTTCCCGCTAGCATCCATGAGGACGCACGTTCGATCCCTGGCCTCACTCGGTTAAGGATCGGGCATTGCTGTGAGCTGTGGTGTAGATCGCAAACGCGGCTCGGATCCTGCTGACCTGTGGACCAGATCCGGAGCAAATTAGACAGAATTTTACCTTTCTCCACGGGAGAGCCTTTTATCCTAGAGGTTAGAAATGTCAAATAGCCTTTGACTCATGCTGACCATCTCTGCAGGCCACGGGCTCCCTCCCAGCTGAGTTTTCTCTTCCAACACAAGGCCTGGAACGCAAAATAAAGAATAAAGGAGGATGCTTTTAACATAAATCATGGCCGGGGAGTGATCCAAGCATCCTCTGACTGGTCTTCCCTTGTTGATTTTCCTGGAAGCCCCGAGGGCCAAGAGATGGGACCGGCTGGAGCAGATGATTTTTCATACAGAAGCTGTGGTCCCACATCGCTACATTCAGACGTCGTGCAGGATATCCCCCAGGTTAGATTAGGAAAGAGAAGAAGCAGCAGCTGTCCTTTAGTCCTGCAGACTTCCTCCAGATGACCACAGACACTCCCTCCAGCCACCTCCGCCCACCACCAGATGTCATTCCTTTCTATGACCATCCCGGTCAATCACGTTGACGTTGGTAGAGCTCTGACTCTTAAGCATGGGCTTCCCCAAATCCCCCTGTGGAGGTTTTACAAAATGCACATGCCTCAGATTTTCCCCATGGGAATTCTTCCTTTTTTCTTTTTTTTTTTTTACTTTTTGGTTACACTCGCAGCATATGGACGTTCCTGGGTCAGAGATCGAATTCACACCACAGCAGCAACCCAAGCTGCCAGAGTAACATGCCAGACCCTTAACCCACTGAGCCACAAGGGAACTCTCCCATGGGAATCCTTGTTTAGTTCTTGGGCGTGCATATTTTTAAAAATGTCTTCTAGTGGCTACATAGGAACCCTTGGCTCAGAATCCCTGCTTTAGAGAATACAGAATGGAGGGGAGTAAGAGTGAGGCCTGGAGCCTCCTATCTTCTGGGCTCTAAGAGGCAGGGGCCATGTCTTCTAATCACGCTGTGGTCCTTAGAACCTAGCACAGTACACCTCAAAGGATTGTTCTCATAGCCATCGCCTCACAGATGCACAAGCCAAAGTTCCTGTTGTGGTTCAGTGAAAACGAACCTGACTAGTATCCCTGAGGATGCGGGTTCAATCCCTGACCCCCACCCCGGAGGTTTAAGGATCTGGTATTGCCATGAGCTGCGGTGTAAGTCACAGACGTGGCTCGGGTTCCAGGTTGCTGTGGCTGTGGTGTAAGGCTGGCAGCTGCTACTCCAATTTGACCCTTAGCCTAGGAACTTCCATATGCCACAGGTACATCCCTTAAAAAAAAAAAATAGAAAGAAAGAAAGAAAGAAGGAAATATACCTGTTGAATCTCTATGGAAATGGTGAGTCCAGGGAGAGGGCCGTCCAGAGCATCAGGTCGAGGTGTCTCAGTCTCAGGCTTGGTCCCATCACCACCTGCCCGGATGACCTTGAGCTAGGCAGACACTTGAAGACTTTTCCAATCTGTTTCTTCATCAGTAGTTAAGGCGGGGTTAGAATAAATAAATAAGTTCCCTACTGACACCAGAACTACATGATTAAACACTTATGTAATGGATCTTTAATGAATTCGGTATTTTTTTCCCCTTGGGAATCTCAATCCTTGGTTTCATGGTCTAACAGTAAAACGCAAAGTGATAAGAATTATAGGAATCGAACCAAGAATTTTAACTCTGTCATCAATTCCTATCTGGCTAACTCTCTGCTCTTCCCGGTGCTCACGTGTCAAGGGAGGGTATTAAGGGAAGAAACAGGTGCGGGCAGAGCACCGAGCCCCTAGAACTAGGGATGGGTCTACGGAGGTCACCGCCTGACGTTACCAACAGGGCCCAAAGCCAATCTTGGGGACTCCAGCTCAGAATAAAGGAAAAATATGGGTAAAACTTCCAGCCACGCAAGGGACTTTTCCCTTGCAAAGATCTTGCTAAACAAATAAATAGGAAGGAGGAGAAAATGGCTGTATTTGAAGTAGAATCATGAATCTAAAGAGAATGTTTTCAAAGATTTCTACGATGCATCAGCAGCCTCTTAAAGTAACAGAGAAGAGTTTAGATCCATTATTTTGTTTCCGTGGAAAATAAACAGCAGGGTCGGGTGGAATGGCAATCGTGTATTTTGCCCTCAATCCCCATTCATCTTCTGTGCCCATGCGTTTCGAAGACAGGAAAGCATCTCCCCAATTAACAGCTGGAGCAGGAAGCATGAGGGGGCGGTAGGCCAGCCTGGGCTTGCCAGATGCTGTGTGTCTAGGGCCTGAGGTCAGAACGGATGTACTCTCGAAGAGACAGTGGCTGAGCAGTCTTTAGGGTCAGCGAGACCAAGCCCTGCCCGGGCAGGAGGCTCCAGAGCTTCAGGAGCCCACTTGGTGCTGTAGCAGCAGAAATGCCCCCAAGCCGAGTGCCTCCATCCCCAGGTTTTGTACCTCGAGATCTTCCTGTCCCTGCCGCCTGGGGACATGCCTATTCGGAAAGTCTGCAAAGTAGCCCCACAGCCCAGCACAAAGGCCTCCCCCTCTCTGTCCTACCCTCCCCTGCAAATCAGCTCTGCTGCCTCCTGGAAAGCAAAGCAGGGAAACCAGATAAGCTGTGTGCTTCTTTGGCCAGGGAATCCGCTTGCCAGAGCTCCTACAGGCAGGTTCTCCCTCCCATCTGACCACACTTCCTCGCTTCAGAAATGACTTCACCAACCCAAAATAGCAGCAGCCACGATTAAAAAAAAAAAAAAAAAAAAAAGCTAGGCTCAGCCAGTGAGAGCCATATCAAGACATGAAAACCAAAAGGAAAATGCAAAACACCCACCAGGTATCCAAGCAGGGATTCAAAGGGTCCTCTTATGAGGCTGGAATAAGATGAACTGAAAGTCTGAGACTGGGGCTCCCAGAAATGGCTCTGCTCAAAAGAGGCAGCGGAGAAATTAGATGCAATTTTCCTAATGCCCCGCTTTGGTGGTTTTCTAAAAGATTTGGAAAACATCAGAGTTAGCAGTGGCTGGAGTTATCAGAGACTTTTCAACAACCAAGGGCACAGGGCACCTCCAATTCCAAAATGTATCTCACCCCCTAGGTCCAAAGGGAGGCACCCTCCTCTGTCCATGACACTGACCGTGGGAGAGAGAACCAAATCTTGCCAGCTGCAATCTCTCTCATCTCACCTTTCGGACTAAATTCCTGTCTAGCAATTACTGCCTGTGATGCTGAGCGGTAATGCATAGTTATCAGCAAGCACTCACCGGAGAGGTTAGCAGAGCAGGGCTTCCCACCGTAGCCTCAGGGAAGAGGCTTCATTATGTTTTTGCTGAGGTTACTTCACCCTATGGCTGTTTATAGTTATCTCCTCTCTGCCGAGCTGCTCAGCTAATCCGGGTCTGCCTTACGGCCTACTGCCCCTCCCCCACCAGAAGCAGGGCGAACTCACAGCCCAGACACCCCTTGAAAACATCAGACGGAGGCAAAGTCTTGGAGTGAGTCCTTCACTCCCGGGTTTCTCCTCCCAGACACACAAACTGGTACGGCCCGGATCTTACTTTTTAACTTAGGAGCTGAATGACCTGAAGACGTTTACTGGATCATTTTGGACCCCGTGTCCCCTTGCTTAAAATGGGGATCGGGAGTTCCCGTTGTGGCGCAGCGGTTAACGAATCCGACTAGGAACCATGAGGTTGCGGGTTCGATCCCTGGCCTTGCTCAGTGGGTTAAGGATCCAGCGTTGCCATGAGCTGTGGTGTAGGTTGCAGACGCGGCTCGGATCCTGTGTTGCTGTGGCTGCGGTGTAGGCCAGCAGCTACAGCTCCGATTCAGCCCCTAGCCTGGGAACCTCCATATGCCGTGGGTACAGCCCTAAAATGATAAAAAGGCAAAAAAAAAGGGGGGGGGGGATCAGCAATACCTCCTTCATGCTGCTTTTATGAAGATGAAATTGACTAATATAGAGAAAATAAACAGGTCACACAGTAAAATTCGATTGAGCCAAGCATCTTGGGCCTTGTTGAAGCTCGGGGAATGGTAGATGAGAGTATTATTACTTCCTATTGAGGTTTTGTTATGAAATTTGAAAGTAGCGGATACTATGTTGGAAAGAAGAGTCCATGAATACGTTAGCTGCCCTCCTCCCTCCCTCGCACAGGTACACCTGCCCCCCTTGGGGAGGGGGCACCTGCGCCCGGGCTCCACGCCCACCTCTGCAGCTCAGCCCTCTATGGCGCCTCCTCCGCTGCGCCCACGGCATCAGGACCTCACACACCGTGATTTTTGCGTGTTGAGGAGAGAATCGTCCTTTGTCGCCTCAGTTTATCTCCTGCTCAGTTCTCACCAAAGGAACGTCCCAGGAGAGGAGTCGCCTGCTCTGAATCCACACATTCCCTCGGACCCACTTACTGGCCCCGACGCTGCCAGAAGCGGAAGTCTCTCCCGTTGCTGTATTTAACCTTCTTACCAGCCCTGAGAGGCAAGTGCTGTTATGCGCCTTTCCCTACTATGTGTAAAAGCTTGATCTGGTTCAGCACTCTGTCTAAATGACATATGGGCAGGCGGAGGGGGAACCTGAGCCCTGGACACCTGAGGGGGTCTGGTGAGGAGACGTGCTGCACGCGGAGAGCCTGGCACAACGCGGACATGCAGTCTCGGGAATCCGATATCTTCCCTTCCTGTCCTCGCCTCCCAGAGTAAACCGTTATGTGCAGGTGGTCCTGCCCGAATATTTACCTGCCCCACCTCCCACCTCTGCACCCCTCGCACCCCTGCTGCAGCCACGATCTGAGCGTGGCCATTTTTCATCTCTGCACGCTGTGCCGGGGTCACCCCCTCCTCCCTCCAGCTATAGTCCCCCCTTACCACTTTTTAAAAAAATTCTTCTGATAAGAAACAGGCTTTACAGAAAAGGTAAACAGACATTTCTCCAAAGACACACAGATGGCCAAAGGGCACAGGACAAGATGCTCATTATTGTGAATTATTAGAGAAATGCAAATCAAAACTACCCTGAAGTATGTCCTCGCATCAGTCGGAATGGCCATCATCAAAAAGTCTACAAGCAATAAATATTGGAGACGGTGTGGAGAAAAGGGAACCCTCCTACACGGTTGGTGGGAATGTAAATCGGTGCGGCCATTGTGGAGAAGAGTATGGGCATACCTTCAAAACTGAAAAGAGTTACCATATGATACAGCAATCCCAGCTCTGGGCGTATATCAGGAAACGATGAAAACGCTAATTTGTAAAGTTACATGCATCCCAAAGTTCACTCTAGCATTATTTACAATAGCTACCTGTGTCCATCAACAAAATATGAATAGATAAAGATGTATTGTTATTATTATATGCTATGGAATATTACTTAGCCATTAAAAAGAACGAAGTAATTCCATTTGCAGCAATACAGGTGGACCTAGAGATGATCATACTTAGAGAAAGACATATTATATGATATCAGTTATTTGTGGAATCTGAAAAGTAATACAAATGAGCTTATTTACTAAATGGAAACAGACTCACAGTCATAGAAAACAAACTTATGGTTACCAGAGAAGTAAGGGAGGGGAGGGGCTCCTTTGGGAGTAGGGGATTAGCTTCCATATATAAAACGTATAAAGATATACTTTCATATATAAAACGATCAAGGAGGTTTCACTGTATAGCATAGGGAAATATGGTGAATACCTTGTAGTAACCTATAATGGAAAAGATTCAGAAAAAAAAGAATACACACACACACACACACACACACATATATAACTGAATCACTTTGCTGTACAGCTGAAACTAATACACCTCGCTACTCCACATGTCTGATTATAAACTCCCTCTTTGTTTGACTCTTTGTTTTATGACATTCAGAATCTTGAGGGCCAGAGTTTATGGCAGGCTCATAGTAGGCACTTAATACATATCTGTTAAATGAATTAAAGCCATCGATTAAAATTTGAAGACTCCCATTAGTTACTGACCCCTGCTGACTCCCTTGAACACAGATGATGAAGGCAAAAGCTGGAGTCATAGCAACTGAGAATCTGGAAAGAAGTGTGCGTAAAATTAAGGTCCTGCTTAGAGAGTCACCTATTCCGTGCCTTGTCTCTCTAGGAGCAGGGGGATTTCAGTCCTTTCCAGCCCCGTGAAAACTCTCACCACCTTTGAGAGTTCCCATCGTGGCTCAGTGTTTAACGAATCCGACTAGGAACCATGAGGTTGTGGGTTCGATCCCTGGCCTTGCTCAGTGGGTTAAGGATCCGGCGTTGCCATGAGCTGTGGTGTAGGTTGCAGATGCGACTCGGATCCCGCGTGGCTGTGGCTGTGGCTGTGGCGAAGGCCAGCAGCTACAGCTCCTATTAGTCCCCTAGCGTGGGAACCTCCATATGCTGCGGGTGCGGCCCTAGGAAAGACAAAAAAAAAAAAAAAAAAAAAAACCTCTCACCACCTTCTATGGAGCTTAAAAAAAAGAAAAAAATAAATAAAATGGAGGGGGGTGTTCCCGTTATGGCTCAGCGAGTTACAAACCCGACTAATATCCACGAGGATGTGGGTTCAATCCCTGGCCTCGCTCAGTGGGTCAAGGACTTGACATTACTACAAGCTGCGTCACAGGTCTCAGGTGTGGCTAGGATCCAGTGTTGCTGTGGCTGTAGCATAGGGCGGCAGCTGCAGCTCCGATTTGACCCCTAGTCTGGGAACTTCCATATGCTGCAGGTGCAGTGCTAAAAAGAAAATTTAAAAAATAAAATAAAATTTAAAAAAAGTTTTAATGGAGGGTGTTCCCGCTGACTGCGGCAGCCTGTGGACAGCGGGGAGAATGGAGCCCTGCGTGCAGAGCGGAGCTCCTCCAGGTCTGACTGCGATGGAGAAGCACTGCGGGCACTTCCAGGTGGCACTCTGGGTGGCTACACTGGCCCAGTCTGTGCTCAGATGCAGAGAGCTTTGTGGGTTCCATGAGGGCGCCCAGGCATCCATGTCCCGGATTTCCATTTTCCTTTTTCTCATCTCCATACATACTCCCTGACAAGATAGGCAATTGCCTGACTAGATGTTCACACTGGCCCAGCAGCATGGTCAAAGCCAGATCAAGAAAGAAGGGATTCTTGAAAGGCCAGGAAAAGGCAGAAAACAGATAACTAGCAACTGGGCTGAAGGACGTGATGGACCTGTGGCTGAGTCTAAAGGGAAGAGGGTGGTGCAAACGGTTTTGCCCCTGTAGGTGTGCTGGGTTCTGATTCACCCTCTCTGGGTGAACTTAGATTTGGCACAGTTCTCTTCTGTCTGATCAGGAGTGTGGCATTTCATAGTCACAGTGTAAGAAGGACCCTAGAGATATTAGCCCAAAATCCCTCATTTTAAGGGTGAGGAAACACAAGCTGGCAGAAGCCATGCAATTTGCAGGGGAGCCCGTGGACCACTTCGCCACAGCACTGGGGTGAGGGCCCAAATATCCCTCCGCATCTCTCAAGCATCATATCGCTTCTCAACAGTATTTCAGATTCTTAGAAGACAGCTCTCTGTGCCAAATAAACACAGAGTCTTGCTCTGTGTTGAACCTGGTAACTGAGAGTAACACAGCAGCTAAGGGCTGTTGAGAAAATTTGTCCAAGGTTTGCGTCTGTGCATTTGTCTTTGTGGTTTGATGCTGCCTTGAGTATTAAAGACAGGGAGTCTCAAGAAAGTCTAACCATCCCTTTTCCATGCTCTATGACCCCAAACTTGATGAGGTCCCTAGGGTTTTTATTTTCGCTACGTTTTCATTCCAGAAGCCTCTGCAGTTTGACTCCCCAGCAGCTCCTGCCCCAGCTATCCCTGTTCCACACACCAGCGTGCCCACCCACACTTACCAAACAGAAATCATTTTAGCAAGTGGCCATGCTGCAGACTGCTTCTCAACAGCTGGGCTCAGGAAAAGCTCTGGGGATGAGTTCGGATCAGGAGTTATCTTGCCTGGCACGCTGTTTCTGGATTTGCATACACGTGGGCTGAATGTTTTAATTAGGGCTGTCAGCCAGTCTGGTCATAGCTCCCCACCAAATGCTTTGCTTCTTAGGTGAGTGGGTCGAAGGCTGTTCTGCAGAGGGTTAGCGCTCTGGTTTCTAAAGAAGGAAAACAACACCTGGCTGACCGCATCTTATTTGTCCGTTCACATTCAATAGCTCTTCATCCAGGATGTACCGAGTGCCTGGCAATGAGCTAGAACGTGGGGATTCTAAGAGCAGGAAGACCTGGTTCCTGTTTATAAAGAAAACACAGATAATGGATGTTAAATGAACAGGTTGTAAACAGACAGTGGATAGTATATGTGCAATGTGATGATACCAAGATGCATGGGGCTGTCACAGAAAACCAGAGAAGAAACGGTTAACTCAGCCTTGGGTATGTGGGGGTGGGGGGGCAGGAATGGTTTTCATTACCGAGAATCAGGGAAGGCTTCCTGGAGGAGATGCTCAGAATGAATCCCAAAGGATCCACAGGAGCTAATAAGACAAAAGATGGAGTTGGCAAGGCTTTCTTGGCCGCGGGAACAGTAGGAACAAAGAAATGAAGAAGAGCCACAGCAAGAGAGGGAGGTGGATAAGCGATACAGGTGGCTTCATTTTCAAGAAGGGGTTGGCAGCTGAAAATATAGTTTGGGAGTGTGTGACAGGAGGAAGGGGACGAAGAAGGGATGCAGGCAGTGAACACGTACTTGATGTTGGTCCAGCGTTCCAGTCTATGGCTTTTCCTCAGCCCACAAAGCAGCCTCATAACATGCATAGAGGAGATGCCAGTTCTTTGTGAGTCCACCAGCGGTCCCCTAACAGCCAACCCAGTGATTCATCTTCCATCTCCATCCCGCTCTGTCTCCCACTGCCCAGCCTCTCTCAGCCTCCATCAGCTTCTCATTCCTGGCCTTCCTCAGAGCTCTCTATTTTCCCTTTCAGTCTCAATAGCTAATTCACTTCAGTGTAACCCCCAAATCTTCCTTTCCCTGGGGATTTATCCTAGGTCTTCCATTCTCATCACCACACCCAGCCTGCAGCTCCTCCTTTCTCTGGAGGTCTGGTCACGAATCGCCACCAGACCAAGAGGACGTGTCCACCTGAGTGATGGGCCTCTCCCCGAACATGTCCAGATGTGAACTCATGATTTCTCCATCTGACCTTCTTTGGAGAACCAGATCCCATTCTTACTCTGCTTTACCCCTGAGTCCTTCTTCTATCCTCAAACCTCATCCATCTTTAAACTGTGTCTTCTAATTCAAGGCCGTTCCCGGCACCAGCTCTTCTCACTCAGCCAAACCACCTGCTGCCCCCATCACAAAACTTCCTGTATAAATCTCGTAAGGGCCGTACTCTCTCCCCTCGGGGCTATTATCTCCAGTTTTAGAAGAAACCCCTGCTCCTCCCCAGAAAAGGCTCTCATTTGGTCTGTTGTTCCGATTAGAGTTTTCCACTGACTCAGGGTAAAACCCTAACTTAACTAAGCCTGCCTGGCACGACACTTTACCGGCTGCCCCTTCCAGGCTCCCCAGCCTTACCACCTACATCTTCGCTCATCAACACAGCACGGTGGCCTTTCATCATCTAAAGCCTGACACAGCTGATCCCTCCGCTTGAAATTCTCCTGCCCCAGATGAGCTGGAAGTGCTCCTGTGTACACTCACTGAGGTTTTCAACGTTCTGTCTCAG
Source organism: Catagonus wagneri (assembly GCA_004024745.2). Classification (NCBI taxonomy): domain Eukaryota; kingdom Metazoa; phylum Chordata; class Mammalia; order Artiodactyla; family Tayassuidae; genus Catagonus; species Catagonus wagneri. The sequence goes on from PVHT020000113.1 coordinate 5,607,786, forward strand.
AGTGGCCTCCCCCCTCATCAAGCATCTTAAACACAGGATATCTGTCTTCCTCACAGCTGTACACCCAAAGCCTGGCACAGCACCTGGTACGTAATAGAAATAACGCACACACATGCAAACATGCACGCGAACACCCCAGTTAACCTAAACTGAACTCCCCATCTGGCCAATCTGTAGGTTGATTCAAACGTCACCTCTTCTGGGAAGCCTTGCTTGATTCCACTCGACAGCCATAAAAGTTTTCCAGTCTGGTTTCGCTGAATGAGTATTACCTTTTTAATCTATCTGCCACTGGATTGAGTTCCTAAAGGGTGAGACACCCACCACGGGGCTAATCCAAGGTCCAGACTCAAACAACTTTCTGGTGACTAAATGAATCATCGGTTTACAGAAAGGAGAGCTGACGTTTGGAGAAGTCGAGTATCTTGTGACAACTCCAACACTGGTTACAGCTGTCTCAAAAACTTGGCTCTGGGTTCATAGATTTTTTTTTCCCCTTTAAAGCCAAAACGATCAACTCTGATTCTACCCCAGGGCACCACATCTGAGAAAACTCTCCGTAAGGGAAAACTCTCCATCGCCTCTTTTCTTAGGCAGCAGAAACTTCAGGCGTTCCCATCCCAGTGCTTGAAGGGCAGCCTGTCATTTACCATGGGGAGGGACGCCGGGAGTGACAACCCTCACGGCTGTGCATCCAAGTTGCTTTTCAAATGACACGTAACAACCGGTGAACCCCTAAAAGAACAGACACACTCAGTCACAGGCTGAGTGTCTCATCCTGAGTCGAACGTGCACTTGACTCCAGTTCTGCTGTTTCCCAATTTTGTGACCTTGAGTAAGTCACACTGCACAGAGCTTTTTTTTTTTTCCTCTCCACAATGAGAATAAAAGTAACAAGCCCTCACAATTGTTGTTCAGACAACAGAAAACAACAGCAGCAGAGATAACACTTATTTTTCATATGCCTTATTATTGTATCTCTGTGAATATACTGACATAGCCAGAGCTCCAGAAATGTTCTCCATGATGGCATCAAGCTACGCTTAGTCTGTACAACGATCTGTTGTTTTCAATAATGTCTCTGAGCCATGGATCCTCCTTAGCCCTCTTTGTTTGCCTCCTAACCCTTGAAAGTGCAGAGTAAGAAGAATTCAAAGTCAAATAACGAAAATATTTAAACGGATGAAGGATCCAGCACTGTTACTGCAGCGCCTTGGTTCACTGCTGTGGCATGGTTCGATCCCTGGCTCTGGAACTTCCACATACCGTGGGCATGGCAAGCAAGCAAGCAAGCAAGAAAGAAAGGAAGAAATAAAGGGAATAAAATAAAATATTTAGAGCCTCTCTGATACACTGCAGATCCACCATGGTCCTCTTTTGCATGGCTTTTGTGTAATCCTTCTTGGGATCACTTTAGCAAAATGTTTTGATATCCCCAGGGGAAAAAAGACACTCCAGAGAAACTCAGGATCCAGGAGAGGTAGAATAAACCTATGGAAGAGGTGTCCATGCGGGTTCAAGGCGTTTTTCCAAATGGGCCTGTGTGGATTCCACAGTTTTCATGCACAGTTTTTTGTTTTTTGGGGTTTTTTTTTAAGAAAAAAATTGATGCACTCCCGACATTAGAAATTCAGCCCAATGGTCCAAGCATCCTAGAAAGGTTTAGGTCTATTTCTGAGAATTTTCTCAGGCTTAGTCACCCCAACTTTTATTTGCCTTATATTATAAACCAAACATTCCCATGCTGTGTTCCAAGGGCCCTTGAAGGATTCTGCAAGCACTTTCAAATCTGATCGTGAGTTAAGTGTCATCTCTCACCTAAGGAAAAAAAAAAAAATTAGTGCTTTGCAAATACATCCACACTTATTTTCAAGTGTATTTTTATTGTAAATAAAATGTTTATCTGTATAAGATCATTACTGAACTTACAATAGCTGTTTGTCATTATGCATTTCCCTACAAAATAAGTATTCGAGGGATTACTAATAACTTAAATTGCAATGTGGGGAAACTGGCAAGGGGTGCCTTCCCCAAAATGTTTGACATAAAAAGCGATGCGATGCCAATAAAAGTTTAGGAATCACTCTTCAGGTCGGAACCCAGGATCTGAGTGGACCTGGCAGCCGGCTTCCCAGAGCAAGTCAGAAACATATGTGTGTTGCAAAATGACCTTGAGAAATCTTCCTGCTCCCGAAGATGAAGCTATTCGGGCCTGTCAGCCAACCTAATCCACCACACAGCCCTGGCACGAGATGCAGGGAGAGCTAATCTTTCCTCCTTCCATCTGGGGGGCGGGGAGGGGGGAGCTCGGCAGCAGCTGCCAGCCCAGGGCCTGGCCAACAGGAGGACGAGCAGAAAAGGGCAGTGGCAGCGCCCCCGGGGGGGCTTCGCTCCTCGGCTCATCCCGGATCCCTCTCCATCAGCCCCCACAAGGCGGCACCAGCAGAAAAGTCAGTCTGGCGAACCCGCGGCCGTGAGAACACAGCGGTGATGAGCAAGGTGACTAACCTCATCAAGCCATCACAAATTATATACTGTCTGTGTGGGAGGGTTCGCCGCCCCGCTTGCTTTGGGAACAGGAAACCGCGATTTTCCACGCTCTGATCGGATAAGAGGCTGCAAGCCTCCTAGTCCGCTTAGGTGAGGACCGGACCAGTGGGCCCCACTCACAGCAGGATCGTGTCAGGTTGGCAACCCATCAGCAAAGGTACACGTCGGTCACCCAGGCAGATCACTGCCTGCCACTTCGGTGACACAGACGTGGGCCCCGGTGAACTGACTGAGGGCTCCTTTTTTCCCCCCACTGGGCAGAGTGACGACCCACTGAACGAACGCCTGAACTCCCCCAGGCCTGTGTCCCTGCGCGGGAGGCAGGGTGCTGTAATAACCACCCGCTTTCCGCAGGGAGCCCGGAGCCCTAATGAAGGTGGTTTGTGAAGTGCGCTGAGGTTGCCGGGATGAAAGCTGAGCTCTGAGTGCAAACTATTATTGCTAATTAATTATTGTCAGCAGAACTATTTACTCTGTGTTTTCAGAGCTCGGCGACCTTGTTTACTGGTCAAAGAATGTTTTCCTTGTACATTTTCTATACTCTTCTCCCACCCACCGCTCCAGCTTGTAATCAGCCTCTCAGTCTTTCTGCCTTTCTCCCCCTAAACCCGTTTTCTTCCTTTCTTAGGTCGCTAACTGGAAAGCAAGGTGCCTGGCCTCCCCTCCTCGTACCCCAGACATAAGCAGACTTTCATAAAGGGAGGATGAGAAATCTTGAGGTACGCGAAGCCAGGCTGGAAAATAAGAGGGGATCTGAAACAAAATACCTGTAGTGTTGGCCAGGAAACACAGAATCCCTTTGGGGGAAAACTAGGCGATTAATCCTAGAGAGAATATAAAGCTAAAATATGGGAGTCTTTCTGCTAAGATGGTTTCTGCTGGTGCATGATTATGACCTCTGAGGGGCAATGACGCGCATGATCAGATGGCGGTGGCCGCGGAAATTCTGGGAGCAGCGAGCCAATCGCCAGGACAGCAAGCCTCCTCTTTATACAACCCTCCCCCCGCGTACCAACCCCCTCGCCCAAAGAACCCAAGGCCTGTTCAACTTCAATTTCTGTCTTCCATTAGTTAGGAAAACAATCCCATAGAATTCCTAGAATAAAGTGTGCCTCTGAGATTAAAAAGAGGGAGACCAGAGGCATTAGGAGAACAAAGCAGCCGGGCTGGAACAATGCATGTCTTCCCATCTTGGCTGCCACCTGGCGCTCACCACGCTGGCATCTGAATCAAGGGCATTGTGGATGCAAGACAAGAGGTTCCCCAGTGAACTGTAGCTTTTATGAATAAATTGTACTTGCCAAGATTGGTCGGTTGTTTGTGGACATTGATTTATTTTCTCTGATTCTTTCTGATTGTTATATTTTGGACAGTGCTTACCGATGTGAAAAAGCCATCTAGTACTGCTGATAAATCTAGAGATAACGGCAGAGGTCAAAAAAGTAGAGAGGAAGGAAAAGAAGTTGCTTGCCATAAAACGGGAAGACCTTTTAATGCAAAGAGCGTCAGTCTGTGCCCATTGCAATGCCATTTCACCCTATTTTGTCATTTTATAATTAGGTCATTAGCTTGTTTTTTGTTGTTGTTGTTTTTTTTTCCCCCCTTTGGAGTTAAGGACAGAATAGAGGACATTTCGAAAGCATATGTTTTATCTGAGTGCTTAGAGATTTCTGCTGGATTTCTTTGTTACTTCTTTAACTTTTACTCCCTTGACTGTGTGTGTGTGTGTGTGTGTGTGTGTGTGTGTGTGTGTGTGTGTGAAGAGAGAGAGAGGGAGAGAGAGCTGGGCGAGGAAGCTTGTGGTGTAGTAAGGATTAGCACCCTGGAGAGAGGCGTATTCTTGTATTGCTTTGAGTGTGCACACCTGATATAGTCAAGGTCATGATGGGAGCCTTCAAGGTGAGCCCCAGCTGCTCGACTCCCTGGGTCTCAGTGCTCTTTATACGAGAGTCCTGGTGCCAACTTTGCATCTGGCGGGTTTTCTAAAAAAAGAACTTTGAACTCACTTTAACTTCCAGGGGGATCGTTAGGCCTGAAAGTTGAATGTGAGCCCTGGGGCGGTGGAGGGGGTGGGGGACAAGGAATGGGAGGGTGGCGAGAGGCTGCTGACTGACTCTGTTTCCTTTTCAGGATCACAACTCTTGAAACATTACACCTAAAATAGGTCAACGGGGATTTGGGATAAAGCGGGATAAGCTGTAGTTAATTATCCCAATGTGCACCACGTTTGCTTTTAAATCCTGAGTTGGATTTAATCACAGAAGCTGAGAAGATCTTCCAACAACCAAATCCATTTGAAAATTGACCGGAGGGGCACTCTATCCAAAGAGATAGCTTGTTCGGTAATAAGGTAACAAACGCGGCCATCGCACAGAGACGGGAACTGACGATGGCGCATCTGTGGTCTGGCTCCCGGTGTCATCCAGGGAGCACAGCAGACGAAATTAAGGAGCAAGGGCTGGCTCTGATCATTTTCCACATCCTCCCTGTCGGGCTGGGTCTCCTCAGCAGAACAAACCTCAAATTCAATACAGCAGAGACAGAAGAAGAGACAAAGGCCTCTGCAATCAATGGGTGGGGAGACGTTCAAAACAGAGATGCTGAAAATGGGGGAGGGAGGGTACTTGAAAGCTCACTTTTAGACACACTTTGTATTTAGAGTCATCTTGGCTTTTTGATAATCTTGTAAGAGTGAGAGTCCAGTGGGGGGTCCATTTTAAGGAGGAACGTGAGCCCTGCTGAGGTGCATGGTTGTTAAAAAGGCTAACTTTGACTATAGGTCTGCCAGCAGGCTGATTCATTTCGAGAACAATTTGAAAAACATCCTAGAAAATGGTTTGGATGAACCTCTACTGATGGCTTTTTGAAAAGGCTTTTCGTGACCTTAGTGAAGCAGAGATACAAACACATCTCCAGAGCCCAGATTTTTTTTTCCCCAACCACAAGTGCAGCCCACCCTCTCCATTCACAAAGGGGTCTGACGCCAAAGCTATTTCTTTCCATTTTTCTTCCTCCTCGCTACTCATCCCGGATCACCCATTTGCAGAGGGGCCAGAGCCGTGTCCACTTAGGTCTGGGGGTTCAAAATCTCAAAGAGGACTATCACTTTGCTGAGCACTTGAGTGGGGCCGCTGTTCAGGAAGGGGTGTGGTAATGAAATGAATTGATTTCACACATATTTGTTGAGTGTCCAATAGGCAATGTCACCTTTGTGACGTCTGCAAAATTTGAGAGTCCCTTACCCTCAGGGAGCATGTGGGTCAATGGAAGGGAAGAACAGAAGCAGAAAACAGAGGATTAAGTACAGTAGAGGCAGAAAATCCTAAGTGCCACCTTAGTCGTATAAATAACCTGCTGGGAGATTACAGAGTTTCAAGGACATGAGAGGTGGGGGTGGGGGGCATCACAGAGGAGGCATAGGAGCTGGATTTTGTGGGAAGACCAGGGCTCTGATGGAAGACGACAGGAAAGGAATTCTGGGCTGAGAAAGGCTGTGTGAACCACAGCAGGCAGAGAGGAAAGTGATGGTGGAGTTAGGCCACCACTGATAGTCTAGGGTCTGCTTTGACACAGGGTGTGCCTAGAGGGCCATGGGAGAGCACATGCAAGTTCCCTGCAGAATGACTTCATCCACCTGCTTCTAGAATGAGCAAGCTCTCTTCAACACTCAGGAATCCAAGAACTAAACTTCACCTGCAAAGTCACCTTAAGCACACCCGGGCAGAAGCCCCAAGGTGACCCTGGGGTCCTGGCTCCCAAAGATCACACGGATCCGGACCCTGAATTGCACAAACCTCATTCTCCTGAAATACCTAACGTGCACCCCTCCGTACACATCCCCACTCCCATAGGTCCCTGGAGAGGGCTTACTCCGTCACAGAGTCAGAGCCTTCTACCAGACTTTAAAACAAGAATTTCACCTCCGAGGTGAGAACGGATATGAGAAGTTTCAACCCAAAGAGTGATTTTCCCCCAAGGCTGTCATGAGCACTTGAAAACAGGGGTTTATAATGGAAGCGCCATCGCAACTGTAACTACATTGCTGCAGAAGTGTGACACTGCCCTCAATTACAAGCACTATAATAAGACGAAGCATTTAAATGATGCTTGGAAGGACAACCAGGGTATGTCGTCAACTTTTTCTAGATCACCACTTCTCTCAATCGCTTCCATTTCCAGCGAAAAAGACACCTGAGTCTCATGCAGCAAAGATTAGCGCAGGAACAGGAAGTTTTGTCACTTGAGAAAAATCAGTTATGAAGGATGCTTGTTTCTGACTTGAGGCAACTGTCACAAGGAGGCTGTGATAACCTCGGGGCTCCTGGAGAGTTCGAGAGGGTTCAGTTCCCTTCTGGCCAGTCCCTGCACCTCTCTGAGCAATTCCCAGGGACGTTCCCAGACCTGGTTATCACCACGTTTCCTTCCAGTTTATAATCAAGGTGATGGGATCAGGCTCTGCTAGTAGACGGCAGAGCATCAAATGCAACTCTTGGCAAGGAAGCTGTAGCCAATATTAACACAGAGAGAGGTTTTTCTCCAACAGGTATATAAGCTACTTCACTGATCTGCTTCCAGAGACCGTATCCTGCAATCATGTGGAGTTTCATCTGTCGACTAAACATATATATATGCATAGCCTAAAAGCTGCGAGCTATGTTTTATGTGATGGACAAACCTGAGGATTTAAGCCCAGGAGGCAACATCTCAAAATCTGCTCTGAGGAGGGGGAGGGGAGAGCTAAGATATACAGGAGTTTTGCAACAAAGGACAGGTAGTAGGAACAAAGGATTACCATTAATGATGGAAAACTAAATATCCTGACTTAAGGAATTTAGCGCTTTTCTCTGTATGGGAAGATGCAAAGTCTGGGCTCACTTAAATCATTCCTTTGTTACGCACCTCTGTTATCTGGGGCCAGCATCCTGTGTTTTCAGATCCTGAGTGTCCTCCGGGCTCACCTTTGGAGTGGCTGCCCTCTGATGGTTCCCGGATGGCAGGTATTCTTTGTGTTCTTCCTGAATTCCCTCAGGACTCACCAGCTCACCCGGAGGTGGCTGCCACCGCTCAGGACTGTGACATCCTTTGTTAATCGATGTGGAAGGCAATATTTTATTTCTCACATCACATTAGTAAAATTCAGGGGGAAAAAAATGAAATTCTCATGCTCCCATGAGACCTCAGGGAGAAAAGAGGTTACGGAAAATGAAAAAACCCTTTCACCATCAAGAAACCGTGTGTGTGTGTGTGTGTGTGTGTGTGTGTGTGTGTGTGTACATTATATATTATATCTATTTGTTTCAAAGTAATAAGCAAGGATCCACATTATATGTGCCTATATGAATATAATTTTGGTAGAACAAAATACCACACCAAAAACAATGGGTCTTGGTCTTTCCCTCTTGCTAATGGGTGCAATTCAGCTAATTTTGCCTGACTTTCTTCCATTAGTAGAGTTCCAACTCTCTTTGAATTATTTGTTAGTTTAAAGACTATCAAACTTCCCTCTCTTCCATATTTAGCTTGACATCATTTATTGAGGTGCATCGGTGCCTCAAGAGAACAGGTCCAATCAGTGGGCAAGCCCGCAAGATGAACCAACCACTCGGACGCTCGCAGTGCCGATTTGCATGCTTAAGAGCCCTGAGAAATCAGTCCTGCAAAGGGAAACACAGACTTCCCCAGACTTGTTTCTCCATGGTGTTCAGTATTCCCAACCCTACTCTTACGTTCTTAACTTGACAGCTTTTCATGGAAGCATATTTGGGAAATGGTGGCGTGAATTCAGCATGCACAGTGCATAGAGTACAATGCAGGGTTAGGGGCCAAGGTCATTTCCCTGGCTTGTGTTTCCACGTGGAGGATCTTACACTAGAGAAGTGCACCTGGCTTCCCTCCCTCCTCTCTCCGGATCCATCCTCTTCCATGCCTCTGCTGAGAAAGCTGAGGGTGAGGGACATGGAGTCCATCATTCAGTTCTGGGATGAAGTTTTAGCAAGTGTCCTTGACAGTAAGTCTAAATCTACAGTCTCCAAACTATTTCACCTACAAACATGACTTTCTGTTTTTTGGGTTTTTTTTTTTTTTTTGACTGCACCCTTGGCATATGGATGTTCGCAGGCCAGGAACTGAACCTGCGCTGCCGCACAAACACCACGCTTCAAGCTGCTGCGCCGCAGGAGGGCAAGGCTGCTCGCTGGCCTTTCAAGATGGCCCACGCTTTTCTATCTCTTCATAAATCTACTTCTTACCTATCACTTCGCCTGTTGCTGAATTCCTCCTGTGCTGAGATATAAATAAAGAACATGAACAACAGTAAATCCTGGCACCAAGTGTATGATTTTAATTAAAAAAAAAAAGAAAGAAAAACAGTGGGTTCAAGTCTCAATCTTGGTTTTGTCTGGGTTTGAGTCCTGGCCAGTGGGCTTGAGGCCCAGTCTGGGTTTGAGTCGCAACACGTGGGTTCATATCTCAAACTGAGGTGTATGGCTTCAAGAGTCCTCACAAAAGGTGGCTTGATTCAGGCAAGCCACGTGCCAGTGTCCTTCTCAGTCATGCATCTGTAGGTGTTTTGGAGAAAATCCATTGCCATTTCTTAACTGGATGCCTAGGGCATATATTCTATGCATGGGGGCTGTGCAGAGCTGTCCTCATAGTCATAGTGGCTTTAGGCTCATCGCTTCAAATAAAAGCCAGTATGTCCTGCTCATATCCCTGCACTCAGTTTACTGTTTTATGTGCATTATCTCATGTAATTCTTGCACCGAGGATAACTTATACCTGTGAGGTAGGTGTGAGTATTATCATCCCCAGGCCACAGATGAGGAGACCCAGGCTCAAAGAGTTTCAGTAAATTATCTGAGGTCGCACATCATTGGTGGGGTAGGTTTTGACTACCAGGAAATATTTGAGAAGGTCTGGAGACATTTTTGATTGCCACGACTGGTGAGACGAGGATATGGGGGTGAGGGGTAGGGAGGGGGCTACTGGCATCTAGGAGGCTGAGGACAGGGATGCTGTTCAAAATCCTGGAATGGGAGTTTCCATCATGGCGCAGTGGTTAACGAATCCAACTAGGAACCATGAGGTTGCGGGTTCGATCCCTGCCCTTGCTCAGTGGGTTAACGATCTGGCGTTGCCGTGAGCTGTGGTGTAGGTTGCAGACGCGGCTCGGATCCTGCATTGCTGTGGCTGCAGCGCAGGCCAGTGGCTACAGCTCCAATTAGACCCCTAGCCTGGGAACCTCCACATGCCCCGGGTGCGGCCATAAAATGACAAAAGGCAAAAAAAAAAATCCTGGAATGCACAGGAGTTCCCAGTGTGTCACACCAGGATCAACAGCATGTCAGCAGCCACAGCATGCAGGTTCAATCTTTGGCCCCGGGGCAGGGGGTTCAAGGATCTAGCACTGCCAGACTGCATCGGTGGCAACTTGCTGCTCAGATCAGATCCCTAGCCCAGGAACTCCCTATGCTTCAGGGTGGCCAAAAAAGAAAAAAAAGAGAGAGAGAGAGAAGAAATCCTGAAATATACAAAATAACCATATTTCCCTCAAACAGAATTAGTTGGCCCATAATATCAACCGTGCTAAAAATTGTGAAACTCTGTGTTAATACAATATTCTCAAAACAACAGATATTTGTAAAGCACTTTAAAATTTACAGAAGGCCTTTGGCCACGTTCTCTCATTTGCTCTCATAACATTTCTCTGGAGTAAGAAGTGATTTCACCACATTCATTTCTTCACAGACAGAGACGAGGCTCAGGTGGCCGAGAGGCAAGGCCAGCACTGGAACCCCTGGGGCCTCACACCCAGGCCACTCCTCCAGTGAAAGACACAGCCAGGCTGGGGTGCACGTGTGACACAGCAACTTCTTTTCAGGGAAGTTTATGTCCCTACGATTCTTCCAATAGCCTATGAAGATAACAGGGACCAAATGTTTATTTCCTCCCCAATGGTATGATAGAGCCTAATAATTTGAAGTTTGTGAGGCACAGCTCACATAAATAAAAGCTCCGCAATTTATCCTTTGAATCAATGAATACGACCTTCGCTGCAAACACACACAACTTAACTAGTTGTCTTTCTTCTCTCAGTAGCACTCAGTGCTGGCAGAAGGGAGAAACGCTATTCATCAATTTATCTGATGCTTTAAAACCTCCTCCACCTGCAAAAGGAGCTTCAGCTTTTGTGCTTTTTTTTCTCTTTTTTGTCCGTCCCACAGCATATATGGAGTTCCTGGGCCAAGGATCAGATCCGAGCCGCAGTTGTGACCTATGCCACAGCTGTGGCAATGCCAGATCCTTTAAGCTGGGATGGGCTGGGAATTGAACCCACATCCAGGAGATGCAGAGATGCCACCAATCCCATTGCACCACAGTGGGAACTCCAAGAGCTTCTGTTTTAGAGGAAGCCCAAATGTGTGGCTTTGTAATGACAGCCACTCCCCTTATTGTGCTCAGCCTTAAGTAGCCAATACTCATCCTAAACATGTCTTTTCATTTTACCGCATGGACCAGAATTTTCTCTCTCTCTCCTTTTTTTATTTTTACTTTTTTAGGGCCACACTTGAAGCCTATGGTTCCCAGGCTAGGGGTCAAACTAGAGTTGCCACTCAACGCCACAGCCACAGCATCATGGGAGCCAAGCAGCATCTGCAAACTACAGCTCATGGCAACACTGGATCCTTAACCCACTGAGCGAGGCCAAGGATCGAACCCGCATCCCCATGGATACTAGTCGGGTTCGTTAACCGCTGAACCATGAAAGGAGCTCCCAGGACCAGAACTCTCTACAAGGTTTCTCTAGTCCTCACAATCCACATTGCGCTGAAATCTCAGCCACCTCTGTACACGGGTGCTAAATAGAAATACAGAGACAGAGTTTTGAAGGAAATAGAAAGAGTAGCCTCATTTCTTTGCCAGGCAAAGAGGGAGCACATTGAGCCAACGCTCTCAAGGACTGTCTCGCCCTGGAGGGGGTGCGAGGAGTCCTACAGCGTTCAAGGGCATGGTCAGCTCGTGGACATTCTTCTGACTGGTGGGTGGTGGGGTCATTGGAAGCCAGTGTCATCAACCTTCTAGCTCCAAGCTGTCTAGGGTCTATGGGTTTGTGGGCCACATATAGTTAATTTTTTCTTTCCAGTGGGGGTTTCAGCACCTGCAAAACTGCTCCAAGGACATGGCTCAGAATATTATCTATAGTTCTTTAGGAAGGACTTGACTTTGTTGAATGGCAAAAGTATTACTATTTTGTCTTGCTTGACTGTTTTCCTTTCTTTCTGCATTTTCTCATTTCTCCAATTAGGTTAATTCTTTGACTAAAGTTTTCCTACAGAAAAAAGGCAGATGGCAGTCATGGGTAGAGGTCTCTTCTGGGAAGATCTCATGGGGTTCTGCTCGATTACAGCATCACAGCCATTTAGAGGGAGTCAAAAGGACAGGAGAGGGGCACCGAGGAACAAACACAAGCTCATCCCGAAATTTAAGTACAGCATCTGTGATGTACTTTGAGGACCCCCTCTGACTCGTCTCCAACCAGAGAGAACTCATTCCTCAAAACGGAAGTCCCACCACTCAACAGGCAACTGTCTAAGCTCAGATTTTCACTCCTAAGAACCTCCCGAAAAAAATCCTCGAAGTTCTCGGCGGAGAGGATCTCAAATCTAATCTCTAGCAAAAACCTTAACAGGGGCCACAGACTATAGTAGACAGTCCGTGGGCTTTGCCATCAAATCAACCTCAATTTAAACCTTGTGTCTCCCACCAAGAATGACATTTGATATGCATACAATGACACAGGATTGGAAACTTGCGTGGGTGAGGTGGCCTCAAGCATGTGGGCGGCAGGCGACCTCCACTGCACAATATCAGCAGGAAGTAATTCATTAGATCACTGACGTCAGTGCCCCCACCCCAGCCCCCGCAGCCCTGGGTGTAGGAGAGAGCCCTGGTGAGGGGTCTCTGACAGACGCAGGCCCTGTCTGTCTCCTCTACAACTGGACTAGAACCTGTGGCATGGAACAGGAGCCTGGGGGCCTTGGGGGGCGGGCAGGCCCCTCCCTGCTGTAGCTCCCCTCCCAAGTACCTAGATAACAGTAGCTGATACTCATTCCCTGAGTCATTTTACAAATATGACCCCTCCCCCAAAAAGGAACATGTTAACTACTTGATAACCGTCAGCACGTAGCCCCCAGGCCTCCTGGAGCCTAAGGATGGATAGCCGGTTAGTGTTAACCGCGGTGAGCCCGCCCTGTTCCCTCACCAGCGGCCAATCAGAGAACTGAGCGCAAGCTGATCGCTTACCGTGCTGCACTCTCTGCTAACCTGGCTTTTAAAAATGCTTTAACAATTTTAGTTTGGTGAGTCCGGGCTTCTGGCAGGGCATGAGCTAGCCGCCTCCTTGCGTGGCCCTGCAATAGCCTTTCTCTGCTCCAGATTTTGACGTTTTGGTTTGTTTGGGCTCGCTGTGCGTCGGACACATGAATTTGTGCTCACACCAACTCTGATGAAAATCTGCGGGCTCCTACTTTTCTGGCCAGTAGGGGATTTCGTAGGACACCAAGAAGCCTGTGACAAGTACAGGGACTAGCTCCAAATCCTGATCCGAGATTCATCTAAATATGGCTCTGGGCCCACCAACCTCCTGTTCAGGCCCCAGGCCAGCAAAGCCGGCCTCGGGCCTCTCTGCAGACCACCCCCACCTCCATCTTCGGGGCGGCAGCAGCCCCCTTACAGACAAGCATTGATTGCAATGTATGTCATTTTACGTCTGCACCATCTGTTCTGGGCCCTCATTATGAATTCACAATGAACATATGTGACAATTACATCTGTAAAAGGAAAAAAGTGGGAATTTTGTGATGTAGTTGCAAGTAACTACTCTTTGAGCAAGCAAGCCTAGTTTTGAGGACTTCAGTTTGGGTTTTGTTTGTTTGCTTGTTTTTCTCCTGATACCTGAGAAATCATCTGTGGCATTTAAATTTTAGTTCTAGGCTTGAAGATTCAGCTTGGAGTGACGAAAAATGGGAAGCTATGGCTCCCTGCTCTAAGAATAAGAAATTAGAAAGTGAAAACCTGGGTCCTCCCTGGGAATGACGCCGGTGGTCAGAACGTGGTAAACGACTGGGATGAGGGAATGGACCGTGGTGCCAACCTGCTCCCAGCTCTGACCCCAGGCAGTGACTTTAAGCCGTGTCCCCACTACACAGTAGAAATAATAACAGCGACTCTGCTGAGGAGTCGGAAGAAGGAAGAAGGGGAGACACGCAGGGTGACAAGCACAGCACACGAGGTGGCTTTCAGTCCTGGGTCTCAGCTTTACCGACCTTGAAGAAGAAGGAGGGTTGACATTTATTTTATAGACAAAATAGTCGGAAATAGATCTGTCCTTCTTTCCAGAAGACAAGAATCCTATAGTGATAAGCCAGAAGCTTCAGCATCTGGTCAGATGGTGTGTGTGTGTGTGTGTGTGTGTGCGTGTGCGCGTGTGCGCACGCGCGCATGTGTAGCTATGTAGAGATAGATAAATAATAGACAGATAAATACATAGATTAGATACAGACATGGATTAGATATGTAGATACAGAAACATAGATACATGGATAAGATACATAGATACATAGATATACAAATGATGGATAGATAGACAGATAGATAACGGATGGATGGGCAGATAGATGATAGACAGACATAAAGATGTTTCACACACAGAAAACTCAGAGATCACAGTTATCATTGTAATGATTATCTCTGATAGAGTGATTGAAGAGACAAGGGGAGAAAGTTTGGAAAAACAAAAATTAACCCGAATCGGGGCTATATAAAGACCCCGGGAGATTAGTATTCTGAAAGGTTGGGGGTTCGGCACATGGATGAACGTAACCCAGATGGGTTCTCTGCCCCTGGGAGACAAAGCAAGCAGACATCACAGAATGTTGTGGATTTCGCTGCATGCACATAAGCCAGGTTAGGTTAAAGGGAAACAGTTTTGAAATGTGGGAAACAGAATTCATTGCCTCAAGTGGGTTGGATGTTTCGGAAAAGCACAAGCCAACCTCCACTAGCAGGCAGAGGGCACCATGAACTTGGCCGGGAGACTGGCTGCAGAGCCACATCAGCAACAGGAGTCAGGATGTGCAGAGCCCAGGAAAACACTTGCGTGCAGGGCCCTGGAGCTACTTAATCCCTTCTGAGCACAACGCAGGAGGAAAGTGTCTGCCCCCTGAAAGTAGGTAGAAAAAGACCTACGACGTGCCTATCCCACACGGGGTGGATTTAATGAGCTTAACACTTCAGTCAGTTGCTTCTGCCCCTAAAAGCAAAGCTAAAGCTTAGGGCCACCTGGTGAATGGTAATTGCTAGCTCTGCATCCGGGAGCAGATCAGGCACAGTAATAATAGATTTCTCTTTTCCTAGAAGAGGTAGCCGTGGACAGCTAGCGATGCTCAGCCGACCCAGGCTCTGCTTCACGGGGCGCTCGGTGGCCCCTGTTAGTGCAGAGTGGCAGGGGCTGCCGGGCACAGGGCTCAGACTACGCCCAAGGACACGGCACAGAGACTTTGGGAGTGTGCCATTTCTCTGTCATACCAACAGTGCGTGACAGATGGGGAGTCAGGCTGGGATTGATCCCTGCAGAGGTGCAGTGACATGTGTCAGGGCTTTGAAGTCTCCTAATGTCACCCTTCACCTTGTCCCCTCCAGAGACCTGGGGACACACACAGATCAGCAGCTACCCGAGAACTGAAAAGTCCCCTGCTTCACCTAAGAAATTACTTCGTGCTCCACAAAGCAAAGCTTTTGGCAAACGCCCCTGTATGATAACAGCTTTTTCTTCTTGGCTGAAATCGAGATGCAGCAGCCTACTTACTGGCCTCTATCTGTGCCTTGTCCGGTTCGCCTGACTTGAAGAGAGAGGAAATGATAGCGCCCACTGCCCTGAGCCCAAAAGACCACAGTCAGGGCAAAAGATGCTGCTGGGTTGATTCCTAACCCCCTGGGTCTGTAGCTCCAGCCGCCAGCGAGCATGATCCGGGAGACCTCCAACATGAAACGTTTGGCTTGGCTGCTTCTACTGTTGTGGGGAGGAGGGACTGGACAGAGAGACTGGCAGTGATTTTTTCCAGCGTTCTTCCGGCGCAGAGAGAGAGAGAGAGCAAAATGTTTTACCTTTCTAGGAGTGGAGCCCGAAAATAAGATCCCCTTTCCAACACGGTCACCCCAACTAGTGTGCCATTAAAAAGAGGGGGGTTCGCCTGAAGCTTCCTGTCCTCTGGGTGGGGAAGGGGACCCAGAGAGGCTTTGCTGCCAATGGAGCTCTTTCAGGAACTGCATTCCCACCTCCACGGCCAGCCTGAACCCCTCACCTCCTTTTGAAGTGTTTTCCCAGCACAGCCAAAAAAAGGCGAGCATGGCCAAAGGAACCACCCCTCAGCCGGTGCTGCGAACGCTCTGAAATCTCAGTGCAGCTCTGTTCTGTTTGGGGAACAATTCAAAGGTTAATTTAGGGAGAACTTCATAAGTCCGCCTGCTTGCACACAAAACCTGTATCACCTTTTTTTATAACTGAAACTTGGCTGATTGTGTTACAACAACTTCTTAATATCCTCTAGATTAATCCTCCTCCCCCTCTGTATAGATAAATCTATGAATCCTCAAGGTGCAGGCTTTCTAAACACTGTGCGGTGTTTTTCCTACTACCTTGTTGATGAATCAATGTCTTTCTCTCTTTATTACTTTTTTGGCCTTAATTTCCCATTTTTATTTATTTTATTGAACTACAGTTGGTTTATAATACTGTGTTAGTTCTGGATGTATAGCAAAGTGATTCAGTTTTGGATATACACATATTTTTCATATCGTTTCCCATTATAGGTTACGTGACATTGAATATAGTTCCCTGTGCTATTCAGGAAATCTGGGTTGCTTATCTATTTTGCATATAGTAATTTTTATCTGTTAATCCCAAACTCCTAATTTATCCCTCCATCCCTCTCTTTCCCCTTTGGTAACCATAAGGTTGTTGTTGTTTTTTCTATGTTTGTGAGTCTATTTATCTTTGTATACAGATTCATTAGTATTATTTTTTATTTTATTTTATTTTTGGTCTTTTTTTTTTTTTTTTGGTCTTTTTAGAGCCACAGCCGTGGCATATGGAGATTCCCAGACTAGGGGTTGAATAGGAGCTGTAGCTGCCAGCCTATACCACAGCCACAGAAATGCAGGATCCGAGCCATGTCTGTGACCTACACCACAGCGCATGGCAACACCAGATCCTTAACCCACTTTGCGCAGCCAGAGATCAAACCTGCATCCTCATGGATACTAATCAGATTCATTTCCCCTGAGCCACAACAGGAATTCTTGTATTGTTTTTTAGATTCCACATATAAGTTGCATTGTGTAGAATTTGTCTTTCTCTATCTGAATTACTTCACCAAGTACAATATGCTCTGGGTCCATCCATGTTTCTCAAATAGCAATATTAAATTATTTTGTATGGCTGAGTAATACTCCATTGTGTATATAAGCCCCATCTTCTTAAGCCAGTCATACGTTGATGGGCACTGATGTTGCTTCCATATCTTGGCTATCATAAATAGTGCTACCATAAACAGTGGGGTGCAGGTGTCTTTTGATTTAGAGTTTTTGTCTTTTCCTGATAAATTGTCTTCCTTATCCTGTAATGTTGCCCAGTTGTCAGTCTTCAAGTTCGCATTGCCCTAATCTGCGGTATTCCCCTTCACTCGGGGAAAAGATGTTGGATGTAACCTGATTACTTTGGGATGGAGTAGTAAGGAGAAAGGATGAAATCTTACGATTCTCCCTCAGTCCCATTTTAAAATTATGGAAGAGATGAATTCCAAGGAGATGTGGACTGGATGCTCTCCTACCTACTTCTCCCGCCTCCGGCATCCTCCCCCCCACTTGATATGTGATCTGATCCTGATGGTTCCCTGTCAACTGATCTTTGGTGATGCCCATCTGAACCCAGGTACCTGACACCTGGGGGTCTTCAGACATAATTCAATAATATTAGGGATTTCTCATGCATGTTTTTATTTTTGATAATATACAAATTAACACAAGCGTTTGGAGGGTCACCAAGATGCTCACCTTGGAACAGAAAACTGCCAAGCAATTAAAGTGCTTGTGTCTGTGTTTGTGTTTACAACAGCGATGGTGACAAGTTGGACTTCTTTCATACTGAAAGCTAATGAGAAAAGAGCAGAGGCCGACTAAATACATAAATTACGCTTTCTTTCAAAGTGAAGGTCAAATGACCTCAATGTTCACCATATGAATGAAGATTTCCCAGTAGCTCAACTGGAGAGATTTGGTGGAAGAATTGAGTTATCACACTGCACAGGGTAACAGAAGAATGACAAACACAAAAGCTGCACCGTGGTAGGCAATCAGTCACCCACACATAACTGCAGTTTAGGCAAACAACCTAATGCACCATATTAAGCTTCATTTAGTTCTTATTTTACTGGCTTTTAGTTTCAAGAGTATTTAGGTACATATTTCTTTTGATTTTCTTTTAGTTCTTTTAGAGCCACAAGGACTGCATCCCTGAATATGTTTGTACATATAAAGCTATGTTACAATGAAAATATTTTTGTCAACATTGAAAATCAATGGGTATCTCCATCAGGGTCCCTCTAAGGAAGAACCAGTGCAGGTAGAAGGGTGTACCTGAAAATAATTTAATGCATGGGTGTGAGCAGGGTGAAGGGAATCAAAAAAAGGTCAGTGAGGAATCCAAGAACTCACATCGGTGGACCCAAAAGTGGCAAAGGGAGGTCTCCCGGGGAGCAGAAGGAGCCGGGGCAGCTGGAGGAGGGGCTGCCTGATGAGAGCCACAGTCTGAAGACACTGGACCACTTCCGGAACACAGCACCTGGCAGGGAAGGCCACAGGGGAGTACACACCTGCTGCCTTCCCCATCCCCCTCTGATCATCCCCTGCATTGCCCCAGTCAGTGACTCACCGTCTTATCTTTCCTGTGTTGTTGCCCAATCATCAGAAGCCAGAGGACGAGGGAAACTAGAGGATGCAAGGCAAAGAAGGGTCAAGACTGGATAACAGGTACAATGAAGAGTAAGTGGAATAACGGTTTTTTAAAATTTGGCCTTTAAAACATGGGACATACATTCTTCAAGCTTGAGAAACATTGTCCAGAAAAGTCTACGTGCTGTCTCCAAGACCCTCCCCTGCCCCAGCTTGTGATTCACGGTCTTTCAGATCTTTCCTGTGAAACTCCCCAGTCTTACCCTATCTATCTCACGTGCTTTCATTTTCTAGCTTTAAGCATATTACTCGATACATCATCATTCTGAGTTTTACAGCAGTTCATCAAGGTCATTTGAATGACTTGTCAAGGTCATTTTGAATTTTCTTTTTCTTTTGCAATGAGGTACATGTTAATATTATGTTCACATTTTCTCCCTCTGTACTTGGGACCTGCAATGACTTGACCATCATCTAGGACCTCTCTTTCTGAAACATCACTTGACATGCACTCATGGTCTGCTTTCAAGCTGACGACAATTACCTTTCTGGAATGGTCTCAATCATCCATCCAACTAACCATCAAGGACATACCTTTAAGCCTGTAGTTGAAAATATCATTTATATTTATACATAAAAAAAAAATCTTATCTAGAACAAGAAAGATCATTGTTGGGAGTTCCCGTCGTGGCTCAGCAGGTAACAAACCAAACTAGTATCCTTGAGGATGCGGGTTCAATCCCTGGCCTCTCTCAGTGGGTTAAGATCCAGCATTGCTGTGAGCTGTAGTGTAGGTTGCAGACAGCTTGGATCCCGAGTTGCAGTGGCTGTGGTGTAGGCCAGCAGCTGCAGCTCTGATTTGACCCCTAGCCTAGGAACGTCCATATGCTGCAGGTGCGGCCCTAAAAAGACCAAAAAAAAAGGAAAGGTTATTGTCTACTTCATCTAAGTGTCATAGCAGGAAACCATATTGGTCTAGAAGCCTCACTTGTCAAATGTCCGTGGACAAACAGTATCAACATCATCCAGTAGCTTGTGAGAAATGCAGAATCACAGGCCCAACCTCAAACCTAAAGAAAAATCTGCATTTAACAAAATCATGGTGACGCATATTCACATTCAAGTTCGAGAACCAGTGCTCTAGATGATTTATTTTTTTGATAAAGCATCCTTGTTTTCCTAGGTGATTGTAAATTGATAGGTTAATGGTTTGCCTTAAGATTGCCCAGGTATTGATGGGCCTGCAATTTTCAGGGTAATAATTTTTCAGTGATGGCAACACATGTACCTTTCAGCACTCCTCAAGCATTTTCTACTCCTATGTGGTTTCTTTTATAGAAGTATTTTGAAATTGCTTTGTCCTCTCAGTATATTTCAGACTTTAAGCTCTACTCCTCTCATACCCAAAGGAAAAATTTTGAATAGTTTAACAGATTACATAAAAGAAAAAATAAATGATTGTCTTTCTTCGTACAGGTACCACATACAAAGTTCTTAACTGATTAAGTGCCATGTTTAAGAAAAATAGAAGCATAAACATACATGTGCATGTATTCACTGAGTAATTTGATTCGGAAGATACTGATTGCTGGAATAAGCTGTCCTATAATCTCATCAGCAATCTCTCCACTTTTCTGGACCAAAAGACTTCTCACTGTGTAATGTAGAAATGTGGGTTTGAAGTTAGGGCTGGGCTGTAACACTGCCTCTATTGTAATTATGAGGTCCTTGGTGTGTTACTTGATCTCCTTCAGTTCAGACTTAGCATCTATAAAATAGAAACAATAATAGTACCTCTTTCAAGTATACTTAAGAGAATGAAATAAAACAATGCTTGAAAAAGACCACTGTGGACCAAATGGAACACGGAATAAATAATTGCTGTTATTGTTGTTATTTTTATAATAATACTCAAATATTATCAAGATTTCTGAGGAATGAGATACCCCCCCAACTAATTAAATATTTTCTCCCCAGTGCCTGGCATATACTAGGGGTTCATAAAATATGTGTCAAAGTAATGACTAATTAAATGGATGGATGGATGCCTGGATAAATGGGTCTGAGTTTCCTAATCTGTAAAATAAGACCAGCTAAGTAATGCCAAATTGTTTAAAATTTTGACCTATAGGGAGTTCCATGGTAACAAACCTGACTAGTATCCATGAGGATGTGGGTTTTATCCCTGGCCTCGTTCAGTGGGTTAAGGATCTGGCATTGCTGCGAATGGTGGTGTAGGCTGCAAACGTGGCTCGGATCCTGCATTGCTGTGGCTATGGGCAGCAGCTGTAGCTCCAATTCTACCCCTAGCCTGGGAACTTCCATTGTCACAGGTGTGACCCTAAAAAGAAAAAAAAAAAGAAAACAAATTTACCTATATTATAATTAACCCCTAGGTTTTTTTTTTTAGCACTGATTTCCAGATATGCTCCAACCTTAGAAACAAAAGTATGGGCGTGTTTAGGAGAAAAACTGTACTATGGCCAAGGATAAAGTTAACAAGCCTACCAAGGGAAGCCAAGGGGGAAAACTGTGATACCCAGAGAACACATTCAGCCAGGCGTTCTGGTTGTGAATACCATCCATTGTTGCTTTCAGCAAACCAGGGATCCAGAAAATAGGTATGTGCTAATGACCCCAAGGAAAAAGCAGCCTATCTATTTTCATGTGCACACCTAGAAGAAATTACACCTTCCTGACAACCTGATTTAGATGAAATGTCATGGGAAAAAGAATGCGCTCAATTTTTCAACAGGGAGAAAAAAAATCCAGGAGGAAGCTCAGTCAGGTCTTGGGGGAATGATATTCTTGATATTAAGCTGATGATGCCCTGTGTCTAAGAACGCGTCTTGACTTTTACTTGTATAAAAATAGTTTTCTTCACAGGTTCAGTCGCTTTTGACCGTTGCCCATGTTTAGGACCTCATCCCAGACAGAGCAAAGCTCGGAAGGTATTTTTCAATGCAATTACCTCATTTAGCCCTCATACTCCAGTTTTAGAAGGTGGATGCAACAGGTTTGGTATTTTTACTTTATGGACATCAAGGCTCTGAGGGGTCAAAAATGGCCTACGTGCACTTGGTAAATACTAGCAAAGTTAGGTCTGGAAGCACTTTTTGTTGTCCAGAAGTCACTGCCAAACCAGAATACCCCACTGCCTCCTGCTGCTACAGAAGCTGGGTTGAGACCAGGAGTCATTCATCAGTTAATATTCATTGGGTGCATGCTAGGTACTAAATACATAATGATAAACAAATCAAACATAATTACTGCCCCAGGTAAAGTAGTTAGGGAGCCATCTAGGCTGAAAAAAAGAGAACAAAATATTGCCTGCCTCCCACCACGGCTATCCTCTGACAATCAGATTACCCATTTAAAATATGTGCAAAAAACCTATAACCCCTCAGAGGACTCAGTGATACACTTTCATGTGGAAAGGCTTTGTAACCAGGCAGATTTCTGTGCACATCTGTCCTCTACTGCTTGTTGGCTAAATGCTTGGGGCTTTCAGGATGTTCGCTTTTCTGAACATCAATTTCACCATCTGCAAAAAAACTGGGATATATTGTACACTGTGAGGAATCCTAAGAATGAAATGAACTTCCATACAAGAAATCCTGGAAGGTAGGTCCTATCACATAACAGTAGCTCAAAAAATTATTTCCTGTCTCCTTTCAACTTTCTGCCCTATAAGTCAATGGCAAGCACCCTGATTTCCTTCAAAGACATAAAGACCTATAGAAAGCAAGCAACAGAAGCACAGGAAGGAGAAGCAGGGGGGGACCATGATTGGCGCCTAACTGGAATCGGACCGGGTGGTATCTTCCCAATGGCCCCTGCGACCTCTGAGGAGATGCCTCAGCGCCATGTGGCTAGTCCTGCAGAGCTGCAGCCAGAGGACAGCCATGAGTTCACATCTAAGAGCACGGGGGTTCTGGTTCTCCCCAGAAACCAGAGTAGAGTGGACAACCACCAAGTGTCTCTGGCTCCAACATTCTGATTGTCCATAGAAAATGCCCAGGGTCTTTCATGAAAACGTGCTTATTAGAAACGATTGGGAGTTCCCGCTGTGGCTCAGTGGTAATAAACCCTACCAGTATCCATGAGGACTTGGGTTGAAAACCTAGCCCTGCTTGGTGGGTTAAGGATCCAGTGTTGCAGTGAGCTGTGATGTAGGTCATACATGCGGCTCTGTTTGGACCCCTAGCCTGGGAACTTCCATATGCCACGCATGCTGCCCTAAATTAAAATAAAATAAAACACTGTGGTGCGTCTATGATTTGTTACCCATTGCTCCCTCTATTCTGTCCCACCAGACATTTCTCCTCAAATATCCTATACTCACTCCAAACTGAATGTTTTATTTTCCTCCAGTTTCTTCTGAGTTCCCGTGACTTGGATCATGCTTCTTGCTCCCCATGGAATGACTTTTTCCCTTTGCTACTTCAAATCTTAACCATCCAGCAAGACCCAGACCAAACATTCCTTTCCATTTTTTTTTTATTTTAACCATTTTTTAAGTTGAGGTGTGGTTAACATGCAATGTTGTATTGGTTTCAGGTTTATAGCAAAGTGATTCAGATATGTATATACGTCTGTGTGTGTGTGTGTGTGTGTGTGTGTGCGCGCTCTTCTTTTTCAAAGTCTGTTCCATCATAGGTTATTACAGGATATTGAACACAGTCTCCTGTGCTATACAGTAGGTCCTTGTTTCTTTATCTATTTTATGTAGAGTAGTGTGTAAATGTAAATTCCACACACTCCTTTTCCATCACAATTTCTCTGAAACACCCACCTCCTAAGCCGCTGACAGCGGAAATTAAACTCTTTTGACTCTGGTCTCTCATTGCACTTCATATCTCTTTCTTGCTGTGTTATTTTATCCCCCCCACTTTTTTTTTTTTTGTGGTATTTTTAGCGCTGCACCTGTGGCATATGGAGGTTCCCAGGCGAGTGGTCAAATCAGACCTGTAGCCGGCCTACGCCACAGCCACAGCAGTTCGGGATTGGAACTGCATCTGTGCCCTACACCACAGCTTGTGGCAATGCTGGATCCTTAACCCACTGAGCGAGGCCAGGGATCGAAACCACATCCTCATGGATCCTAGCCGGGTTCGTTAACCACTGAGCCACTGCAGGAACTCCTACATTCTCACTTTGTATCTCGTGTTAATGTTATTTCTGTATGTGTCTTGTCTCCCCTTTTACATCTGAACTTCCCTAAGCGTGGGAACAATGTTGGGTTCATTGTTATGTCCAGATGGAACCAAACATAGTGACTTACACACAGTGAAGGAAATCTCAATACACACAATGAAGTCTCAACAAGTCTTCATGAAATGAATGGAAATGAGGCCAGCAGTGATGATGATGACAATGAGGATGATGGTGAGTAACTAATACTAGCTAAAAGTGACTACATGTCAGGCCTTATTCTTGCTTCTTGATGTGGCTTGTCTCATTGAATGCACTCAATAAACCTAGGCAGTAGAAGCTGCAATTATTACCTTCCCCAGATGGATTACAGAATTCAGGCTCACAGATACCAAGTTACCTAGCCAAAGCCACATAGCAAGAACAAGGATTTTAACCAAGTTATATTTCTTCAGAGAGAAGATGAAGAACTGGAAAAATGACTGGGATGGTTCATTTTGTGCATCAATTTGACTGGGCAATGAGGTGTCCAGATGAAATATTATTTCTGGGTGTGTCTGTGAGGATGTTTCTGGATGAGTTACAGATTGAACGAGAGGACTCAGTGAAGCAGGTGCCCCCGGCGTGGGCAGACATCTTCCAATTCATTCAGTTCATTCAAGGTCGAAAGAGGACAAAAAGGTGAGGAAGGAGGCGTTTGCTCCTTCTTCCTGCCTCTCTGCTGGAACTGAAATATCTCTTTTCATCTTCTCCTTCCCTTGGACCGGAATTTACACCATCAACTAGCCCTGATTCTCAGGTCTTCAGACCTGGACTGGAATTATAGTTTTCCTGAATCTCCAGCTTGCAAACAGCAAACTGTGAAACTTCTCTGACTCCATAATTGCAAACCAATTCCTCATAAATTCTATCTACCTATCTGTATCTATAGGATCAGTATCTCCTACTGGTTCAGGTTCCGGTTCTCAGCGAACCCTTCCCAATACAATTTCCTGGCTTAGCTCTGTTTTTGTCCTTACCTTCCCATAATTTTAGGAAAGGACCTAAAGTATTACGAATTATGAAAGAATTTAGAATTACGTGGCCTCTGAAGACAACTTTCAGACTCATTTTTGTCTTTATATTCCCTTTCTCTCCTATCTTTCAAAAAACAGGCTTTTAACAACCACTTAGTGAGAAGACATTTGTGGTAATCCTGCTCTGAGCAGAGTTAAAAGGACACCCCCAGCTGAGTGGACACAAACCTTTGATGCATACAGGGTCCTGGCCTAGTCAAGTGCTTTCAACTTCCCTTTAAAAGACGTTATTCCCACAGGGTTTTTTATTTTTTTAAAGCCCTGCAGATATTAATAAGCAGGTGGCATGGAGCAGCATGACATCCGCTGAGGATGGCAGGACAGGAAGGTATCCCCAAGTCGCCCCGTCATCCCCAGGGTCAGTGTGATGTGGTAAGTCTTGCTGCCGAGGGTGGGCATCCCAGAGAAGCGAGTGTCTCTGCATCGGTTAGCACCCTAACAGAGAGATGCATGGTGCGTGTGATCAAGGACTGAAATGGGTGCTTCTGGTAAACCTCAGGGAGAAGAGCTGGGAAGGGGAAAAAAAATCACAACACAAATCTAGCCAGGGGTCTGGCACCAGCAAGGGTGACAGGATTCCAGAAATCTCTGAGCTCTCTACCACTCTCCTTCCCCATCTGGGATGGTCCTCGGGGGTCCAACATTGAGTGGAAGCAGTACCATTTGCGGGTTCATTAAAATGGC
The DNA here is from genome assembly GCA_004024745.2 of Catagonus wagneri. NCBI lineage: Eukaryota > Metazoa > Chordata > Mammalia > Artiodactyla > Tayassuidae > Catagonus > Catagonus wagneri. Next base: position 5,633,258 of record PVHT020000113.1, read on the forward strand.
ATGGGCAGCATTTCTATTGAAATTCCTTACACATGGATGGAGGGTAAGGATCTCGGCCATTTCTTGACTTCCCCTGCCCTTTTTTGCATACCCTAGCCCTGTGTTGCTCTAAATTCCCTTTCTAGCCCTGGGTCACATTTTCTCTGTACCCTGAATTTCCTCAGCCATTTCTCTGACTCTCTTCATAATGGGGACACAACACATGGCCTCACACGTGGGTGCTCAAGGAACATTTATGGTGGGGGTGATGGTTTGGCAAAGATAGTGAGTCTTTGTGTCTTTGGCACACAGCTAATCGATCAATGCTGATTGGAATGGAATGAGGGGTGCATGGCCAAAGAAAGGTTTTTTTGAAGCTCGGCGAGCTCAATTGCTTGATTTCAGATGGCCGTTTTGCCTTGGCAAGGAGGTATCCGTTTCCAAGTTCGAAGCATAAATTCCATTTAATTAGTGACATGAACTAGATGGCCACAGCTGCTGTTTCTTGCAGCGGCCAAGGGCCTGGGGGAGACTAGCAGCAAAATGAAGCAAATGGGCAGGGAGCGGAGGGTGGTGGGCACAGATGGACTCTGCAGACTCCTGCCTACTCCACAGGTCCTGACCTGGAGGAAGTGACAGCAGAGATGCAGAGACGTAGCTCCTGGCCTTTTGTTTATTCAGAAACATTTTCACCTTTTTTATTCTCACAATTATATTCCAAGAGAAGCTCTGAAGCAGCCTAGTTTAGGGGGCTAAACATAGAATTTAGAATCAAAAGATGGAGCTGAAGAATTCTGTGATGTTGAACAGATAATTTTTAAAAGCGTCAACTCTGAGAGACGGATGGCTTGGGGGCTGACAGATGGGTTTGCTGACAAAGTTGTCTCTAAAAGAATATCAACTGGTGTCAGTAAGAAAATCAGGCAAAATGATACACATTTCATCTTTACAGATGTAACTGGGATGAGAGGAAGTGCAATATGTGGACGCTTACATTATTATTAATGCAAAATTAAGAATTTCTGTTCTCCCTTTAGTGAGAAAATAAAGTCCAAGTGAATGACTGAAGAAAAAAAAAGATAACCTCTGATTCCATCTGTAAACTCTAGTCGGCACCAATAAGTAACCCACTTCTTGAACTTGAGCCTTGATTTTCCAACCAGTTAAATAGGAATGACTGTCCCCAGCCCTAGTTATCTCAACAGACTACTGCACTTAGCAAGTGAGTTCATACATAGATAAGTGTTCAGTAAAGAGTAAAGGATCATATAAATGCAGATGAGCTAACAAATACCAAGCGAGGGCCCAGGCCTCCTACCCTATCAGGGACATTTTTTGCTCAATAATCCCATTCGCTTCTCTCAATACCTCTATGCCGTTAGCATTATCCTAAATTACCAAGCAGGAACCTGAATATAGTATTTATTTATTTATTTATTTATTTACTTATTTTGTCTTTTGTCATTTTAGGGCCGCACCTGTGGCATGTGGAGGTTCCCAGGCTAGGGGTATAATCGGAGCTACATCTGCCGGCCTACGCCACAGTCACAGCAACGTGGGAGGGATCTGAGCCACGGATCTGCAGTCTACACCACAGGTCAGGGCAACGCTGGATCCTTAACCCACTGAGCAAGGCCAGGGATCGAACCGGCAACCTCATGGTTCCTAGTCGGATTCGTTTCCACAGAGCCATAATGGGGACTCCTGAAGACAATTTTTATGTTTGCAAGAAGTCACAGTGCTCACACGTCTGGATTCACCATACGTTTCGATTTCTCAACCTTTTCGTCTGTTTTCTGTCCCTGCTCCAGTTAATTCTGCCTGTGGTTCGCATTTGAGCTTGAAGCTTTAACCTATAGTATAATGATCTGTATCTTGGGTTCCACATTCATGGAATCTACCATGGGTCAGAAATATTGAAAAAGAAAAATTAAAAAATAAAAATTCCAGAGTTCCCCGGTGGCCCATCGGTCAGAGATTTGGCATTGCCACTCTTGTAGCTGAGGAACTTCCACATGCCACTTGCCACGGACACAGCCGAAAAAGAAAAATCAGGAAAGTTCCAAAGAACACAACTTAAATTTGCCAAGCTTCAGAGACTTTGACATAACATTTACATTGTATTTACAACTATCTATGTAGCACTTATAGTGTATTAGGTGTTATAAGCAATCTAGAGATAATTTAAAGTATACAGGATGGTGTGTGCAGGTTATATGCCAGTGTTACTCCCATTTTATGTAGAGGACTTGAGCACCCTCGAATTTTGGTATCTGTGTGGGATGGGCGGTGGGGGTCCTAGAAGCAACGTCACTTGGATATCAAGGGACAAATGTCCTGTCCTTTGAACTACCAGATGATTCATTGAGCTCTTCAACCCACATGCTCTCTCTTTGTGTAAGGCATTATTTTAGCTTCTATGGAAGACTTTTAAATGTCTTCGTGGCAATATCTTCCTTCATGGAGCTTGTGTTCTAGAAGAGAGACAAACCAGGAAAAATTACTCGTGATACATATCAAGGACAGATGACAAGCTGTGGCATTGAACATTGACTGTGGTTACTACATAACAAATGTTCTTCTTCTTCCTAGCCCTTGACATGTACTAATTGGGAAAATAAATGAAGACCACCCAAGTAAGAGAAAGCAATTTCTTCACAGCTTGCTAAGGTGAAGGAGGCGGTCACCATCACCTCCATCAGGCAGAGACTCAAATGCAGGCAGAGCATGCGGTAGTTTTATAAAGGGAAAGGGGAAAGGTTTTGGGAATGCCCTGACTGGCAGTTGTTGATCTGGGCCAGCTGAAGGGGGCCACCCTATGTGCCAGTTAGGGGAATGTATTTGGCTTTCTCCAGTTGGTCCTAAGTTGGAAACAGGGGTGAAACTCAGGGAGCCTGGATGTTATTGCCACAGAGGTTGTGGTCTGGACCAGTCACTTCCTGGACTAGCCACGATGAGTGCGGGTGTTCTATTTTTAGATATGTTTGGCCATCGTCTGTTGTTTTTTTCAGTCTCTCGTAATTCACTTACACAGAAAGAGAAAGACAAATACCATATGATATCACTGAGATGTGGAATCTGAAATCTGGCTCAAATGGACCTATCCACAGAATAGAAACAGACACAGGGACATAGAGAGCACACTCGTGGTTGCCAAGGGGGAGGGGGAGAGAGTGGAGTGGGATGACTGGGAGTTTGGGATTGGTCGATGCAAGCTATTACATTTAGAATAGATAAACAATGAGGTCCAGCTGTATAGCACGGGGAACTCAGTATAGCACAGCGTATATCCATCCACAATATCCATCTACTTGTGATAGGACATGATGGAAGATAATATGACAAAAATAATGTGTGTGTGTATGTGTGTGTGTATGTGTGTGTGTATATATGACTGGGTCACTTTGCTGTACAGCAGATTGACAGAACACTGTAAATCAACTAGACTTTAATAAACAAAATTAAAAAAAAAAAAGAATTCACTTACGACAATCATATGGCATAGATACCGTGTTAGCCAGAGAAAACTGAGGGACAGGGAAGTGAATTAACTTGCCCAGAATCACACAATTAGTAAGAAGCAAAACCGTAATTCTAACCCAGGTTTCCTCCAGAAACTGTACCCCCAACCACCACACCAATAAGATTGAATTTAAAAAAAAAAAAAAAGATCAACACAAAAGGTAACTGCCAAAGAATCAGAGCAGAGATTTCACTGAAGAGAAATGTAATAACCTAACATTAAAAAGGATGCTTAGAAAAGGGAAATAGAAAACAGATTAAAGATACCCTTTTGATTCACCTACCTGGTTGGTTGGTAAATACCAAAAAGTTGGATGACATACATTGTGGGTGAACTTGGAAATTTAAAAAAAAATCTGTAAAGGAGAATTTGACAATATCTATCAAAATTGCAAAGACACCTCTCCTTGTCCCGAAAGTTTTGTTCCTAGATATTTTTTATACAGCTATAAATCCATGAGTGAAATGACATATGCACAAGGATATTCATTGTCACGTTTATAAAACCCAACCCTAGGAATGACCTAAACGATCATCACCGGAGGGCTGGTACGTCCATAAGAGGAGTATATTTACACAACATGGGCACTTACTGCTTCCAGTGCTTGACATGTATTAACTCATTCAATCCCCATAATGGTCTTATGAGGTGGGCACTCTCTCCCTATCAGTTAACTAGATGAGTCAGCCACTGTACAGAGAAGTTAAGTAAATGCCCACAGTCATACAGATAACATTTAGACTTAGGCAGTCTGTCTCCAAAATCTGTTCTTTTTTTTTCATGGCATATGGAAGTTCCCAGGGCAGGAATCGAATCTGAGCCACAGCTGTGACCCACACCAAGCCTGTGGCAGTGCTGGCTCCTTTAACCCATTGTGCCAGAGCAGGAATCGCCAAGTTTGTTCTTAACCACTGTGCTGTGTTGACGTCTTCTTCGTAGCAGTTACAAGAATGATGCGGTTCCATATGTACCAGTATATAATAATCTCCAAGGTATAAAATGAGAAAAAAAAAGAGAATGCAACACAGGACAAGCTACAGAATGGCAGGTATGTCCTTTATTTTCAGATATAATATATGAGTATATACAAATATTTTCTGTTATATATATGCTATGTATGAAATATATTCAGAAGGATATGCAACCTGGGAGGGGAAAGAAAGGACAGGGGAAAGGAAGAAGGAGATACTTCCATCATAAAAACTTATTTTTTGAATTTTTGGCCATAGACATATTTTTTATTAAAAACCGAATTAGCTCTTATCACTTCCTGATGGAAACCCTTTAATTGTCCCTAAGTACTTAGAACAACCAACTCCAACTCCATAGCACAGTCAGCAAGTCCCCTCTTGATCTACGAGAGTGCAAGTCTTCCTCTGGTTCACAGCCCAGCTTCTCTTTCTTTCTTTCTTCCTTTAAGCTGTTCCAGAGGTATGTGGAATTTCCAGAGCCAGGGATTGAACCCGAGCCACAATGGTGATAATGCCAGCTCCTTAATCCACCCAGCCACCAGGGAACTCCCGGGGGACTCCTTTCAGAACTTAACCGTGATGAGCTGTTTCCTACCTCAGAGTCTCCGCACTTGCTGGTTTTTTCTGTGTAGTTTCTCTTTCTTTATTTTACAATCACTTGTCTGCTTCTCAGCCGGCAGGCCTTTTCCTTGACTTCCCAAGCAAACATTAAAATTGTTGTCCTAATTCCCATTATTTATCAAGTATTCTTCCTTTACTTATTTTTCAATTAGCACTGCTTATTAGCTGTAATTACTTATTTTGGTTCTACTTTCTAAATGCCTTTTTAATTTGTTATCCCCTTACCAGATCAGGACCGTGTTTGTCTTCTGTGACCTAGCAGTGCCAGCACCTGTCACAGTTCATAGCAAATAGTAGGTGCTCAATAAACACTTGTTTAATTGTTTACTTAATTAACTAATTAGGCCCATCATTCATGCAGAAGGGAACCCAGCCCATAAAGGGGTTTGAAGGACAGGATTTTCCTTCCCCAGCTTACAGTGCAAATAGGAGGCAGGAGGATTTCACAGGAAATCTTACATTCACTTGTTGATAGGGGTGCCCCCAAAATCTTTTTTTTTTTTTTTTGTCTTTTGTCTTTTTGCCTTATCTAGGGCCGCACCCGCGGCATATGGAGGTTCCCAGGCTAGGGGTCTAACAGGAGCCGTAGCTGCAGCCTTCGCCACAGCCACAGCAACGCGGGATCCCAGCCGTGTCTGCAACCTACACCACAGCTCACGGCAACGCCGGATCCTTAACCCACTGAGCAAGGCCAGGGATTGAACCAGCAACCTCATGGTTCTTAGATTCGTTAACCACTGAGCCACGCCGGGAACTCCCCCCAAAATCTTGATACAAAGTTGTTGCACGATCTGTGAGGGAAAGATAAACACATAAGCTTCGAAGTTATATAAGCCAGAATTCAAATATCTGGCTAGCTGCAGGTTCTGTGGCCTTTGGTAAAATTGTAACACCTATGAGCTTGAATTGTATCATCTGCAAAACTGGGATGGTGAAATTACTGTGAGGTTCAAATAAGAACAAACTGTGTAAGTCCTGTCCCAGAGTAGCCCCTCCATTAATTGTAATTATAATCACCTCCTCATCCTTTTCCTAGGGGCACAGATGCCTTCAGAGACCACAGACGGCAGCAATCACAGCAAAGCCTGCTTTCAGGTCTGGAGTCCCTTGAAGTCTGGAAGGAGGGTCCTTCTTCCAAGATGTTATGGCTTTGGGCCTGATGATGACAGGGGGAAACTGCAAACCCTACAGCATCATAGTCCTTCACGTACTCAGGCTCCATAGTGTCCTCCTTGCAGATGGAGCTGCATTTCCGTAGAGGGCATTGTATTCCTGCAGAGTGCCGTTTCATTAGTATTACCCAAGTTCTGTTGTAGTAATAAATTTGGAGCACAATGTCTGCACGTCAGGTCCTTTCAAATGCTTTGATTAAGGAGGATTTGGATGTCATTTGTTATTATTATTATTCCATTTCTCCTTGGGCTGTGCAACCAGAGTTGGCTCTGAAGCAGACAGGTTATCACTGGCCTGCCTTCTCCCTAGGACCAGAGGCTCAGCGCCCCTGCAGGTACTAAGGAGCGTCAGCTCCAGGGCTCCAGGCTGCAGGGTACCAGGGCTAGCTGTTCCCAAGATGGGCTGGACATACTCTCATGCAAGTCACACTTCCCGGGCCGTCTGTCTATCATGACTCATGATCAGGACAAGGAGCTCTGCGAGGCAATGTTCTTGGAGACAGTGTCCTTCCAGCCCACATGGAAGGGTATAACATGGACGGAGAGGAGAAGAGGAAAGCTGAAATGTCCTGGATGTCTTCGCCCGATTCCACAGGAAGGATGTGGACTCCTGCTGGCTGGCTTCTTAAGTCAGACTTCCAGGCCCCTCAGACTTCATCCCACCGTTCCAGGAGGAAAACTGAAGGAAGGTAGCCAGCCGGAAAAAGGCAGGACTCTGCCAGCTGGGCTCATTGGTCTGTCCTCAGGCTCTGGGAGCGTGAAATGGAAATGGATGGTATCCAGTGAGCCTGCTCTGATTTTATTATTTCAAAATGCTCCGGACACAGATTAACTCTCTTTGCCTAGTGTGTAGATTTTTTCCCCCTGCTCTTTCTTCTCCTAGGGGCTGGAGACAAGATGCTCAGTGATGGATTCGCTGGACAGCACTCAGGCTCCACCACAATTCCACAACATGCCTCTCTCGTCCCTTCTGGATGGACACCTTGCCTCTCAGAGCCGTGCCCCTCATTGAGTCAACCCAGCCACACTCCTCCCATCCCTCCCAAACAGCTGAGCTACCCGCATCGGGGAGCATAGAGGAGGGAGTGAGGCGGGGCGGCCATTCCTCTCTGTGCCCGGGCGGACAGCGCACACGCATCTCCCAGCAGAGCTTTCCATCCCGAACGGCCTTCCATCCGCTTTGCCATGGAAGATGCAGACGGTTTCTCTCTAGCAAAGTCTAGCTGCTTTGCTCCCAGCACCTCAAGGAACCGTGGCAGGAGGTGGGCCACCTAGAGCGAGGGATGACGTTGGCCTCATCCAAGCTGTAGCTGAGGGAAGTCATACTCAGTGCTCCAGACACCATCTGTACCGAACCCAGACATCCAGAAAGTAGACAGCTCATCCTGCAAAGTCACCGCAGTGGCGGCCAGAGTTAATGAGAGTAAGGCCGTGTGGACAGGAAGGCACCTAAGTCCTCCTTTCCCAATGCTGATGGCTCTTAAGTCACTGAGCGCATTTTGTCAGCCTTAGTTTCTCCATCTGTGAAGTGGGCTGACTCCTTACCGGAAGAATAGCGTTCTTTTTTTCCCCATATTTTTCTTACATTTCTTTGAATCCTTTGGCAGCTCTGAATATGCATAATATCTTCTCTTCCAAGGCAGCCCGTTATAGCAAAAAAGCAAACAGGCTGCAGGAGAATATACCGGCTCAGCTTTTTGCCATCTGATCTTGAGCAGGTTGTTTTACCTTTTTATGCCTCAGTTTTCTCAATTGTAAAAACGAGGGTTAGTGCTACTTACCTTGGAGGAAGTAAGATCAAATTTTGAAATAGCTTGATGCATGTATTCTAAAATGGTAGTGATCCCTGTCGTCTCTAACTGCCACCAGAAACTTACTTGCCATGAACGTCCGATGTCTCTTTGTGCCTAGCCCGTCGTTGGCATACGGCAGACAGTAAATATTTGCTAATTGATATACTTTCAAGCTTCAAGGCAGAACAGAACTGTATCTGCTAAGGGTGTCATTCTTGCAGAATGATTTTATAACCCCATTAGTTCGAGAGAGGTAAATGGAGCTCAAAATGCTCACGTCTGGAGTGGTCGGATCCAGGCCACTAAAACATTTGATTCTCTCCTTTTCTCCATCAAGTGCCAACACGTGAGTGAATTCATCTCTCCTCTCCATTTTGATGTCTGTCTTGATGCAAAAGCCATTCTGGGAATGAGCTGATGACACCCAAACCGTATCCTATTAACACATCTTCCCTGCAGAAGCTGCTGCTATTTTACAAAATGCCTTTGGGTGTGTGAGGAAGAAAACTCCTGTGACAGAGGAATCCAGGCTTTGATCAGAATTGTTTGCCTTTGCACTCTCTTTAGGCACCGCAGGAAGTTTACTCTCACAACAGATTGACACAGTTATCAGCGATTCCCATGAAAATCCTGCTGAAATATTACTTCTGTTGTCCCTGCCTTTCTGGTCCCGAGGCCAGCAAGCCACACAAGCACTGGTGTCCCGGACTGCGCACTCTTCAGCTCTGATCACCTTGCAGCTGAGGCTGTGACCATTTCAAAAGGATCGGTCTGTTTAACAAATCATCAATAACCCTGATCTGTGAAGCTGGAGCCACTTTGCCACTAGCCTCCCGAGGCTGATCCTGTCCTCAGGCAGGGTGAATACAAGTTCCCTAATTCAGCATGGAGTTAAAGTTTCTGAAATTCCCATTCTAACAATGTTTACTAAATGAGAGAGTCAGCGAGCAAGTGGCCTGTGTTATTTGGTTCACTTTTCTCCACAGCCCTAAAAGGTAGTTAGTGGTATGCTACAAAAAATAAACAATTATTAAATTTCAATTTGGATAGAATTTCTTGTACAATTCTTGTAATTTTTCCATCAGTTTTATTTATTTATTTTCCTTTCTTTCTCTCTCTTTCTTTCTTTCTTTCTTTCTTTCTTTCCAGGGCTCCATATGGACGTTCTCAGGCTAGGGATTGAATCAGAGCTGCAGCTGCCAGCCTAAGTCACAGCCACAGCAATGCAGGATCCGGAGTCCTATCTGTGACCTACACTGCAGCTTGCAGCAACGCTGGATCCTTAACCCACCGAGTGAGGCCAGCGATGGAACTGTCACCCTCACAGATACTAGTCGGGTTCGTAACCCACAGAGCCACAGTGGGAACGCCCATTAAGTTTTAAATTAATATCAAAATACTTTTTTTAAGTCCAAAAAAATAAAATAAAAAAGACGCATGAGATTGAGATAGATATCTATGAAGGAAGAATGGGCTTTTAACCAGTGATTGATTAGAATGACCAACTCTCAGACAATACCAGACACACAGAATCAGATCCTACATTTTAATAAGATCCTCACTTGATTTATATTCCCACACAAGTCTGGGAATCTCTGCCCTACCATATCTTGGTATTGACTTTAAAAAAAATTTGCATGACATGAGAGTTACAAGTTAAGTTTCATTTGGGTCAAAATGAGGACCGTTGCCTGGGAGGCAGCATTTCAGACGGCTCCGAGAAACTGCTCCGAGGAGGCAAGGGGGTAGATAGGATATATAGGACTTTTGCAAAAAAGGGCCTGTAGTAGAAACAAAAGATTACTGCTAGTAACAGAAAACTCGATACCCCAGTTTGACGAATTCAATGCTTTTCTCTGAATGGGAAGATGCCAGTGTCTGGGCTCGCTGAAATCACTCCTGTGATGAGCACCTCAGCTGTCCCCAGCATCCTATTTTTTCACACCCTGAGTGTCCTCGGGGCTCATCTTCAGGAGCGGCTGCAGTCTGATGGTTGCTGGATGGCAGGTGTTCTTCGTTTCTTTCCTGGATTCCTTCAAGTCTCACCAGCTCGCCCTTGGAGGTGACTGCAATCACTGATGACTGTGACATCCTTTGTTTACTGATGTGGCAGGCGATATTTTATTTCTCACTAGCTGGGGCATCTGGTCCAGACTCTCAGATGTCTCAATTATAAGTCATCTCTAAGCTACGCCCTAAACTCCTATTCATCCCCTAAAACCCAATTCAGAAATCATCTTATTTACAAAAACATTTCTTATCCCTGCCTACAAGCTCCCTTCCAAAATAATGTGCTATATTCAGAACTTTCCAAGGGAAATTCTGTCTCCCTTTTCACATGATATTGGAATCCAAGTTCATTTTCCTGTTAGGCTCAGATACTTATTCTTTGTGTGTCCTCAGCACTGAGTCAGGTAAATGCTAGTGCTCGGGAAATTTTTAGAGTGAATGAATGAATACATACTTGTTTGTTTTCTTTTTATGGCCACACCTGCAACTTGTGGATGTTCCCAGGTTAAAGGTCAAATAAGAACTGTAGCTGCAGGCCTGCACCACAGGCAACACCGGATCAGAGCTGCATCTGCAACCTACACGCAGCTTGCGGCAATGCCAGATCCTTAACCCACTGATCGAACCCACATCCTCATGGACACTATATCAGTTTCTTAACCCAATGAGCCATGACAAGAACTCCTGAATTCATATTGGAATGAATAAATTTAACTCTGTGTTGTCAATCCCCATGCTATGGGTGATGGCTCCAGAAATATACTGCTGGAGTCTCCCAAGGGCCAAGAGGTAACTCAGGTTTGAGCAGGCACTGGGGTCTATTACTAGCAGGGAACAAAGGCAGTGGTAAGAAGAGTCACAGAGCACAGATAAGCTGCCTCTAACCCACCAGTGCTCCCAGGCACTACAAAGATAACTAGTTTCAAGTTTCCTCACCATTCTTAGCAGTCATATAAATTGCCCCTGCTTTATGACCCAGCAATGCATTGTTATACTAACAATTCAGGATGTGTGGGTGTTAGGAAAATACAATAAATAACAAAAGATAAGCTTAGCCAATACAATGGTTTAATCTCGGTTACTAGGGAAGAAAGAAGAAAGGCTAAAGAGACAGATACCAGGACAGGCTTGTTTAAAAGCTCTTGACTTTGCTCTTCTGATGGCTCTGTGCCTTTAAGAGGCAGCCCTTTCTTGAGGCTCTGGCAGGTACAGGTGGGGGGATATAGCACAGAGCATCAGAGAGCTCAAGTGACTGAAAGGAAAGCAGAGGCTTTGGTTTGGGAGACGTGATCTCCCCACTTGCCATCAAATGCACAATAAGGAATGGATTTATAATGAGCTGCTTCTATCCCAGAACAAAAGCAAATTTAAAAGGACCTACTAGTGACAATCCTGCCTCCCCAGTGTTTTCAGTGAAAGGATAGTTTCAGATATCAAACCAAAGCATCCTGGGCTACGTAGGGTGGTGTGGACCTCAGGTCTTTCAATACAGGCGAGATCTGCTACCACAGAACTTGCAGAAGAAATGCTCCATTTTAAATCAACGTGGGACTTTTTAAGAATTCCACCGGGAATAGGGTTTTGCCAAAAAATGGAGCTTAATTTAATGAGGGTGAAAAGTTTAAGAAAGAAATAGAAAAGGAGAAGTCCTGAAAGGACAGATGAGCCTTGGACCAGGGACTCGTGCCTCGCTAGCTGAAACGCGTCAGCAGTGGCAGTGAGCAGGTTCAGGCCATTAGGACGCTCTGAGCCTCTCTGGGGATTTTCAGGGAGACTGTCCCCTGGCTGCTGCCTATGCAAGGAGAAGAGAATTTCTCACACGTGCAAAGAAGAGGCATGTAGAATTGCTTGAGGGAGCTTATTTATTTTAATACCCACTCTGTGCTGGATAGCTGCATTTGAGTCTGTGAGGCAGGCAAGGTAGCTTTGTTTTGCAGACACAAAGTCACACCTCTGTGTGTCTGCCCAAGAACATACAATCTTCAGAAAGGTCCCTGTCCCCCGACTTGAGTGAAGCCATAGCTCCCTATTAAAAAGCTCTCTTTTTAGGAGTTCCTGTTATGGCTCAGTGGTAACTAACATGACTGAGGACTTGGGTTCAATCCCTGGCCTCGCTCAGTGGGTTAAGGATCTGGTATTGCCTCGAGCTGTGATGTGGGTTGCAGACATGGCTTGGATCCCATGTTACCTAGGCTGTGGAGTAGGCTGGCAGCTATAGCTCCAATTCTACACCTGGCCTGGGAACTTCCATGTGTTGAGGTTGCAGCACCACCACCCCACCACCCCCCGCAAAAAAAGACCAAAAAAAAAAAAAATGTTATATCTTTGTTTGCAAAGCAATCAAGTCACCTCTCTCAGAACCTCTTCCTATTTATCCTCTGAACCTCCTGGCCCTGCTGCTTGCAGACACCTCCTGGAACCTTCACTTGGAACCATTTGCATCAGCTGGCCTCTCATAGATTTTTTATTCAGTTCCCTCCTTCACTTCAAAGTCCACCTTCACTCAAGATGTGCCCTCAGTTCCTTTTGGTCCCACTGTCGCATCCAAGAGCACAGGCACCCCATTCTTCTGCCCAGCCCTGGCTCCCAGAGCACCCACCAAGGGAGTCCAGACAGAGTCTACAGCAGAACCAGGATTTAAATCCGGATGTTTACTCCAAAGCCCAAACTTGTTCTCCTGTTCCACGAAGCTTCTGCATGGGGTCACTGGGCGGGGGGCAGAGAGGGGGGGTCTGTTTCCAAACATAGAATAAGAGACTCAATAACGCTAAAAAAAAAAAAAATGCTAAATATCACACAGAATATAGATTTTAACGAAGTATCGAGACCTTAAATTTGGATTCCACTGATTAAGAATGTGTGATTCCTTATGTCTGTTGGAAAAGCCATGATCAAAAAGACAAGAGATAACAAAGGCTGCCATGAGTGCGGAGAAAAGGAAAGTCTTGTGCTCTCTTGGTGGGAATGTAAGTTGGTGCAGAATCTGGAAAACTTGAGGTTACAGGGGTTTCTCAAAAAATTTAAAGTAGAACTACCATATGATCCAACAATCCCTCTCCTGGGAACATATCCAAAGGAAATAAAAATACTAACTCGAAAAAATATCTGTAGCTCCATGTATCTAGCAGCATTATTTACAATAACCAAGACATGGAAACAACCTAAATGTCCATCGACAGATGAATAAAGAAACTATGGGATACGTATATACATACACATACAGTGGAATATTATTCAGCCATGAAAAATAAGGAAATCCTACCATGTGTAACAACACAGATGGAACTTGAAGGCATTATGCTAAGTGAAATAACTCAGACAGAGAATGACAGATATTGTATTACCGCATGTATATGCAGAATCTAAAAAACAAGTGAACAAAAAATTCCAAACTCAGAAAAAGAGATTAGATTTGTGGTTACTAATTGCAGGGCGTGGGGGGATTAAGAAGAAGTTGGTCAAAGGGTACGAACTTCCAGTTACAGCATAAATAAGTTCAGGGATATAAGTGTGAACTGCAGTTTGGCATTTGGCATCAGCTTCTACATGGATTAAACCATGAGCCTCTGCAGCTGCCCACAGGCAGCACCCCCTGAGCAGAGCTCAGGGTAGAGACCAGGAGTGAGGCACTCTGCTCTGGGAAAACTGGAAGAACAGGTCTTCATATAGTTAGATATTTTCAAATCAAGATTTTATGAGCCCAGTTCTTGCAGCTCCTCATATTTAGGAAAGCACTATAATCCCATAATGATGACCAATGTCTGTGACTAGTAGTAACCTTCACAAGACTAGCAGCAAACGCCTGTAAAAGTGTGCCTGGCTGCAGGAACCTCCCCTTCAACTTATGGCTTATATCTTGATATGCCCGCTTTCCTCTTCAGAGTAGTGCTTCAGATAGCTGCCTCCTGGCCTTTAGTTAGTGGACAAAAGATGTCATGTTCATCTGTGAGGACAGTCAGTCCCAAGGGTGGGCCAGTGAGCCCTGAGGGAACTCAGGGAAGAAACACAGAAGACTGGCCCCCAGCTGAGGTGCACCTCAAAGGAGCGATTCCAGGAAGCCCAGACCTTTGCATCTTCTCATAGAAACTGGTTTTCTGCAAATCTTCTTCTGTAAATCTGGGGACCTGTAAGCCTTTTGTTCCTACGACCTTCCCACTGTTGCAAAATCTCATACCCTGGCTTCTTCCCTTCCCTCTGCGGAGCAATTTCTCAGGGCTAGCTGAGGTGCTGTCACCTGGGTTTAAGTCCTAATTTCACCCCAAATAAAATGCAACTTTCAGCTTTCAGATTGTGCATTTTTTCAGTCAACTGAATTCACAGCGTGATGACTCTACAGCCAACCCCGCTGCATGACATACAGGACAGTGGTTAAGAGGATAGATCCTAAGAACTCTCATCACAAGGAGAATTCTTTTTTCTCTTTATTGTTTGTATATGAAATGGTAGGTGTTAACTAAACCTATTGTAGTGGGAGTTCCGTTGTGGATCAGTGGCTAACAAATCCGACTAGGATCCATGAGGAACAGGTTTGATCCCTGGCCTCGCTCAGTGGGTTAATGATCCAGTGTTGCCGTGAGCTGTGGTGTAGGTCGCAGATGTGGCTCAGATCCCATGTTGCTGTAGCTGTGGGGTAGGCCGGCAGCTGTAGCTCCGATTTGACCCCTATCCTGACAACTTCCATATGCCACAGCTGCAGCCCTAAAAAAGAAAAAAAAAAAAAAAACCCACAAAGCAAACAGACAAACCTATTGTAGTAACTATTTCACAATATGCAGAAATCAAACCATCACGCTATGTACTTTAAACTTATACACTGATGTATGTCAATTATTTCTCAACAAAACTGGGAAAAATTCAAACAGAAAAAAAAATGTGTAATTACTTCGATACTGGTAGGTCTGAAATACCTTAATACCATCTATACAAGCAAAGGAATGATACAAAGAGAATCAGAGAAGGGAGAAGAAAGGCCTGGGGGAAGACTCAGCCATCTGGAAGCGCCCAGACTGGTGCTGCTGCAAGAAGGGCCACCCCTTCCAGGGCCCAAGAATGGGCTCTTGTCTAACACCGGGAAGTGAGTTGTCTGAGGAGACACACCTGTTGACTAAACAAAAGACTTCATTGGGAAGTGGTGCCTGGGGCGGCAGCAGGGTGAGGGACCCAGGAGGACTACTCGGCCACGTGGCTCCCGGTCTCCAATTTTATGGGAATGGGGTTAGTTTCTGGGTCGTCTCTGGCCAGTCATCTGGCTCGGCCCCTACTTGGTCTGGCTCAGGGTCCTCCCTGGTGGTGTGTACCGATCAGCCAAGGATTCCTCAGATTCCAGCGCTAAGGATCCTGGGAGGTGGGTTGTCTCCTCCCTCCTCTCGGCCCCTCCCACATCCTCCTGGTTTGTCTTCAGGGCAGCGCCACGGTTCTTATCAGGGCCTCCGACCTTGAGACAACTCATACAAGCAGCTGTTATGATGCCTGGTCAAGGTGGGCAGTCTCAGTCAATGGTCCCCTAACACTACTGGATGAATAAAAGGGCCCACAGTGGAGTCTGGTAACGTCACAAAAAGGGCAATGAAAAAGAGGGAGATTAGGAGCAACGTCTTTATCCATTTCAGTGAGAAAACAGTTTCCAAACATAGTGTATAATTTAAATATTGTTTTCTAAAATGTCTAGTTCTGAGAAGGCAGTTGAAGGTTTTCATTTGAACAACTATCCCTCTATTCTGAAGTAGTATGTGCCTCCAGTGCCTATTGGACTGAGAATTCTGATCCGGTCTGCTTACAGCATCATGCTGTACCTGGCACATAATAATTACCCAATGAAGGACATCATGATATGAATTATATATTAGCTAATTATTCTGTTCGTTTATCTTTCTATATATATACCACCAGCCTGTAAGCCTCATGAGGTAAGGGCCCATGTTCTGTTGCGTTTACCTCCCCAAACCAGCCAGTTAGTACATAACATAAAAGTTATTTGTCTTACGTGATAAACTCTTAACAACTGACTCTAGCTTTCAAGATACTTAATAATCTGACCCAATCCTTCCTCACTAACATAATTTCTCATTAACCCATTACCCCAGTCCTGCACTTTGCTCCAGCTAAATCAGTCTTCTCATTTGTCCCCAAACATGCCATGGACAGCTCCATTCCAGGAGCTGCATGCTTTACTATTCCAAGCTAAAGAACCTGTGCATGCTGCCTCGCAAAGCCCTGTTCTTCAACTTTCACTTTCACTAGCTTCCCAGGACTGCTCTTTTCAACGTCTTTGCAGCTAAGATCTCTTTGCCGCCTTGTTTAACCTGCCTTGCAGATTCCTTTCTCTTGTTTTAGTGTTCTGGTTTGCTCAATGTTATGGAAAGAAATATGGCAGCCAAAAACATTCCTTATATTTCTTTGTGCATGACCATACCTGCAATAGAAAACAGCAAAAGAGTAAGAATTTAATAATTTTGTGTAGTTGGAGATGATGATCACAAAGTGACATTTAGGTAATTACAAATTCATAATGTATTGCATCTAATATTCAAGTGAGGACCTAAGTTGTTATAAATTACTCTGTGGTTCTAAAGAAAGGATAGCAGTTAAACTAGAGATATTTACTTGTAGTGCTGCTCATTGTTTCAACATTCATTTTTGTCACTTTACTTTTGTTTTGTTTTTTTTAAAATTCTACACTCCCCTTTCCCTTCTGCTCAATGTCAGCTGTGGATATCCTGTGCTCTCTCTGCTCTGTGGCTGAATAACTAAACATATTGAAGTGTCTTTTCTGCTCTAAGAAATTTGTCTTCTAAACAGAAAAGCCTAATTCTTCCAAGATTCACACATCAAGTCTAAGATTTCTCCTGCTCATATTCCATGGTCCCACAAAGACTTTAAGGGCCAGATGAAGCTCTATTATCATTAAATGGTAACATACCATTTAATGTAAGCCCTGGAGCAATAAAAGTGTGCAAATAAGATACAAAATACTCATCCCTATCAAGTATTCAATTTTTTTTTTAAAGAAACTAGTGCATTCGGAGTTCCTGTAGTGGTTCGGTGGTTAACGAACCCGACTAGTATCCATGAGGATGCAGGTTCCATCCCTGGCCTCGCTCAGTGGGCTAAGGATCCGGCATTCCCATGAGCTGCAGTGTAGGTTGCAGAAGTGGCTCAGATCCCGCGTTGCTGCGGCTGTGGTGTAGGCTGGCAGCTACAGCTCTGATTCAGTCCCTAGCCTGGGGACCTCCATATGCCATGGGTGTGGCCCTAAAAAGCAAAACAAAACAAAACAAAACAGAGAGTGCATTCATAGTCCAGGTATGAGTTGGGCAATTGGAAAGTGAGCTATTCATTGGTAGGTAGACCGAGAGAATACTGGTAGGTCAGAACTTGTATAAGTCAAATTCTTTTGTTTTTCAAGGAAATCAATTAAAAGAAACTTAGAATGAGGAAGTCCCTGGCCCATCGTGAGACCATAGACAGAGGGTGTTTGGCAGCAAATCTAAGACAGCTCGTCCAAAGACTGGGCTCTTGCTCTCACTATGTTCCTTCATGAGAATCACCATCAAGTTTCAAACTAGGCTTCTCCAAGAGGCTGAATCACGGCCTCTGGCAGTTTCAGGGCTTGTGTCTTCTCATCTTTACTGCCGGGGTGAAAAGTAGTCTCTTTCCTTGGATTTATTTCAAAAGAAGTTCCCAGAGAAAGATTCTGATTGGCTTGTCTTGGGTCACACAATCAGCCCCATCGACAGTAGGGTTCAATAGCATAATTGCCCATGGATGGAATTTCAAATTAAGTTTCATAGGAGAAGAAAGGGGAACTCTTCAGGGGAAAAAAAATAAATTGACCTCCACTATGTACTTGAAGGAGAGAAAAAAAATGTTTTTAATTCACAAGTTGTGGTTAGGATAAAAGAAAAAGCTTTGCAATAATGAATTCTTTCTTTTCCTATAGTAAGCCCCAATACAGAGATGAAGTACTTTGCTATACTTGGCGAAAAAACTCAAATCAATATCTACCATAGCTCCCATCACACTGCATTACAATTTCCTAGGCACAGGACTGTCTTCCCAACGACAATTGAGCTCTTTAAACTCATGACTCTATTATGTCTTTACTGCTGAGGCCAAGGCCAGCATCAGCATAGAGCAGAGGATATTCTGCAAATGTGTAAGGAAGGAAGAAAAAAGGAGAGGAAGAGAAAAGATCCTTTATTCAAGTTGCCCACCATCCAGTGGAAGATTGCACACAATGCCAGCAACTACAACTCAAGACATAATTATCAGTGCTAAGTAGAATTATAAAAACATTTTTCAGCAATTTAGAAGAAGTGATTTATTCTGCTGAGGAAAATCAAATAGAGCTTCATAAGGAAGTTACCGTTTGAGTATTCCTACAGAAACTCAGTTCAATAACCCCAAAAGCGGAGATGGTGTTCCGATCAAAACAACAGGTGGTGCAGTTCCCATTCTGGCTCAGTGGAAACGAATCTGACTAGTAACCATGAGGACGCAGGTTCGATCCCTGGCCTCGCTCAGTGGGTTAAGGAGCCCGCATTGGCGTGACCTGTAGCGTAGGTCACGGACACAGCTCAGATCCCATGTTGCTGTGGCTGTAGTATAGGCCGGCAGTTACAGCTTCAATTCAAACCCCTTGCCTGGGAAACTCCACATGCCGCGGGTATGGCCCTAAAAATCCAAAAAAAAAAAAAAAAAGGAAAACAGAAAAGCAAGTGGTAACACTGCACCACAGCCTTAGATTGCTCATACATGGAATAGGGTGATTTCAAATGCCCAAGACTATTTGCTCCTTATCTCCATGAAAAGATCTCCTTCACCTGTTCATATTGCCTGGGAATTATTTGTAAGGAACAAAGCCTTTCACTTCATAATTAGAGATACGTTTTTAAAATGCAGATACTCCTTAGACTGGAAACAGAGTAGTTTATAGTAAGGAGTAAATGATTCATAGCTCAGCCTTTCGTAGCAGCTAATTGTGGTAGAAGGGAAGGCAGGATAAAACAGGGGCATTAAGTCCTGCAGATCAAAGAGGCAGCGCTGGGAGAAAGTAATTATTCTCCCCTCTTCAGAAAGGCAGTGGAAGAGGAGGGAGCGCAAAGCCCAGGCTGGACTCTTGCCTTGCATATGGGGCTGGAAAGGCACAGTGACATTCCTCCTGATGCTAGGCCCTCTGTTAGAAAATAAAACAGGAAACCCTTGTTTTAGCCCGTCCTCCTAGTTCTAGCAGGTTAAACTTAGGCGGAGGCTTGGCTTGACCCTGAACTCTGGGCTCCACCACGGCAGTGGAAACCAACCTCTTAATGAAAATCAAATTAGCTCATAAAAAGGAAGTATTTCAGCTTAGTACACCAGTTCTCCTCTGTCATGGGAGTGCTATATAACAAATTCAGGGACCTACACTTTTATCATTGCTCACAGGTACACGATATGATGGTTAAGTGTAAGGGTCGACTTGGCTAGGCCGTGGGGTTCAATTGTTTGTCAAATACCAGTCTAGACGTTGCACCGAAGGTATTCCGTAGTTGTGATTAACATCTAGAACCAATCAGCTTCAAGTAAAGAAGACCACCCTTCATAATGTGAGTGGGCCTCATCTAATCAGCTGAAGGCCTTATGAGCAAAGACTTAGGTTCCCTGAGGAAGGGGAAATTCTGCTTCAAGACTGCAACATACACACACTGCTTGAATGTCCCATCGCTGGCCCCCTCCACAGATATTTTAGACTCAAACCACAGTATCAGCATATGAATTTCCAGCTCACAGGCCAGCCCTACAAATCTCACACTTGCCAACAGCCACAGTCATGTGAGCCAATTCCTTAAAATTTCTCAATAGATAGATGATAGATAGATAGATAGTCTTTTTCTTTCTTTCCACCTTTTTTTTTAGGCCCATACCTGCAGCATATGGAAGTTCCCAGGCTAGGGGTAGAATCAGAGCTTCAGCTGCCAGCCCATGCCACAGGCACCCCAGATCAGAGCCACATCGGCAACCTACACCACATCTTGTGGCAATGCCAGATCCTTAACCCACTGAGTGAGGCCAGGGATCACACCTGCATCTTCATGGATACTATCCAGGTTCTTAACCCACTTAGCCACAACGGGAACTCTGAAAGAGAGATATTCCATTTCTCCATAGAACCCTCACCAGTATCCATAATTAGATAGATGGGCGATTCTTTAGGTCTCAGCTGCCTGCGGGCTGGTCTATCATGTTGTAGTGAGTGAACCCAGGCTTGTCCTCAGGGTAGTACAGTTAGGTTATAAGAGTGAAGGTCAAGCAGCAAAAGAAGCAATGGAGGACTTCCTAAGCCCTTAACTCAGAACAAACACAGCATCGCTTCCACCACTTCTGTTGGCCAAAACAAATTACAAGGCCAGTTTTAATTCAAGGGGTGGGACAAGGGACTCTATTCTTTGATGCAAAAAGTGGCAAAGCCAGTTGCGGGGGTGTGGGCATTAGCTGGGGCAATGAAAGCAATCAATCTAACAGTCTTAAGAACAGGCCTACGGAGTCTTGATGACCACGCAGTTGTGATCTGCAACCTAGTTGATGACGGCTAACCCCCTCTTGAAAGAGGACGAACAGCCATCCTCTGAGTCTTTCTGCTATTTGCCCGTGCAGCCAGGCTGTTAAAATGAGTGCGTGCTGTCAGATCAAAGTATCCTGAATATAATAATAGACATAATCAATAGAATAATATATAGATTTTATAGTTCCATCTATGCTGCCCTCAACTTTTTACGAAACATTGTTACATCCATTATCAGTTTTGAAAGCTAAGACCAGGGAAAGGCTAATGGTATAAATGAAGTTCAAGGAAAAACTAAACAAAAGTGGAAACATGAAGAAAGAAGGGAGCTGAGGCTCGAAAGCATTTCTGTCTAAAGACAGATGCTAGAAAGAGTATTTCTATGGAGAGTTCTGGGCTCTGAGGGGACAACTCTGAATGAGATTTGGAGATGGATAGTGAGCAGATGAAGATGAAGAGTGATATTAGGAGGGAGTACGGCTTCTGGAGCAACAGAGCGAAACAATATCTTTGGAAGATGAATTTAGGGAAGAAAGTCTTCCTAGGTGTAAGCAAAAGTATATTAAATGCGGATATGTTTTCATTTGTTTGAAATACATTTCTTTCTACCTCCCCCTTTCCTTAGTCAAAAGGAGCAACGGTGAGGAAGGAAAAGGCAACAGAGGACAGGAAAGGAAAGGAGACTAGAAAGGCATGGAGGGGTGTCTTCCCAGTGTTTTTCAAAATCACATCAGGAAGCAGGGAATTGGAAATGGAGCGGGGGTGCTACCCAGGCCACGAGGCCAGGAATCTACAGCGTCAGAACTCCGCCAGCACCTGAGCTTGCTGTAGCATGACTAGGAAAACAAAAGCGGTGCCAAGATATGCACAGCCAGGGTTCACTCTGAAATGACAAGAGATTTAGGCGGACGCGCTAAGGGTTTGAACATCACTGTCCCTGTTGGCGTGATGACAGAACTTGCTGCTCACCATCCCCGGAGGAAGGTCAAGTGTTAAAAACATACCCAGGATTGAACGGTCTGATCGCAGCATACAGGCCCTTTCAACTGCTCAGCGATATCAGGACAGCAGTTTGATATTTATTAAACATCAGCAGGGTCTCGGGGAGAGTACCAATCCCTGTGAAAGCGCAGGTCCCAGCTCAGAGAAAATTTAAAGGCACAGAGCAAAAGGTAGCAGGTCTGAGCCGCCAACATCATCATACAGTCAGGCCGAACTTTTTATAATCTGGTCACTGTGGGCAGAGACAGAGTCAATTTGCAGAATGAGACGCTGTATTTATCTTCTCCCTCTTGGAAACCTTTCTACAGCCAGCCATCAGAGAAAACCTAGATGATCAGAAAAGGATGACGTATTTTCTGGACTGGCGAGTGGGAAAACAAATTGGAAATAAATGATGTAGAAGGAATAACAGTCACAACCAGCCCATTTCAGCATCTTTGCCAGGCAAAGATGCCAGAGAAAGTCACTAGATAAATCACTTTTAAGGGACAGTCTAATTCGGGACAAATAGAAAAAAGAAAAAAAAAGGACTAGGCTAAACCCAACAAGGAAGTCCATAAAAGAAAGTCCAAGGAGTGAAAAGTAATTTTAAAAACTTTATCCAACACCGCAGATCGAAAATCAATATGAAAGCAACATGATTTGGAGAAAGAGTACAACACTGAAAACTGGAAAGAACGGGTTCGAATTCTGGCTCTGCCACTTACAAGCTGCTACTTGACCTCCTGGAGTCTCAGTTTCCCCGTAATTAATGGGATAAAAATCCTAATTCACATGATTCTTAGGAACATCAAGGAGAGAGGCCCTAGGAATGTGCCTGTGAGCTACAAATGTAGCTTTCAAATGTTAATGTCCATAACTGGTATTATCGTCATGTTTGATTTTTTTTTAAAAAAGTGATCCCAGCACATACATTTGCATGTTCATTAAAAGCTATGAAAATGCTGATGTTATAACTATAGTCGCTGCTGCGGAACCTGTCGCAGTCTAGATCTGTCAGAAAGAAAATTACAGAAACACGCCTGGAGTAGACCTGCCCTCCTCCTCACACTGATAAGAGAAATGAAAAACGGACTGCAGCCTTTGCAGGAATGTCCCCTTTGCTGTCTTCAAACTAAATATTCATTCTTGCCAACTCTCAAAGCTATTTTGAGACAAAGCAGAGATCACAGTTTATCTCTTGGGCTTTTAATATCCCCCATTTGTATGGATTGAAAGTTGAGGTGTGTGGAGCTATAAAGCAGCTCACACCGAACCTGCACCTGCTGGAAACAGCCCTGCTCCCCTACCCAAGAACGAACCTTTGCCAAACGCCCCGGCTTCTGGTGAGGAGCAAAACCCAGAGAAGACGTAAAATATTAAACAAATAAAGACCAAGGAGGGAGAAGAAAAAGATATATTCCGGGACATATTTTCAAAATAAGAGAGATAAATTCTGAGAATGAAGCACGTTGGGAGAACATGACAAATGCTGAAATCAATAGGAAAAGAAGACACATTTGGGCCATACAGAAAGTAAAATTTGAAAATGTTAGACAATGGTCAAAGAAAAGGTAAAACTGGGAGAGTAAGATAAATACCAACGGGCAATAAATCATAGAAATAACACTTTGGAGAATTATTGTGAATAAAACATGTCTCACAGAGTTAGTCCGCAAGAGGAAGACAAATGCAATATGACTCAAAAAATGCAGATACTGTGACAAGGATGGAAACCACTGCCGGGAAGATAAATACCCAGAAGAACGCCGGCCGCCCTGGCCTTCCGTGGGGAAATCCGATTTACATGCACTTCCTTAAACCCTTCCTCTTGGCTTATTCTCCAGTCGCTTTCTCTTTAGTACTGGAGTGGAGGTCACCTCTCCCCTACCTGATAGTAGCTCTCATTTACTTCGTAAGTGACAGATGGACTCGTCCCCTTAGGAGAGACATTCTTCTCCTTCTGTCACTGATAACTTCTCCCTGGGAAGGAGCCAGAGCACCGCTCTCCTGCTCCCAAACCTGGCCTTGTCACATGGAGGCAAGTGGCTTTCAATCCAGCGTGCATCATCCCAGACCTGCCCACCTCCCCCCAACCCCCCACAGGCGTCAGGATCCAGGTGTCGGGTTCAGCCTCGTCGCCAGACTCTACCACGAAAAGCCCTGGACAACGTGGAGGAAACAGTAGCTTGTGATGAACTCTGGGCAGGCTCTGAAGTCAGACACACGAGGACTTGAAGGTCCATAACCACGGCAGATCAGCGGTGTGATGGGGAACTAGTCAGTTTAACTCTCTGAGGCCCCCGCTGCCTCATCGGGGAAATGAGAATAACACGATATTCCGAGATAATGAGCAAAGCACGTATGCTTTACATAAAACATCCAGCTGCTCTCAGGACTCGAAAACGGTAGCTTGTGAAATAACTAGGACCCATCACATGGTAACCCTGGCCTGCAAGTGGGATCTGGGTTCTGGTGGACTGGGATCTCACCATCACAGAAAAGATCAGACAGGGTGGATGAGGAGAGGACCCACCCCCAATCTCTGAAAGCAGGAAAGAGTCCGATTAAAATATATATATGCAGCATCCAGAACACAGTGACAACCATGACGCTAATATATGTACCGTACATTACAAATTTATCAAGTGCTTTTTACTCAAGACGGGGCTTAGATTTTTACTTATTGGGTACCAATGACAGGATGATAAGGCTGCTTACTCTCTTTACAGAACAGTTGCTCTTTTTTTTTTTTTTTTTTTTACTTTGCTAAGTAGTTTCACATCCATTACCTAACACCATCACTCCCACTCCGGCGTAAATGGAGCAGAGAAGATCCATGTTGCTCTCTTACATAAGGACCCTGAGGCCAGAAGAGGTCCTGACCCACCTAAAGTCAGGCAAGGTCATGAAACCAGTAGGTAGCAGCTCCTCGGTGGCTCCAGATCCACAATCGAGGATCCCTGCCAGCCTCCCCAAGCCCCCAGCCCTCTGGAAAGAGAAACATTCATTGTTTTCCATGATGCATCAAAAGGACCCTCTTCGCTAAAAATACCTCACGCAAATGAAGTCTCCTAGAGGGAAGAGAATACAAAACCAGACAACCAGTTGAGGGAGCAAATGCAGCTAATATCAGAATGGAGCCCTGGAAATTGCCTCTCCTCTCCGCTCCAAGTGTGGTCCACAGACCAGCAGCACCAGGCCACCCAGGTGCTTGTAAGAAATGCAGAATCTTGAGGTCCATCCTAGACCCACTGAAACTTAATCTGCATTTTAACAAGATTCCCAGGTGATTCATATGCAGATTAAAATTTGAGAAGCCCTGGTCTAGGTAATTCGGACAGGAAATCATTTTGCCATTGACATAGTCCTGAATTCATTTTGTCAGGGAAGAGATCTCCGTTGCATGGCTGATCCTAGAGGACTTTTAGGATCTACCTACCCAGTGACCTGCCTTCACCCCCTACCTGAGCACGTCCATCTAATTGTCTGCATCAGTTTGTTTACTCAGTCCCAGTTGATTCTTATACGTACACAGGGAGACCATCATTGGGCGAGGTCTTTTCTTTGAAACAGACTTTATAGAGCTGGAAAGGGAATGAAGCAGACCCAACCTACATCATTTCAAAGGTTCCTGCATTCCTAAAAATCCCACGGTTCTGTTTCTACATTGCATTCTTGGTCTGAGCTCCTTGTTCTGTACAGATTTCAGAACTTCAGCTTGCCATGATCTCTGACACACCCCCAGTTGTCAGATAGTTACCTGGGGATAAATTTACATGCATAGCTGACTGTTCTCCTGATGACTTCTGACCTCAATAATGGGAAGAGTCCCCCAGCATGGAGTCACCCAGATTCTACATGGTCCCTCCCATTTGAACTGCTTCTTCTCGAATCCAGAGGAACAACTCTTCCCAAATATTCTTTGGAGAGGCATGTTCAGTCTATGACCCAGTTTCATCTGGTCTGCAAAAATAAGACAGCTCTACCTGGCTCTTTCCCTTGGAGATGTGGGGCCACATTACATCATGCATAAGGAGGTCCCACACAAGGGCGCACCATTATTGAACAGTATTATGACCCTATTGCCCCTCAATTAAAATTAAGTAGCACTTTAAAATGCAGTAACAGCTGCTCCCAGCAGTGTCTCCTTGCAAAACATTTGTGTTCTGTTTTTGCTTTTCCCTATGGGCTTCGACACCTTTGCTTAAGCTGTGCCTCAAACTTTTCATTGTGAAATCCATAGGAATCCTAAATGTGAAATGTCCAATTCCAACTCAAACCAAAAAATGAGCCCAAGGACCAAGAGAATGCTATACAGTGTTCGTACCTGGAGCCTGGAGGCCCTTTTCCAGAAGAGCATTTTTCAGCAGTAGTTTTACGAGGTCTTCCTGTGATGCAGTCAATTCCACAGGCTTCACACTTGGGCCCTATAAGAAGCCAGTGGCATGCAGGAAAGGTGACACAATATATCTACTACAGATGCTACCACTGGAAAAAGATCCAAGTGCATCCAAGGCAAAAGAGGAAGATCTTGATGCTTATTGTCTTCAGTGTATTTCATGCCGTAAAATATTTAGTGTCAAATACAGATAATAAAAATAATCAACAGGAATAAGTTAACTATGCCTTCTATTCTTTTCTCAGACTTCCAACAACACTTTCCCCTTTCTAACCCTTGGCTAATGACCTTTCTTCCTATTTTTCTGAAAGCTATTCGAGAAGAACGTTTATGAAGGTGTATTACTGTTTGTCCTTTTTCTGCCCCTCCCCCCTTATGTTAATAATTAAAAAACAGTGCTCACTATACTAGCCAAACCCAACGCCTAACCCTGGGCACAGATCTCATGACCTCTCTCTTTACTGGAGAATATCACTGCAGAAATTCTCTTCTCTCTTACACATCATTTCTTATTTCTTAATTCTTCTCCACTGCTGGGCTGTTTCCATTAACATCCAAGTAAATTATAATTTTTCACATAAATAGACTCTACTTCACATAAATAGACTCTCAGTCTACTGACTCTTTTTTTTTATTTTTACACTTCTTTAAAGCAAAGTGCCCTAGAAGTATTTGTCTATATTCACCGTCTCAATTTATATTCTCTTCCTTTCCAATCTAGCTTTCTCACCCTCTCCCCATCTCCAATACAACTCCTCTTATCAGAGTCAATAGTGACCCCCCTGGAGTTAAATCCCTCTTCTAACTTTCAATCCTTATTTCATTTGATCTAATTAGCAGCACTTGATAGGATTGATCCCTTCTTCCCCTGGATACAATCTCTTCACTAGACTTCCAAGAGTCAAAAGACCATTCTTGGTTTATTTTTACCTCACTAGTGGACCTTTCTTGGTCTCCTTTTCTCTCTTTCTTTTTTTTGTTTGTTTTTTTGTTTTTGTTTTTTTGGGTCTCCTTTTCTGTCTTCCTCCGTTCCCTGATCTTTAAACATTTGCTTGCCTGGGGCTTGAATACTAGTCCTCTCTGTTCTCTGTCTACGTTCATTCTCTTGGAGATCTCATTCAGCACAATGACTTTAAAAATATATATATTTGTAACATTTTTTGGGGGGAACAATTTTAGACTCACAGCAGAATTAAGAGGACTTCCTATATACCCCTTGCCCCGCCCCCACTTACACCCATAGTTTCACTCATTATCAATATTCTCCACCACGGTGGTACGTTTGTTAGAATCAGTGAAACTGTATTGACAGATCATTATCATTCAGAGTCCATAGTTTAGATTAAATGCCATATTCAGGTGGACGACTCCCAAGTTTACATAGCAGCCCTGTCACCTGTCTTTAACTTGAACTCTTGGACGTTTAATAGGCATCTCAAACTCAATGTGCCCAAATCAATATCCTGATCCTCCTCCTCGAGGCCACTCCTCCTGCAGCTATTCCCATTTCAGTTAAAGGCAACTCCTCCTTTATTTGCTCAGACCAAAGCCATGGTTTCATCCTTCATTTCTTTCATTCTCTCACACCCCACAGACCATCCAACAGAACTTTTTTTTTTTAATTTCCATTAAATCATTGAGAATGTGATCACTTTTCATCAGCTACACTGTCCTCACCTGGGTCCACACCATCATCATTTCTCACCTTCTAAATGACCTCTGGATTTCTGTCCCTGTCCTCTGAAGTCCATATAGCAATCAAAAGGAGCCTTTCAAAATACATTAATTAGATCACGTCACTATTCTGCTCAAAACTTTCTTATGGCTTCTTCCAATCCTCTTTTAGGACTGAGTCAAATGATCACTTCCAGGACTCCGTTTATGCATCTATGAAAGGTGATAAGAGCGGTCTTACCTCATAGGATAATTGTGACGAGTAGATGCAATAATGTTTGCAGTGTGTCTGGGAGAACTCCTAGGATGAGTTAAAAGCTCAGAAAATATAAGCTATAATTATCATTATTACAGGTATACTGATGATATATTTAATCAAAAGGATCAATAATATTGTGTGTCTACCAATTATAATAAGATCTTAAAGTAAAACCAGGTTGGAGTTAGCAGATACAAACTATTATACATGGAGTGGATAAAAAACGAGGCCCAACTATCTAGCACAGGGAACTATATTCAACGTCCTATGATAAACCATAATGGATAAGAATTTTTAAAAGTTTGAATATGTATAGTATAACAAACACTTTCCTGTACAGCAAAAATTCATATAACATTGCAAATCAACTATACTTCCACGTGAATAAATATATAAACAAGCAAATAAATAAATATAAACCTAGAAATTCTGTTCTATTCTCTGTCCCTTTATTTCTGAAGAGCCACATGTAACATCAAGCACATCACAAACCCTTTTGGGTCATGGGGCATCTGGGGGGATAAATAAAATTACTCGGGTGACAATGACAGTCTCCAATGGTAGAAGCCAAAAGGTGACGATAACGATAACAACAAAGACAGGGAGGGAGGAACTGTCGGTAAGAGCAGACAAGAGTTCAGACAAGAAATCCATCCAGGGCACGCCTGTGGGCATCTCTCTCCTGGTTTCTCTTCCGCCAAGTTTATCTCATGGCAGTTCTGCCTCCAGGGTAAAAGCCATCAGAAGCTTCCGACAGTCCGCGTCCCATTCCTCTGGGTGCCACATTCCCCTCCCGCCCTCCGGTGCCCCCATTTCTGCCCCCTTCCCCAGGCCTCCCTACCGGGACCCGCTCCTGCTGCGCCGCGCCTGCTCTTTAAGGAGCGCGTGTCAGCTGTGTACCAGCTGGCAGGAACCTGCAGGAAAAGGTGGCTGCACCTTTGTGCTGGCGTCTGGTGATTTTTCCCTGTGTGTTTGGTATCTCCACCCCCCTCCCCAAATTGACTATTACCATTTTCCTTTTTTTTTTCTTTCCCATCTGAATGCTACCACTAATGCAGTGAGAGAGAAAGAAAGAGAGCCAAAGCCCATTAAAATGTAACAACAAAATAACCCAAGGCTCAGAAAGCTGAGGCGGCTTAAAGGAGCGCCCCTTTCCTTTCTCATTATCTCGCTTATCCAGTCACCTTCCCCAGCAAACCAGTCCTCCCCCTTCCGCCCTTCCCCTGATGCTTTGATTTTCCCCACTTGGCTACCTAGTTTCCCACATTCTCTTCCTTTCCTTCCGCGGTCCCATCCTTCTCTCCGTCCCTCCTTCCTCAGAGATTTCCCGTCACGGCCTCTTTTTTCCTTGCAGCCACTTCATAGGTTATTGTTACTGGGTCTGTGTACTATTCGTTCTCCGCGAGAGCAAGCCCCTGAGGACACGTGGAATGGCAATGGATGAAGGAAGACCAAAGGAAGCAGAAACCTGGCTATTTCTCCTCGCACTAGTTCAGCCAGAGGGAACAAGTGACAAAACACAAGTAAACCAACCCCAGGAGGGGACAGAAAGCCCTGTTGGGGCGTGGCGGGCAGAGTGCCCTGCTCGGGGAGCCCAAAGGCCAGGGCTCAGGGACAGCCGGGAGGAGTGCAGGGAAAGCTTGCCACTGTGTTGCTGGGTAACTCTGGAGAGGTCGTTTACAGAGCCTCATCTGTAAAATGGGCATCGTTAATGCTTCTTAGCCTTTGGGGAGGATCCAATGACTGGTAGGTGGGAGATGTTAGCTTAACCGCAAATTGTTATAAAATAAAGTGGTTGCTAATATTACTGTGGAATCTCTTCTGAGGAAAAGGTAAGTGTTTAGTCATCCCGGTGGCCTCGGAATCAACAGATGACCTTGCACGTGGCCGGCAGTCAGTCATTGAATTATCGTGGACTGTAATTGAGTTGAGTTCCCATTCCTTTCATGTTTTAGGGAAGCAGCCTATATCTTTTCTTTCAACAGTAGCCATTTCTTCCACCTCTCAAAATTACCAGAACTAAAGCAAACATGGCACTGCCCTATAATGAAATTAAAATCATCTGTTTAATATGTTTCAATATCCTGACAAGATGTTCTTGTTATACTATTGTTTTAAAAGCTAGACATAAAACTGCCTATGTAGTATGCATCTGATTATTTGTGTGTATATAAGCCAAATATTAATATCTATAATATTAATACTCCAAAATACTATTACTCCCAATTTGGATATTTCTAGATTATGAAATTACAGTATATACATACATACATAACTATATATGTACATACCATATATATGCATATATATATATATATATATAGCTATTTAGAAGTGTTCAACAAAGATCGAGTAATATTTTAATAATTTAAAGAAAAAATAAAATGCTATTTTAAACAAAGATTGCAGAGTTCCTGTGGTGGCTCAGCAGAGATGAATCTGACTCGCATTCATGGGGATGCAGTTTCCTTCCCTGGCCCCGCTCAGTGGGTTAAGGATTCGACGTTGCCGTGAGTTGTGGTGTAGGTTGCAGACGTGGCTCGGATCCCGCGTGGCTGTGGCTGTGGCTGTGGCAAAGGCCGGCGGCTACAGCTCCTGTTAGACCCCTAGCCTGGGAACCTCCATATGCCGCGGGTGCGGCCCTAAAAAAAGGAAAAAAAGACAAAAAACAAAGATTACAGTGGTCAGGAACACCAGTGTGTATCCCCCCATTCCCACCTCACCTTGTACACAGTGCTGAGTTCTTCAAGACAGAGAACACAGGGACAGGAAACCCTAAGACAGCAGTGAGCACGTGAGTTACATGATTTCTAAGATATCAAACCTAGAATCCCAGTGCCTCCAGTCTCTCATATACCAACAACATCGTCTTCCCATGCAGAAAATGTGGACTGGCGTTTTGTATTAGTCCCAGTCCCCAAATGGGCTACCAGAGAGCAGAAGCCAGAGCAAGAATGAGGTGGCTATATGCATAATTCACCTGAACTCCCTAAAGTCTCCTCTCAATCATCTGGCAGTGAAGGTCTACAGGTAGTAACTCATTTTTACTTTTTCTATTTTCATCTTTTTAGGGCACACCTGCAGCATATGGAGGTTCCCAGGCTAGGGGTCCAGTCAGAGCTACAGCCGCTGGTCTACGCCACAGCCACAGCAACACCAGATCCGAGCCGCGTCTGTGACCTACACCACAGCTCACAGCAACTCCGGATCCTTAACCCACTGATCAAGGCCAGGGATCGAACCCGCGTCCTCAAGGATGCTACTCAGACTCGTTTCTGCTGAGCCATGAGGGGAGCTCTTCATTTTTACTTCTTCTTGAAGAAGTTGTGCTCACTGTTTGGGAGGAGGTTTAGCCCGTTGTTTTGACTGGGGTGGATCTGGCAGGGCTAACACACCGTGGCCTTGATGGATTCCTGTAAAAATATAATCCAGGTAGACTTTAGCACCTAGTCGAGGACAAGGAGGAGGTAAGATCTATGGAAAACACTACCTTTCTGTGCAAAACCTGAATTTTATGCACTCACTGTTACGTATCCACATCTTGACTCATTCAAACAAACCCCAATGTTCCCAAAGACAACGGGGAGAAGCCCCTCACCCTTATTTTATATTTTTATATACTCAAGGCTTTAATACTCTCAATCTAACCATCCTGGACCATTATTTACCAGAGCGGGCTTTTGTCTGCTTGTCTGGGACTTTTCCTACCTTAGGTGAGGTATACCCAAGGTTTTTGATTCGAGAAAAGTAAACAAAAGTAGCCTCTCCAGGAGAAATTTTAAGTATTTTAAACCTTCCAGACATTGCGGAGTGAGTCAGAAGGAGCTGCAATGTAAAATGTAACATCATGGTCAGAAAGTAGGTCTCCTGTGATGCTATGACTTGAAACTTAATTTAAGTACTTAATAGGAAGCCCGCAATTAGCACAATGAAGCAAGAGCTTGGAAGATAAAAAGAAATTTCTTGGACTCCAAGACTGAACCTCTTCCCCAGAGGTGGAATCTGTGCAGAGAAAATGCCATTATTGGACCTGTCTTTTCTGGAACTCCATCCCTGGAAGATATTTTGTAAAGCATCTGAACAAAAATGTGCCTGTTTTCCAAGGGACCATACTGGCCCCAGGTTCATATATTTTAACCAGAAGGACACCTCTAAGCAAGGAAAAATCTCAGGTAATATTCTTTGTGGTGTGTGGACATTTTACAATGTTTAATTTTCTGAATGTACTTTGGAGAGGGTACGCGGTTTGTAATATGGACCTAGGATTTGTCCTAGGTCTGTATGTTTACATGGCCCGTTTTTGCTTGGTATGGCCACACGTTTAGTGCCTCCTATTGGGCCCCACCTAACCCAACATTCCTTTTCTAATACTGAATGAATATCCAGGAAGTCGCACAAAAGTCCTATGACAACATCCCTGTCCCTGTGATGATAAAAGCCTTGGTGGTCATTTTCCCTTAAGATATCTAATCCCCCCCATATGAATATATAACTATATATATGTGTGTGTATATATGTGTGTGTGTGTGTGTGTGTGTGTGTGTGTGTGTGTGTGTGTGTATACATCACTCCAGATGTGTTGTTTTTATTTCAAACTTCTACCTGGGTTCACTCAGCTCTCACTAATACCTAAGCCATTTATCTTAGCTTGGACTCCCAAAGAATTTTTTTTTTCAGTGTATAAGCTTTCGAACGTTGGTTGAATACTGCTCCTTGGACACGTCTGAACCTTCAAAATAAATCTTTCTTTTTGATGTTGGGTCACTGAGTGCCTCACACCTTTCCTACAGTGCCATTTATCTTAACCAATGTATTTTCTCATTGGCTGGATAAATACGTATATTTTTTCTTGTTGTATTCACCTTGCAGAAAAGGGGGAAAAAATGAACTCTGACAATATAACTTGGTTATTCCTCTTCTGCCACCGTCCCAAGAAGAAAAAGTAACACAGAGAATGTCAAAACCTGGAGAAGGCCTGAAGCGCAGACTTTTATAACTAGCTTTCGCAATATAAACCACTTTGAGAAGCTTCCAGAATGGCAAGCACAACACTAAATCGACAGTGCCATCTGCCAAATGGCCTGGAGAGTCAGAGAACCGATTGGGCTCATTAATTATGGATGACAATCAGAGTCAATTTGACCTCATTATGGGCCAAGAAGAGGAAATCATCAAGGAGCTCGTTCTTAATGGACCCAAGTGTAGCAGGGGGCATTACAGGGGTGAGAGAGTCCATTGCCGCGCCTCCTCTCTTCCATCTCTTTGAGAGCAGCACTGTGACCAGAACTACATGAAGTATCTAAATAATTTAGGCACAAGTCAAATGGCGGGAGGCTCCGAATTCGAAAACCTAATATCTCTCCGTATCATCGGCTAACTGTAATATCCTCTCTTGCAAAGAGGGAGATTGCTTAACCAAAACTGCGTTCCTCAAGAATTTGTACTCCTGTTTTTGTGCCCACTCTTCCAGGGATGATGCAAGCGAAGTCCCTGAAGACAAGACACGCCATTCCGGTGTGCAGATGGAGGGAACTGTGGGCTGCACTCCTTTCACACTCACTCAGCTTCCGGAGCCCTTCACTCAGCCCTTGCATGGAGCTTCTCTTTGTTAGAACACAGATTTGGAAAATGAGTGAAGCTGAGTACCTCATCTGATTCTAACTGCAGGTGGCTTTTGGGAGACGGGATGCAATTACGCCACTTGGATGGCAGCCAGAGCCAACACTCCTGTGATCACTCTGCCTCCTTCGTGATTCTCTAGCACCTTCCATAGCACAGGTCATTGTCCTTCTCCCACTGGAGCTTAAGATGAGCATCTGTGCTTCTCTAGCAGCTTCTCTCTTAAACAATTCAACTGGACAAAAAAAAAGGAAAAAGAAAAAAAGAGACTATGATATCCCCAGTGTTGCACAAGTCATTCTGGAAGTTATAAGCAAAGTTGAGGGTATCATCTATGTGATCAAGAAATGTAATCTATTTGTGGAAACAAAATGTAAACCTAAGAAATAATCAGAGCAAGAGGAAGCATACATAAGTACTAAAACAAGGGGCCACGAGTCAACGTTATTGCTATTTCTAGGTGGGAAAGGGGAGTGTACACTCTCTCCTTGGCCCCGGGGGCACAAAATATCTCATCTTGAATTTAATGTGTTAATGACCATAGCCATTCATTGAGAAATTAATTAGGATAGTGTAGATGTGGTTAGATTATCTACCCTGTGCCGGTTCATTTCTCAGGCCCACACCTGGACTTTCTCTCCACTCTAAACCATCTATTTTCAATCATACTTTTTTTCCCCTTTTTTTTCCCTGCACTCACAGCATGTGGAAGTTCCCAGGGCAGGGATCAAACCCATGCCACAGAAGCAACCTGAGCCATAACAGTGACAATACCTGATCCTTAATCCACTGAGCCAGGAACTTCTCAGTCATACTTTCTAGCATCACTCCTTAGTAGGTAGCTTGGTCACCATAATATTCCATACAGCTCCTGTTCACTCAAAAATGGATATGTTTTAAGCTTCTGAGCAATATGCATCCCCCTTGACCCTTAGCATGCTGGGACTTCACTCTGATACATACTCGTGAAACTTTCTCATTAGGATCTATAAGCAATTACATTATAAAAATCTCTTCTGCTCATTTTTAAGTGTCCTGGGCAGTCCACTTTTAGTTATTCTTTGAAATTATTACTTTGGGCCTAATAGACTTGAAATTCATTGGACATTATTGTTACATCTAATAGGAGGCAAATCAAATGCAATATTGAGAAATGCCCATGGTCATTAATGCCCACTATGCAACTAGTGTGATCCTTCCCAAAATATGTATTAGAGAAAGCATGCTCCTTTGAAGAGTGTGTTAGGAAGACTGCTATTTTCGATTTAATAAAACACCTTCATTACTATTCGAAGTGCTTGCACAAGTATTACGGTATTTGATTCTCACAGAGATACTCTGAGGCGGATAAGGCATATTTTCTTACCCCCACATTCCTAGTAAAGAAACTGACATTTACCATGCTCATGTGACTTGTCCAAGGTCACACTCCTAGGAAGGATCACAGCCAGCTGTTCAGCTGGCTCCTGAACCACTGCTCCCTCTGTTACAATCTCTTGTGACATTTCTAGATACCAAGTGTCAAAAAGTGAAAAAAATAAAGGGGATATTTAATTTGCCAGCTGGCAAGTTAGACTGCCCTCGTATCATGGATGATGGCAGAAGACATGAGACTCCTGGTTCAGAGACAAAGGACTATTATTCACAGCAAGCATCATAGCCAGAGTAATAGCATTTTATCCCCAGATCCCACAGCCCAGTCCCCTCAGTGAACTGGGCCAAATGACTCCAATGGAGCAGTAAGTTCCAGAACACTAACCATGGGGACCAAGCCTTATATAATGTGCATTAAGCATGCTTGTCTTTGCACAGTATTGTACTGACAACAAGAAACTTCCCCTGCTCTCCAGAGCATTCACTGTGTGTGGGTGTGGGTGTGTGTGTGTGTGCACTTTAAAAAACAGGGTCTAAAACAAAAGCAGTCAATACCTCTATTTGCAGAAATAGAAGAGACCGAAGAAGGATTGTCTCTAATTCTATGAACTAATACTATGATGAGTAGGTCTTATAGTTTGCTTGAGTTTAAGTCACCTATTCCATGTGGCGAAAACTAATAATGGTTGGATTAGTATTTAAACCCACATCTCTTCACTCCATATTCCATATTCTACTATTCTCTGCTGCTTGGCCAAGGTTGAGGCAGTCTTGGGGAACAACGAGGAGCTCTAGATCCACTAAATCATACCGTTTGGTCAACAACCTCTCCGCCAGCCCCAGCGTAGTAGAGAGCCCATGCATCCTCTTCCAGTGCATGCAAACCATGCCCTGCATGTAGCAGGAAGTGCACTGTGACTCTGAGAGTGAACACATCCCCGATGAGCCAGGCCTCCCATACGGAGTTCTGACTGTGGCTCAGCGGTAAGGAACCCAACTAGTATCCATGAGGCCATGAATTCGATCCCTGGCCTCTCTCAGTGCGTTAAGGATCTGGCATTGCCATGAGCTGCAGTGTAGGTCGCAGAGGCAGCTCAGATCTGTTGTTGCTGTGGCTGTGGTGTAGGCTGGCAGCTGTAACTCCTACTCCCCTAGGCTGGGAACTTTCATATGCCATGGGCGGGGCCCTAAAAAGACAAAAAAAAAAAAAAAGGAGAGAGAGAGAGAGTGAACATGAAACAGATGGACTTTAATGAGTTCCTTGACAGGAGTATGAGTCCAAGATTTGGATCCAGGGGGCAGGAAGAGACAGCAGCCAAAACATGTCTCCAGCTCCCTCCACTGTCTGATTGTCCTGCTCTACGTAAGTTCACAACTCTTGTCAGGCCCTTCTCTCCAGACATCTACTCTCACCAGCTCCAGGCCATGGCCTCCAGGAAAACCCAGTTGTCATCAAAGTAGGGCAAAGTGCCATCTCTTGGATTCTGAGTTGGGCTTCACCACTTGCTAGCTGTGTGATGGTGGGTAACTCATTAACTTCTCTGTGCCTTAACTTCTTTCTGGGTGAGTGAGGATTAACTAAGAAAGCCCTTAGCGTAGTGTTTAGAATATAGTAGTAGTTGACAAGCATTAGCAAATTCCTATCATTTTATTATCGTTGTTGTTATTTTTAACATCATCAGTGTGGAAAAGAAGGAAGTTTTGCTCTCCAAGGCCCATTAACTTTTAAAACTGAAAGACCCAGTGAGAGGCCCAGTAAATGTCAGTGAACGCAGAGCCCTCCTAAACTAGGAGAAGTCTAGAGCCTATCATATTCAGAGCATATTCAGAGCATAGGTTGCAAATATTTCAGTTGGTATGTCAAATATTAACAGCGTATGTTTGAATATGTTCATTCAGTTCTAGAAAATATGTCATCTCCATATCAAAGGATTAAAATCATTGTGTGAATGTTTCCTCTAAGCTGAGATTTCTTCCACATTATAGGATTCTCTATTATTCATCATTTTCTTTAATATCTTAATAGTGTGATAGGAAAATCAAATTAGGCTGGTAGAACTTTCCCATCACTTGGTCTAGTAGATATTTCAGTTTTCTTTCTAATGAGAATGCTAGCAGCCAGCTGCGCATGCATGGATCAGACAAGTCCCCAGCCCTGCATTTTGGGAGATGGTCAGAGTCATCTTGTGCTCTCTTTGTAGCCCTTTACAGCCAGTTGGTTTGCAATGTTTGTCTGTTCTGCCTTTGTACCAACTTCCCATTCTCTTCCCACCAGAAAAACCCTCACTAGCCCTTGCTCAGCCTATCCTAACCTCCAGCAATGGCCCCTACCTGGCCTATTAGCTCTGTAATCCATCTTCTGCATATTTGCCATGTTAATCTATCAAAGGCTCATTTCTTATAGGCCATTCCCCTGTTCAGAAGTCCTAGGGCAGGCATTTAGGAAACACACTCTTAGCACTCCATGTGCTGGTCCTAAAATACTTTTCCAACCTTATCTTACTCTATTCTCTTTACTCACTTTCATTGGCAGCCAAACTGGATTTTGTTTGTTTGCTTGTTTGCCTATTTGTTTAGGGCCACACCTGAGGCATATGGAGGTTCCCAGGCTAGGGGTCGAATCGGAGCTGTAGCTGCTGGTCTAATCCACGGCCACAGCAATGTGGGATCTGAGCCATGTCACCGATACCACAGCTCATGGCAGCACTGGATCCTTAACCCACTGAGAGAGGCCAGGGATCGAACGCGTGTCCTCATGGATACTAGTCGGGTTCATTAACTATTGAGCCACGATGGGAACTCCCAAACTGGATTTTTAAGCTCTGCGGAATATTTTCATTTTGAGTATTCACATAGTATTTCCAAATGCACCCTCCACCTTCTCCACCCTGCTCTGTGCTTCAGGAAGCCTGACCATGGCCCTCCTTCACAGCCCGCACCTTGTTCCTGTCAGATTACTCCGTTTTGTTTTGTTGAGGCCAGGGCACATGGAAGCTCCCAGGCCAGGGATCAAATCCAAAAACCACAGCAGTGACCCAAGTTGCTTTAGTGATAATATCAGATCCTTAACCCACCGCACCACAAGAGAACTCCCAAATCATATACTTTGAATCACAGTAATGCACCATCTTTATTAAAGTAAGCGGAAATACAAGGAAATTTATGTGTGCTGAATGTGGATTATGAGAGGCAGTTTTATTTCTAGTAAACTGCTTGTTTAAATGGCAAACGTATTCACTTGCATTTTTGAGTTTCACTGGCCTTTTAATCTGGGAACAAAACATGTTAAAATTCAGTGTAAGGCATTACTCATATTACCAAAATGAGGAAACAACCTAAATATCTACCAACTGATAAATGGAAAAACAAAATGGGACTATCCACAGAGTGGAATATTATTTAGCAATAAAAAATAATGAAGTACTAATAAATGCTACAACATGGACAAGCTTTAAAAACATGATGCTAAGTTCGAAACATGAAACTAGATACAAAGAACGACTTAAGGTATAATCAGATATATATTAAATGTCCAGAATTGGTGACTCTATGGAGACAGAAAGTAGGTTTGTGTCTGGGTGCCTGGGGCTGAGGGGAAAATGGCAATTAACTATAAATAGGCCTGCAGGATCTTACAGGGGTAAGAAAAGTATCTAAAATTGGTTTATATTGATAGCTGCACAATTTGGTAAATTTGCTAAAAATAATCATTTGATTGTGCACTTAAAGGGGGTGAATTTTATGATATATAGATTGCTCCTTCATCAAATTAAAAAAAAAAAAAAGATCTGCTTACAGCCCCCACCCAAAAAATAAAATAAAATAAAATAAAATCCTTCAACGAAAGCACTTGAAAATTGTTCTCAAGTAATGCCTGCTTTGGGATACGGACTCCTTCCCATTTGTTTTTGTTTTTGTTTTTGTCTTTTTAGGACCGCACCTGCGTCATATGGAGGTTCTCAGGCTAGGGGTCCAATCGGAGCTGTAGCTGCTGACCTAGACCACAGCTCACGGCAATGCCGGATCCTTAACCCACTGAGCAAGGCCAGAGATCGAACCCGAGTCCTCATGGATACTAGTCGGGTTTGTTAACCACTGAGCCACAACGGGAACTCCACTCTTTCCTATTTTTGATTAACTAAATTGATTTCTTTTTTCCTTAAGTCGGAAATCTGCAGTTTTTCCACTTCCAATGGCATCATGCTTAGCTCATCAACTTTTTTCAGCTCTTCGCTTTCACCGATGCTTGGCACCTCTATTGCTGTAACATAAACACAAAGTAAATGAGTTGTAGTTGCAATTTATAAAGCCCACAGAAAGAGCAAGAGACTCCCAGGAACAGAGATTTTAAGCAATAATATGTGAATATATCTTATTCTTGTAAACAGCATTTTTCAAATCTTGTATTTACCAAATTGGTAAAGAGGTATATTTTATTGCCTTTTTGCCTTAAACAACAAACATTTTCGAGAGGATGCATCCACTTTTAACACATGACACCAAAACCCCTCTCCGTGATCAAACTTTAAATAACTGGATAAAATTTCTTAAGGACAGCGTCCATGACTGGAGTAGAAGGAGTGAGGTTACAGGAAGCACGTGGAATCAGGCTATCCAGGAAGCATACAGACATTCTTATGGTCTGGAGATAAGTAGAAAGAAGGGCAAAAGGCATCTAAAGTACAGGGAACAAAAGAGCCTAGAGACTATGAATTACTGCAAAATGTCAAGAATCAAGAGCTAGTCATGAAAGAGAATCTAAGGTTCTCATTGAGTATGATGTTCCTTGTATGTTGCATTCTTGTCTTTTTAATCATAAGAATAAATGTTTTTTTACCAAAAGATTTCAGTTGTGTCTGTGGCTCACTGGCTTGACAAGCATATACTGTGAGCTTGCTATGCCTCTGACAATATATTATGAAAAGTAAAATGGTGAACCACAGGGAAAACAGTGTGGCGTGTTTGTTGAGTACGGGTTTCAAAGTCAATCTCCTCAAGGACAAGTTAAAGCCGTTCCACTTATTAACAATGTGACCTAAGGTAATTTACTTAGCCTCTCTTTGCTTAGATTTCCTCATCTGTAAGGTGGGGATAAAATTATGCTCCTACCTCATAGGAATACTTGGAGAATAAGAGAGAATATATAAGAAATTCTTAGCAGTGTCTAGTAAATAAGTATTCAGTAAAAGTGATCTTTTACTTCCTGAAAGAGTTCATGAAGAATAAGATTACTTCACTGAAAGAAATTACCAGTGAAACAAAGTGGATCTGGAATTTTCTTTGTGGGATAATAAGTTTAATTGCTTTAATAGCTATAGGGCTATTAAGATTTTCTGTTTAAAATGGTAATTGCATTTTTCAAAATATTTGTTTCAACTAAGTTGTGAAATTTAATATCATTCTGTTGTTCAAAATATTCTTATTTTTCTTTATATATGATACATCTTATATATATTATACCTATGTGTGTGTGTATATAGGTGTATGCATCTGTGTACGTGTATAAATATATATATGATCTATAGTGATAATTAATCGTAATTCTGATGTTTGTTTTGTCTCTTTCCTCCTAGATAAGTTTATCTAGGAGTTCATCAATATTATTGAGTTTCTTTATTTTTTAATTTTTTGATGTTTCATTGGAGTATAGTTGATTTTTTTTATTTTTTGTCCCAGG
Organism: Catagonus wagneri; assembly: GCA_004024745.2. Classification (NCBI taxonomy): domain Eukaryota; kingdom Metazoa; phylum Chordata; class Mammalia; order Artiodactyla; family Tayassuidae; genus Catagonus; species Catagonus wagneri. The sequence continues at coordinate 5,673,853 of PVHT020000113.1, forward strand.
GAGTCAGTGGGATGGGAGCTGCATCTGGGGCCCATGCCACAGCCCCAGCAATACCAGATCCAAGCCACATCTGCAACCTGGATCCTTAATCCACTAAGTGAGACCAGGGATTGAACCCTGATCCTCACAGAGACACATTGAGTCCTTAACCCATTGAGCCACAGTGGGAACTCCCACACATCCATTCTTTTTCAGATTATTTTTCATATACATTATCACAGGATATTGGTTAGAGTTCCTTGTTCTATAAAGCAGGCCCCTATTGGCCAATAATCCCATATGCCACAGTGTGCATATGCCAAACCCAAACCCCCAGTCTATCCCTGCCCCTGTCTGTCCACTTTGGTATCGTTGGTTTTCTCCATGGAACAAACTTCCTTTTTCCCTTTTTTTTTATGGTAGCACCCATGATAAATGGAAGTTCCTGGACCAGGGATTGAATCTGAGCCTTGGCTATGAGCTACGCTACAGCTGCAGCAATGCCAGGTCCTTTAACCCACTGTTCTGGGCCAGGGAACAAACCCACACCTCTGCAGCCACCCTAACCACAGCAGTAAGGTCCTTTATCCACTGTACCACAGCAGGAACGCCACATCGAACCAACTTTTGGCTATGTTAATTTTCACTATCTGTGAGTTTTCTCTTTCATTGATTTCTGCTTTTATCTATTATGTCTTTCCTCCTACTTGTTTTAGGTTTTTCTTTGCTCTTATTTTACTATCCTCCTAAGATACAAACTCAGTCCATTGATGTTATAATTTTTTTTCTAATAGAAGCATTTTAAATATCACAAATTTCCTTCTAGGCACTGCTTTGGAAACAAATTCTGATCTATTGTATTTTTATTATCATTTAGTTCTACTTTCTAATGTTTTCTGTGATTATTCTTTGATCCATGTATCAATTACAAATTAAGTTTCTCTGCTGCAAATCCCTACTTGTTCATTCATTACTGTCTTGTTTTCTTTTACATCCTTGAACATAAACATCAAAGCTTCTTTGAACTCTTTATTTGCTAAAGCCAACATCTGGGTCAGTCTCTATTGATTGCCCTTTCTCTTGAATACAAGCTGCTACAATCTCGGTTTTTTCCTACACCTAGTAAACGTGTCATTTTTATTTGGGTTCCAGATTTATTGAGATGGAATGGACATATGATACTGTGTAAGTGTAAGGGGTACAACATGTTGAATTGGTACACAAATATATTGCAAAATGATTACCACCCTAGCATTAGCTAACACCTCCTCTGTCACATAATTACTACATGATAATATTTAAGATTTATTGTCTTAGTAACTTTAAAATATATAATATAGTATCATTAACTATAATCAGAGGGCTTGAGCTGGTGCTTGCACAATTCCTGAACTTGCGGTGGGGGTGGGGGTGGGGAAGGATGGCCGTGAGAAGAGACTCAGATGGAGGGTATCGACAAATGTGAAAACCTGTTGAGTAAAAGCTGGTGAAATTTACAAGGAGTTCATCCCAGCTGTGATGGCCAGTGGCTTTTTTGGTGGCTCAGTCCACTAGGTTTGTCTACAGAGCAGGTCACTGTGAACTACATGTGCACCCACTGTGTGGTCGCTACTGGTAGCGCATGATTTTCTTCCTTGTTCCCAGCTGCCTCTGTACATCTCCGCTTTGCCGGCCTGGGTGGGGTAAAACCAAAGCAGGACCTTTGTGCAGTGATCAGAGACTGTGGAAGTTCTTGGCAAAGGGAATCCCTCCCAGAGAGGAAGTGCCCTCTGGACACTGAGCAATGCTGACTTGTGGGGGTGGGGGTGAGGGTGCGATGATACAGACAAAATAAAGCTTTCTTCTCTTCTTGTGTGGTTATTCTTAGGTTTTTTTTGTTGTTGTTGTTCTACTCTAGGTTTCCCAAGTGGACTCCGGAGCTCCCCCAGAGCTCTTTCTGCTCACTGATCTTTGTAGAGGGTTGGAGTCTAGGGTCTCCCATGCCACCACTTTTGTTTGTATCTAGTAAATTTGAATGGTCTCCTGAACACTATCTATGATACATTGCAGAAACCCTGGATGCAGTTTTATCCCTCTAAAGAATCTTAATTTTTGGTTGTTGTTTTAGTAGCCAATTAATTTAACTAGACACAGGCTCAAGGTGCAATGTATTTTTGGTGGGAAGAGGCTGAAATATCTGTCCACTCTTTGTGTCTAAACTGGGATGTTTGGAGTTTATCCTATGCATATGTATTTCAGGAGTTAGTCACAGATTTGGGCAGTTTATTCATGGAATACGGGGCTCTCCCTCTCTGCGGCTCCCCTTCCAAGGATTCCTCTCCTTTTCACTTTACAGCTGTTGTGAATGCCATAAACTCCGGTCTCTTGTTCTTCAAGAAAAGTATTATTACAGTCTTCTATCTGGGTTTTTCCCACTTTGTCTAGGAGGTACTGGGGTCTGTGCTCAGGAAACAAAAAATCAAACATAAAACCGGTCACTTGAGAACAGGTTGAATAACACTGCAGAAATTAAATTGACAAACCTGTAAACTAGTTAGAACTAAGGGAATAAGAGAGAAACCGAAGGTACACACAGCATCATTTCTCTTATCCGGAATGCCTTCCTCTCTCGCACACACACATCGAAAGCCAATCCATACTTCAAGGCATAGCTCGAGGTTCTTTTCTCAGTCCAACATTTCTCCCTTCCACCAAACATCAGCCAGGCCCCTCCGTGGCTTATGTGGGGCTTTGTGGAGTATATGCTTTGCACTACCCAAGTTGATGTCAAGATCTATGAAATTAAAAACCTGCTTTATGCCCTATTGTATAGTCACAGGGCCAATCATAGAGTAGGTTCTTCATAAATACTCTGATTAATTGATTCTCCCACTAATCTCACCTCACAGTGTCTCTGATAATAGAGGTCTAGCTCCTAAGCATCTCTAATCCCCACCATGCCTTCTTAATACTTCCTGAACCTCCACTCAGAAGGAATTGCTACTCTTGTAATCAAGTTTGCTGATCCGTTTATGAGATCAGGTTTTGCCAAAGTTGTTAATTTTAAAGGGACAGAAGAAATACTGTATTGAGAAGGGGGAACTATCCTTTTTCAGGAGTTAAAGACCTGAAGAAATATACTGGGCTGGTAAATATGTCCCTGTAGTATGGCTCTAGCTGGTGGTCCATCAGGAAAAAGGGAAGGAAAGAAAAACATTGTCTGCGGCCAGAGGGCATTCCCTTTGGCCCTTACCTGTTGATGTTAGTGCAGGGAAAATCCTGTTAGTGCAGCTCTTTAAAAATGTTGATGCACTAGACTGCAGGCATAATAAATGTTAATATGCAGCTGTTCACACCCAAAGCCGCCTTTGTATAAATAACAAAATGCAAAATTACAATAAATGGAGGTTCTGTACTTTTGGAAATTTCCCAAAAGGCAGCAAATTGAAATAGCACAAACCCCCAAGGCAATAGTAACAGGAAGGAAAGTCAAGGTGCCTTGGATCACAGAGCCCTGGAGAGCCTCCAGCAAAGAGAGGCCAAAGGAGAGGACAGCTGGAATTCCCCAGGAGGAAAGCCCACGACTAGCTAACAATATGATGGAGCTTGTTTTAAAGCTACACACACACACACACACACACACGCACGCGCACACACACACACACACACACACAGGGTTGCATATGCATATATGCATATGCACACATGTTCGTGCGTGTACTCGCACACACACTTTACTCCCTCATGGAAAAAGGTCTTAAGACATGGAGAAGTCGCCAACCTGTATTGGCCTTATCTCTTCAACATATCAGGGTTAGCCTGATTGAAGGCAGAATATGTTCAGAAACCTCTGTAAATTAAAGACAGGATTTAGGGAACAAAGCAGAGGCCAATGTGAGACAAGAGAAAACAAGCATAGAACAGAGACAGGTTATTTGCTGCCACCTCAGCTCTGCCCTGCACACCTCTCCTGGGTCCACAGCCGTGTGTTCCCTTCAGCCTCTCTTGGAATCTGGCCAGTGAGCCCTGTGTCCATCCTTTATTGAAGAACCCCCAAAAGGAGAACAGGTGCGTCCTGGATCCCCCTCATTCTAACATCCCCGGAGCCTCCATGACCCTGGGGTGAGCTCAGTGCAACACAAGGACACGATTTGTTCCCTTGCTGGTTATGTCTCCGTGAGGTTGGAGAAGCCACTGCGATCACCCTTGTGACCCCGTGTCCAGCAGTGCAGAGCTTGGCACAGGGTCAGTGCATAGTGCAGGTCTCCTACTAGCCTTGTGGCTTGGTTTCTTCATCTTTAAATAGGGATGATTAAAATGCCTAACTCACAGGATCTCATTGTTATGATTACATTAAGTAAGTTTACATGTTTAAAGCTTTAAGTCAACAGCAGGTCATAGTAAATGTCCAATAAGCGCTATACAATATTTTAATAGTTGATATTACTAATATTATTAAATTGCATCATCCTAATGAATGGTCTTTTATTTTTGGCCACACCCATGTCATGTAGAAGTTCCTGGGCCAGGGATCCAACCTATAGTCTTTATTTTAATTGAAGTGTAGTAGACTTACAATGTTGCATTAGTTTCAGGTGTACAGCAGTTATCTGGTTATACATATATGTATACCTATATGTGTGTGTGTATACCTGTACTAAGTATATAAATACATACTTAATATGTTTATATCTATGTGTGTGTATATGTATAACATTTATGTGTGTGTGTGTGTGTATATATATATATATACACACATATATTCCAGATTCTTTTACCTTATAGTTTATTATAAAACACTGAATATAGTTCCCTATGCTATATAGTAGGTCATTTTTGGTATCTATTTTATATATAGTAGTGTGTATATATTGATCCTAAACTACTAATTTATTCTTCTTTGCCCCCCTCTCCCATTTGGTAACCATAAGTTTGCATTCTATGTCTGTGAGTCTGTTTCTGTTTTGTAAATAAGTTCATTTGTATCTTCATTTTAATTCTTTTTCTTTTTTTTTTTAGGGCTGCACCTGTAGCATATGGAGGTTCCCAGGCTAGGGGTTGAATCAGAGCTGCAGCTGCCCCTCTATGCCACAGCCACAGCAACACAGGATTCGAGCTGTATCTGCAAACTACTCCACAGCTCACGGCAACACCGGATCCTTAACCCACTGAGCAAGGCCAGGGATCAAAAGCACACCTTCATAGATACTAGTCGGGCTCCTAACCCGCTGAACCACAATGGAAACTCCGTGTATCTTTTTTTAGATTCCACATATAAATGATATTTCTTTTTCTCTGTCTGGCTCACTTCACTTAGTACGATAATGTACAGGCTTATCCATGTTGCTGCAAATGGCATTATTTCATTCTTCTTTGTGGCTGAATAATATTCCATTGTGTATATACATATACAACATCTTTATCCTTCATCTGACAATTGACATTGAGGTTGCTTCCATGTCTTGATTATTGTAAATAGTGCTGCAATGAACGTTGGGGTGCATATATCATTTTGAATTATGGTTTTCTCCAGATATATGCCCAGGAGTGGGATTACAGGATCATATGTTAATGGAAGTTCCCAGGCCAGGGATGGAACCCACATGACAGCAGTGACCCAAGCTACTGCAGGGATAATACCAGTTTTCTTGCACCACAAGAGAACGCTAAGGACCTTTTATTAAAAATTTTGTTTTACTTACTGATTCTTTTGAATATAGAACCTCTGGGTGGGGAAACACCACATGTCTCTAAAACCTTGCTGACTCTGAGTTTTTAAGATTTTTTTTTTTTTCCTTAGGCAGGATGGAAGCACCGAGAACCTTGGTAAGGAAGGAATAGCACAAAGACAGAAAGTGTTAGAGAAGGGTGAAGGCAAGAGGGATAAAGAAAAACTACTCTGGGGTTCAATTTCTTTCGTTTATAAAACGATGTGGCTGGCCTACACAATTTCTAAGGAGCTTTCACTTCTTACAAGTCATTAACTCATTTAATAAGCTAACTTGGTTGAATTTAAAATTTCATCTAAGCTCAGACTTGCCAGTTGTTAGAACAAATTCCAACTCTCCTGGCTTTGCCTTGGAAACTAGCCTTCTGGTTATCTGAGCTTGTATTTTCTTATTGGTCAGATGGGTTGAGCAGAAAGACAACAGAGCCTTTTAAGCAGTGTGGCTCAGAATGAGACAGGGAGATCCCATTATGGCCCAGCGGGTTACAAACCCAACTAGTATCCATGAGGATGTGGGTTCCATCCCTGGCCTCACTCAGTGGGTTAAGGATCCAGCGTTGCCATGGCTGTGGCTGTGGCTGGCAGCTATAGCTCTGATTTGACCCCAGCCTGAGAATTTCCCTATGCAGCAGGTGAGGCCCTGGAAGGCAAAGACAGACAGAACTGTGCCCAGTTTCCAAGTAAGAGGCCAAAGAGAGCCCCAGGCCAGGAAGTCAAGGCAGAAGTATTACCACTCCTGCAGTCAACACTTACAAAGCCTACAAGCTTCCGCTCACTGTTCTTTCTGGAAGCCCCCCGATGTTACATGTAGGCAAGATCTTCAATACAAAGTGACTTTGTTTCTGTATTAGTTGTGTGTATGTGTGCACATGCCCGATGTCTGATCTTCTAAACATGAGAATTATGAAGACACAATGTATGTTGCCCATTTTTCAGACAGAGAAAACTGCCTACAGTGTCTTACACAAAGCTCTTCCCATAGGCCAATCCTGAGGACTCTGTCTTCAAGTTACACACCTCTAAGCGGGTCCTTATATGCATAGGAGTAGGCTTCCCATGAGAAGCGCTCAGTCTGTTCTCAGCATTTACTTGAGAACAAAGTAGCAGGTTTTCAAGATGCAGAGACTGTAGAACCAGCATCAAACTAATCACGTCCTATATTGCCATTCATCGCACCTCCATAGAAAACCCAACCTGGACTGTAAAATATTGCACAATCCCTAAAGAGCAATTTAACACTAAGGGCCAGAAATCCTCCCAATAGGAAAGATTACCAAAAAAAGTCTCCAGTGTTCCATCAAAACATGCAAATGAGACCTCGTATATAACATGGCATCTGGCTTCACCGATGGCACCCAGATCCTTGCCCGCTGCATCTCAGCTCAGTACGGACCAACCGCATGGCTCCAGGCTGCGCCCTCCTTCTTTGTTCTAACTGCTGGAAAGATGAAGAAGTCCAGTGGGTATTTTCAATCATTCAGCCTCCTCACCTCCAAACTTAAGAAAAAGAAGTGGGGGTAGGGAGAAGGTTAACATGCCAACTTTTCCTCCTACCTCTTTTAGCTTTTCAAATAGAAAGAAAGGGGAAAGGTGAGATGTTCTGGCTGATATCCAAGCCAGGAAAAGAAAGATCCGAGGCCCTGCTCGGGAGAGTAAAGAAAAGACTCTCTTATACCTAGAGGTGAAGAAGGAGACAGTTCTGCTTGCCAGTTGAATCTAAGGAAAACATTTATTTACTGAGAAGCTGCCCAGGCTCCTGGGACTCTTGCAAGGAAGAAACTAGATCTCCAAACTCCAGCTGGCTGTGGGAAATCTAGAGAATCCAAATGCAGAAGCACAACAAGCATGAAGAAGCTTCCCCCTGCCTGGGCTAGGCTCTGTGAAAAACATGGCAGTGAGAAGCATGGCTCTGTGGTGCTGGGGCCCTGGAACCCAGAGCTTGCATCATGGAGTGTGTGAGTAGCTCCCAGCAAAGAGAGACCCCAAGAGACTTTTAGAGAGTTACGGCTCTTGCTGAAGGCCTTGGATGAACGGCAGATCCAACCATGGCCATGGCAGCAAAGGGGAGTCAGTCCATGTGGAAGGGGGTTCATCACACCTATACTGGGAGGCCAGGCAGCCATAGAGCTGCTGGGTCCCGGAGGTCCATGGCGCTGAGCTAGAAAGACACGTGTCAATCTAGAAAGGGGTTGCCACGGGTAAGAAACTAAGCCATTGCCACCGGAGGATCCAGGAGCAGGAGGAAGAAGGCAAGACTCCTCTCATGGAGTAAGTGCTGTGGGTGGAGTTGCTGCAACAAAACACAGAGTTATAGGCTGAGACTCCTGGTCCAGAGCACAAAGCAGGCTCAAGGATGATTTTTGACAACCAAATGCCCACTCAGGGAGAGTGTTTGGTGCATGGTTCTCTGCCTGAACTCTTCCTCTGGGTCACTTAGCAAGGGAACAGAAGGTGTTAGTGCTGTAGAATGAAAAATACTCCAGGAAGGTTGTCTGGGGTCCATAAAATCTGACTCTGCTCTGTCGATTATTTGCAGCAACGTGTCAACAAACCACCTCTTGCTACATTTAGAGGAACTGGATAGATTTCGAAATGATGGAAAAGTAAATAAATTTAGTTCGAGGTTTGTAAATAAACGACCCAGAACTACAAGCGGAATTGGCTCTGGAAACATTATATACACACACACACACACACACACACACACACACATACATACACACACACACACACATATATATATACATACACACACACACACACACACACACATCATTCCATCGTCCAATCTTCCAATTTAACTTAGTCCACACCATTCCCTACTGTGATGCATATTTCTCGTCTGCTGGGCACTGTAGGTATCTGAGCCTGTTATTGGCTTGTGATGTTTACTCCAAGTCCTTCTTGAATTGATGGGGACACCAAGACCCAGAGAGTTAGGGGCAAAGGTGCTTTTTTAGGGTGTCTCTGGTAAATAAATATCTGTATTATTTCTTCCAGCTCCAAGGCTTTTAGTTCTAAACTAAGAAGTGAGTCATTTTCTTCCTGGAAATTCTGACAGCACCACTCCCTCTCAGTCCCTGGCTTTGGGATGGCATCATTCCTTTGCAGACAGAGCCCCTGGTAAATGTCCAGGACCTGAATGAATGTTTCCGTCTGGGTCCTTCTGACCTTTACAGCATTCATCAAGTTCTCCTAGGCTGTAAGAAAGGCAATAGCACCTTTTCTCTCTTCCGTTCTCACAATTCATCACCTGATCCTCAGTTCAAGTCTATTATCTTTGAAAGGATCGTGAAGAATTGTTTTCCTTTTGTCAAATCTTGTTGAAGCAAATACTCTTATTCACGCTTTTTAACTGGCCTCAGCTCTAGGACCACCTGTTAAATACCCATCTTGGTTACTAAGCTACTGGCAAATTGTAGAGAGTTCGGTTTGTGGTGGTTGTTAATTAGATAGTCTTTATTTTTTAATGTTTTTATTAAATATAGTTGATTCACAACGTTGAATCAATTTCTGCTGTATAGCAAAGTGACCTAGTCATAGGTAATATATGTGTGTGTGTGAGTGTGTGTGTGTACACATTCTTTTTTTCGTATTATCTTCCATCATGTGATAGTCTTTATTTCATATAATGGAAAAATCGACAGCTTTTCCTTTCTATGTAGGGGGAAAACCCAGGTCCCCAAGTGTGTCTCTACCTTCACGGACACCACTTTGCTTCTGATGTGTCACATCACTTCTGGTCATCACTTGTGTGAAGGATTTTCCCGACAAACAATGCTCTGTGACGCCAGCTGGGTGTCCAAACATCCAACTCAGTTCTGATACCCTCTACCAAGAGACAGCATCAGATCCCACAGGTTAAGGGCTCAGTCCCACAGGACTGCCCTCTAACACCACCAACACACACACACACACACAAACACAAACACTTCAGATGGCAGTCACAAATCAAGGTTGTTACCTGTGCTTCTGACCAACCAGCTATCCATCAGAGGTTCCAACATCCTCAGTCCCTTCTTTGTTTTTTTATTTTATTTTATTTTATTTTTTGTCTTTTTGCCTTTATGTGGAGCCGCACCCGCGGCATATGGAGGTTCCCAGGCTAGGGGTCTAACAGGAGCTATAGCTGCCGGCCTACGCCAGAGCCACAGCAACGCGGGATCCGAGCCGCGCCCACAACCTTCACCACAGCTCACGGCAACGCTGGATCCTTAACCCACTGAGCAAGGCCAGGGATCGAACCCGCAACTTCATGGTTCTTAGTCGGATTCGTTAACCACTGAGTCACGAAGGGAACTCCCTCAGTCCCTTCTTTGTGTTCAATGAATTAGCTAGACTGGCTCACAGGACTCAGGGAAACGTTCACCCATACCAGTTTAGTATAAAAGGATATGATAAAGGACACAGATGAAGGCCCCAAAAGATGGGAGGCATAGGGCAATGCCTGTACGCGGAAAGGTACGTGGAGCTTCCATGCTGTCTCCAGACACGACGCCCTCCCAGTACCCCACCCCACCCCATCACCTACCTTGAAGCTCTCTGAACCCTGTCCTGTAGGGATTTTGATGGAGCCTTCGTCATGTGGGCACAATCCATCATTAATTCCACGTCTATCCCTTCTCCCTTCTCAAGAGAATGGGGGGCAGGACTGAAAATCCTAAGCTTCAGGTCACAGGCTGGTCTCTCTGGGGAGCTGTCATCCAGGAGTCCATCTGTAGTCACCTCATTAGAACAAAGGAAACTCCTATCACCCAGGAAATTATAAATTGTCCTGTACGAGGAAGAAGGACCAAAGACCAAATATTAGGAAAAAAGAGATGCTCCATGTGCTCTCATCACCCAGGAAATTCAGGGGGTTCGGGAGCTCTGTCAGGACCTGGGGGCAGAGACCAATATGTATTTTCTATTATCTCACAGCTTGGTGCCATTTACAACCCCAAACTGAAAAGTACTTCAGCCAAACGTTATAGATGTGGGGCTCCCTTCAAGACTGTAGCACATGCGTCCATCAGACTTAAGGCTCCCTTCTTAAGGCAGCTTTCAGAGAAAGGCAGGATATTTCCCGAGTTTCTGATCTCACAGCATCCTTTTAATGTGTGCCTCCGTTATTTGATCAAAAAGCAAATGATAACCCTGTTACACAAGTGAATGAATAATTGAATGGCTGAATGGATAAGCCCATGAATGAATTCATGAACGAATAAACAAAAGAAAACAGCGAAGGAAGTGGGAGAGATGATAATTAATCAGCTGAATTGTTCCAACTGTCAATTCTGTATTTTATAGTTTCCAGAAGAAAGATGCTGAGCATTGCTTAAGGTAGTCCAAGAGTTTCGTTGCAGTAAGAACACTTAGAGTCCAGTTCATTATCTTCCTTGTTCTGTGATGTCACTTGTCATTTTCACATGCTCTAAACTGAAGTCACCCAGACACAGGGAAAGAACTTAGATCTCTGACTCCCAGGCCAGAGCCTCCTTTCAGCTGGAAAGAGCCTCCTTTCAGCTGGAAAGAGCCTCCTCTCAGCTGGAAAGTTGTCAGAGAATTTTTGAATCCAGCAGGGCAGGAATTTCAAGAGTCACTCTGCAACTCTGTTCTTAAAGTGCTTATTTATTTTTGTTTCCTAAGGCAGGTGCCAATCTATGGGGGATAATGCACCTTTTAAAAAATTCTGCCTGACACTATATTTTCAGAGAACAGTCAATAAATACACATTTCTCTAAAACACAAATATATGACAGCAAAAAAAAAAAAAGTGATTATCTGTCAAGCCGGTTTGGCAGCAAGAAAGGTTTGCATTATGCCTAATGGTCAATAGCCTGGAGTCATTAAAAAATCTGAAGCCTTGACCTAAAAGTGTTGATCATCTTCAAGGAAAAACGATGGTTTAACCAAAGAACAGATGGCACAGAATAGAGAAATCTGATGTGACCGGGGCTACAAGTGTTTCTGAGATTGAGGGATGGAGTTGAGCAGGGGAAGTGATGGGCCATTTGACAGATTGGGAAGGAAAGCTAAAGTTATCAAGGTCATCTAGTCCACTGATTGCTCTGGGACTGATTGCATCTAGTCCTCTCCACTGCCCGCCAACTCCGGAAAGGCCACTGTGCGCTCAGAGCCCTAGATCTGGCCTGGGCGAACTCCACAGACCCTTTGCAGGGACTGACAGCTTGACAGACAGATGGCTCACATATTGATGGCACAGACATTCAGCCCTGCCGCCTCACTGTCCATCCCTCAGCACTTCCAGAAAGGATGAAAAATGTCTCTTAGCAGAAACAAAGGAAAGAAAAGAGAGCAGAAGAAGCCTTCCTTTAAAAAAAAAAATCACAGAATTTGCTTTGGTTTGAGCCCTGTCCTTCCTTCTTCCTCTCATCCTCCTTACTTTTCTTCTTCTTTTTTCTTTTTATGACTGAAGCTGCCGTATGGAAATTCCTAGGCTAGGGGTTGAACTGGAGTTGCCGCTGTGGCCTAGGCCACAGCCACAGCAACACCAGATCCAGGCTGCATCTGTAACCTGTGCCTCAGCTTGTGGCAATGCCACTGAGAGAGGCCGAGGATCAAACCCACATCCTCATGGACACTATGTCAGGGTCTTAACCCACTGAGCCACAATGGGAATTCCTCTTTCCTTCCTTTCAATGACAGCTAGATCTGGGCTCTCCTGTTAGTCTGATCTTGACCTTGGGCTGTTTTACATCTGCAGAGCAGTAGGGGCTGCTCGGCATCCAAGCAGTCGTCCAGTGGGTATCTACAACCATGGCCTCTTCCTGCCTTCTCCTAGCTGGCCCAGGCGTGCCCCAGAAGCATGACCTTCACCGTAAGCCATGGCCCATATTACTGAGCTGTGTTCTCTCAGCCTGGGGCTCTGAATTCTCTCTCTGAGCAGGGAGTCTTCAAGATCCCAAGAGGCCGTCTGTATCTGATTTGGTCGGTTATAACCAGTAGCTAAAGGACTGCCAACAGACAAGGCACTCAAAGATTTCTTGAGTGAATGAATGAAAGAATGAGAGACTGGAAATCCCTGTGACATTCAGCTAAAAACCACTCCAGGGACCTTGAACTCACCAACTCGCAATCTAACCAGAGCTGGATGGAATAGCACCCTTCTGAGCCCTAACTTTCTATGACAGTTGCCATTCTGATTTATTATAATTTGTTCTAACTTAGTAATGAGCTCTTCAGAGCAGAAGCTGTGCTTATTTCATCTTCATATCATTCATTCAGTGCATATTTATTGAATACTAAATGTTCTGAGCGTTTCAGAGAATAAAGAGATAAAAGAGGTCCATGATGTTTTCTCTAGAGTGGATTGGTTGGAGGTGGTGGCGGGAATGGATGTGGACCCAGACGGAAAAGTGTGGGGACCAGGTAGAAGTGGATGAGAAGCAGGGAATCATTCTACTCACTCACTGAGGGCTTGCTGGGTAATAGACACCTTATTAAATGTTTTACAAGCATCACCTCAATCCTGACAAGACCCCCACGAAATCAGTATCCTTATCATCTCCCCTCTGCAGATAAAGAAACCAGCTCAGGCTTAAAACGGTTAAGTAACTAGCAAAGCAGAAGAGCCAGACTGGGGGCAGGGAGACAAATTAGGAGTTTGGGATTAACATATACACCCTACAGTATAGAAAACAGATGAACAACAGGGCCTGTTGTACAGCGTGGGGAACTATATTCAACGAAAAAAAAAAAAAAAAGCCAGGAAGACTTTTCTGGCTCAAGAACCAATTTATTTCCTCTTTATTTCCCGCACTCTCTCTCTCTCTCTGTCACACACACACACACACACAAACACACACACACACACGTACATTTGAGGTTGAATTTATATTTTAGTGACATTAGCGTTTCTATAACTTGGAAACCAGTCTCGCATGTATAACTGTTTTATTGGAGGAACTGGATAAAGGGCAATCAAAAGAGTAAATTTATTCTTCCTTCCAGAGCCCCTACAAAGTCACTCTGGATTAGTCTTCTCTATCCCGGGGATAAAATTTCAGGAAAGTCTTAAAGCTGCCCAAATTCCTTTTAATCACAAAAGCAGTCTCAATTCAGGAACTGAGTCCAAAAACATCCCATGCACTGTAGTTAGCGGGGCGCCAAACAACCTCCACCCCCGGGATCCTGTTTAAACCCAAGCCTGAGCCCCCGAGGCTTGCAGCCCAGGGTGAGGCTGGGTGTGCCTGGCTTTCTCGCTCCACCCGCCCTGCTGTCTTCCCAGGCCCCCTGTCCTGTCAAGAATGAGAAGGAAGTAGAAGGAAACTACAGCATTTTTCACGGAAGGTACACTTGTAACCTGGAGATGGGCCCTCACCAGATAGCAGGTGTACATCCATTAGCTTTTCACTGTATATCGTTTGCTGTCTGTTGTGTTTTAAAAGCCTCCTGTGGGGACCTCTACACTGCCTCTCCCTCGAGAGAAGCAAAATCTTCGCTCCTGAGACCACCCAGGACTTCCCTTCCAGAAACCCAGCCATCCATCCAGCTCTCACTGCGGGGGTTCCACCCTTTCTAGCAAAATCCTCTTTAAACATCCCCAGATCAAAGCTCTTTCCCCCTGCCCGGGAATCCGCTAGCAGCCTCTGGAACGGTCCTTGCTTTGTATGTGGGAAGACATCTGTCCCAAGAACGTCTTGGTGCTGGCAGCAGGCACCGCTCCAGCCTCAGCCTTGGTCTTCCCAGGGCAGAAGTTCAATACCAGTCATTAGGTTTTCCAAGATCTAGAGGGGTCCTGACAGTTTCTCTGGGTGGCCACCTAGAAGCTTCCCTCATTCTGCCTTGAGGAAAGAGAAATTGCTAAGCCCTCCAAAAAAACTCCTTCCCGGGCCCTCCAGTCTGAACTGCTCCTGTGGGATGCATGAGGGAGGTCCCTGCCTATGAAGAAGATATTCCAGAAGCCTCCCAGAAGCTCCTGAGTAGCCGGGTGCCGGTCCATTCTGGAAACAGAGCTGCTGGGCCTTTGTGGTCTATTCTTCTACTTCTCTTTTGGGGCAGGAAGACTTGGAGTTTGGGCTCTATAGCTTTCATCTCTCTCTTTTTTTTTTCAGTGTCAGTATATATTTTATCAACAGATAATAACAGCAGTGACAAGAAGATCAAATATTCCCTCCACGTATCTGCAATTACCTTCAGTGTGATTTCGTCTTTGCCCCTCCCGCTCCCCTCAAACAGTGAGTCTTAGAACATTCTCTTGCCTTCAGAGACAGTAAAAAAAAAAAAAAGCAGCCGTTGGTCCCTGGTACTGAATTCGACTTCCGGGAAAGAATATAAACCTTCAGCCAGAGGACTTTAATTCTCTCTTACTCCTTTCTATCAGTGCTTGTGTCAGCTGGGTGCTGTTACATGAGACTTTATTACATCTTATCCAACTATTGGCAAGTTCCGAATCTTACAGAGAACTGTTTTGTAGTACAAAGATTAGAGCGCTTCATAGAATACTAAAAAGAGAAAGGGGAAAAAAAAAAACTGAAGCCATCAAGAAAAGTTTTTAAAACCCCTCTCTGCATATGCTTATTTGAAGAGCCTGTATTATGCACTTGGAATTTACTTTAATTATTAACATTGAAAGAACATGTTCCTTCTAAGCATAGAAACTTCAAAGGGTAAATAGTGATCGGGCTTCAGGTACCTTCTCCTTAAAGTGCTGTCATAATAGCAGGTGCAGCCACACAGCTCTTTGGAGGTTTGCTGGTGATAGTGCTTGTTTGTTTGGTTTGGTTTTACTCAGTGACAGCAGAGTGATTTCTAAGGCAAAAATAACCAATAAGGCTTCTACCCACTTGAAGCAAACCGAGGCACAAATTCTGACTTGGCCCAGGGTCATTCTGCCGATCTTGAGAATGCCCCGCTCTTGCCTGTAACCGAGGAGCTAGCTTCCAAGAGGAGAGTAAAAGCAGGCATCTACGTGTGGCGGCTTGCTAAATGATGAATATCGGAGACATGACAAGGATCTCAATGCCAGGAGGAGAGGGGTGGATGAGTAAGACTCAAAGAAGGAGGAGGCAGAGCTGGAGGTCTGTGCTGAATCCAGCCAGGTATGTACATGTGACCTTGAATGTCCTGTAAATGGCTTGGAGACCTCAAAGCCTTCTCCATCACTGGTGCCTTTTAAACCTGAACTAGAGGGCACCCCAGCTCCCTCCCTCAGAGACAAGAGAATAACATGCTAGCTATTTGCTATTTTCACCTCTTCCCATCTGCAGTATAGGTAGCCCCAGTGAGACTTTCTGGTGTGAAACAGTGGCTCAGAAGTCTGAGAATCAGTCTCAGGCAACGCTGACCTCTTGGAAAAGGTCGTCATCATTTTCTAAGTTATAGGGTAATTATGTTCCCATCTAGCTCACAACTCACCAGGTTTCTTTGCATCCCCTAAGCACCTGTTTTCACCTGGTATGCCCTTCACCTTGTTACCCTTAGCTGAAAAGTTTCTTTTCAATCTTATTCTTATGACCTTGTCTCTCCCAATTAGATTCTGTGTTGCAAGATTAAGCTACGTAGACACTAAAACATTTATGCTCATACATTCCTGCAGGTTGCCAAAAGACCTGCCACTAGAAATCCTGGAAGTCATTTGATTCAGTTGTGAGACACACACACACACGCGCGCACACACACGCACAAACACACAGAGAGTGCACACTCAACATTGGTGTTTTAGCACGATTGGCTTATTGCTGGGTGATTCTGAAGGTGACAGGAGAATGGAGAAGAAACACGAGGCATGGACAACACTGAACATTTGCTCACTGATTAATTCATTCAACAAAAATTTATTGAGTTTGTAAACTCGAAATGCTCGCTTGTACAGTCTTGTCCCTTATTGAACTTGATTCTATGCAGAGTTCAGCAGAAGCAATTATCTAATGAAATCGAGCCCCATCGACTGACAGTCTCAGCCAAGTAAATACTGTACCCTCTTTTTTTTTTTAATATTTTGCCTTTATTTTCGATAAAGGCAGGATCCTAGGCCCAGATCTCCTACTCAAATCACACAATCGGCCTAATTTCAGGCCTCTCATTCTTAACAAGGCCCATTTAATTGGTGTCATCATTTCTGCTATCATTGTCATCAATAAATATTTATAGAGCAATCACTGGGTAACTTATACCAAAACAAAAGCCTTAAGGATTTTACCATACAGTCCATGCTATCTAGAAACTTAAAGAGGTAAGTGTTAATCAGATTAACTGATTAATGGTAGAGAGTTGTTTAAAAGCTACAGAGCTGGACCAACCCTGAAAAAAAAAGGTTCTCATGTATAATCAGTTATTTTTGATTTCCGGAAAATGTACTCTCTTCCCTTCTAATAACAAGCAGGAAAATAACTATTTTCTGTTTCGCCCATAGGGATCTCTGCATACAAATAATTCAAACAAAACTAAACTTTCAAACTTCACGCTTTCCCAAGGGAATCATCTTTTATTAGAAATAGTCACTTCAAAGGTTTGAATAAATGTGTGTTTTTTTTTTAAACACTGCAAGCAATTTACATTTTTGTGTGTGCATTCACTAAATGATTCTGATCAGATTCAGGGAATTTATCCTGCCAGGAGTGCTAAGAAAGTGTGAAACTTCATAGCAAGGCGATATCAACCAATTAGTGACAGAAATTGGCTGGGTGTTCAACCCCCCAAATAAACTTTGGAGCCGATGAATTTCTGACCCAAACTCAAGAAATGATAGCAGGAGCTTGTATTTATGCGGAACCTCTTCTCCAGCAATATCAAGATCTTTTAAAGACATGCTGGTCTCTGACAAATGTCATTTTTAACAATAATAACCTGACATTTTCTTACCAAAGTTTACAAAACGCTTTCACACCGAATATTTTATTTCTGTCCTCTTTGAACAATTCCCATGAGTTTGATCTTGCTATTCTTCCTATTTTATGATCAGAAAACTGGAAATCAAACTCGTCAAGAACTGCAGAGCTAAAACGTGGAAGAAGAAGATCTAGAAGCCAGATTTTATTTGAATATGTTGGAATCTATCCTGAGCTGTTTGGGCCTAAAATTTTCAGATGGTTTTTCTATCAAACTGTATGGGGAGAGCAATAGTGATGGTAAAAGGAAACTAAATTATCCAGAATGACAGTATGTGCATTACAAATGTTCTAGATTAACAGTGACCTTTCTACATGCCTTGATGCTAAGCAGAACTACTTTAGTAAAAGACAAATCAAATTGCTAACTAGTCCTGTCTTCCTAATAACTAAAACCATGCAATGTGAATAAACTAGTGAAGCTCCAAGATTCAGTTAATATCCCGAGCTAATAATCATGGGTAGGCACTGGTACAGCTAGTCTAGTCATCGACAACTAGCATCCTTTCTCATGAATGAGCACCTGCAATTAGATATTAAGGGCTTTCTATGACCCTGACTCTAAGTTGAGCAGTTTCTGATACTGAAGCTCATGGAACCCTTGCAGAACCATTTTGTGATCAGCGTCAGCCTCATTTTTTGTTCTTTGATTTTTTTGGTACACTTTAAGGAAAACTGGCAAAATCTCTGAAGATGATGTTCTATAATTCACAGAGGCTGTAACTATAGGGACACACACTAGAAGCCAGCTATTTTTAGATGGAGGGGAGTGGCAGTAGGAATTTCATTTGAGGGGCAATTATAATCTATTGTAGAGACACTGTAGGAGAGCTCTTATTTTTTTTTTTAATCTGCTTATCTTCCAAGTAGGCTTTATTTGCCTTTGCCAAGACCTCTCTGTTAGCATCGCCTTGCATAATACACAGCAGAAGGCCAATGAGGCGTGGCAAGCTCAGTCCTAGGAATCTTTAGGAAATTATCAATTCCCCACAGGGACTGGAGTCATTGATTCCCTCCTGGGAACTGCCTTTAGAAAGAATGATCTCAGAGGAATTTAGAAGAAGCATTAGCTCTGTCAGTAAGCCCAGAGGGAAAAAGGAGAGACAAATTCGACTCTCAGTTCAGTTCAATTCAGCAAGTATTTATTGAGCCTAACACAGTCTTCAGGAAATAAAAGTAGAAGGAGGCAGCCCTTGTCCTCAAGGAGTTTGCCATCCGAGGGTGAGATGAAAGGATGCTGGCACTCAACCTGGCTGAGATAAAGGGATGCTGGCACTCAACCTGGACCAGGTCCTCAACCTCTTGGAATCTGATTCCTACAGAGCAGACCAGCATTTCCCCCCAAACAAGCCTTCTGTTGCCATTTGGTCCACAGGACCAGCTCCTTACACTCACCCACGCTGTCCTCTGGCGCTGTCACTGTAGTCCCAATGCGGACCACAGATTTCCAGCTGTTCCCAGCTGAAGTCTTTCCTATACTGTGTTCTCAATAGTTGGTCAGCTCCCCTTTGTTTGTTATGCACATTTGCCTAGCATGGCAAACACAGATCGCCATACATATAGCATGGGGGGTGGGGTGGGGGGGCAAACAGTTTCCTACTCTCCCTAAGACCTCACCAGCTTCCCTCTCTGTTTTGTTTTTCTTGGAAAGGGCAGAAGGTTTTACAACCGCTCCTTCCTATGCAGTCATTTTGACTCTGGTTTGTATTGTGCCTACACTTGAATCAAATTTCCTAATAAACACAGCTCAGAAAGAATGAGGTTCAGCAGAACAAAGAGGGTCTGTCATGCTGGAGCAGTGACTTGGAGAAGAGGCTTAAGGACCAATTAAGAAGGATGATTTTGAAGAGGGGAAAAAATGACAGCTTACTTTCTACCACTAAATGTAATTTGTGTGTGCAGTTCAAAAAATACTAGTTAGATTTTCTTTATTTTTCCTGAACTGGAAAAATACTAATTAGCTATATGTCAATTACACACACACACACACACACACACACACGCTTACATACAAAAGATACAAATTTTATTGGCCAGCCAAAAGTTGTCTTGCCTCAAAGTATAGGGAGATCCTTTATAAGAGGAGAACCCCATATATGTCTAAATATTTAAAAGCTTTAAACCAAATAATAAACTAAGTAAAAGCTGTTCTATCTTCCTAGCTTAATAAACATAATCCATAGTGACCTAAAAGATCAAATTTAAATTTAGAATCGTAGGACTCCTCTGAGTTCTGTACTGCATCCTGGCGGCAGAGAGAGAACTGGTACCTAACCCACCCCACGCCTCCCACCTCTAGTTGGAACCCACAGCACAAAGAGTCTCATATACAACAGTTTGGAGCCTCATATACATGTCCGTGAACCCCAGCCCGCACACCCACATAAAGTCCCTTCCTACTGCCAGCAGCCTCCTGGTTCCCCGACAGGTCTAACGAACGGTGTGTGCGTCAGTGATACAGTGGGTGACATCCTCAGGAGGCCAGACCAGAAGAGAGACCCTTTTGGATGCAGTGAGCAAGCTAAGAGCCTTTTGAGTGGAGAACTGGGGGATCCTGGGTAGGCAGACAATGATGTAGAAAAGGGATGAAGGCTCAGAGGGTGCACAGCCCCTTGGTCCCACAGACTCCTTGCCCCACGGGGAGAGGTAGGTCTCAACCTCCCCAGAAGTGGTCCATGGATCAGCATCACCCACGTCACCTGGGAGATTCAGATTGCATTTTCACAATATCCTCAGAAGAACTGAATGCACGGTGACATTTAAGAAGGGCTGCTCTAAAGTGTGAAGCCTGAAAGTGGATTGTTCTACGTGGGTCAAAGGTCAGCGCTGTCCCTAAGCAGCGTGTAACCCTATGTCCATCTCCTCCCACCCTAAATAGCCACACAGGGTACAGAATCAATGACCCGGGATTCTTTCCATTTTGCCTGGCCATCCTCTGATATTGGTTGGTGACTAATGGTAAATCAGATTTCATCCGAGTCATCCAGCCACACATGAGGCTACTCAGCCGGTTATTCCAAGGCCATTTTCCTGGCCCATGAAAGGATATAGAAGAGCCTCGGAGATTATTGCAAGAAGCACAACTTCAATACCAAAGAACGTGCCTTCCTTTGTGACCCCAATGCAAAGTAGGTCAAGAAACTCAAAGATAATCAAAGCACTTTAAATTGGAATCAGCTCCCAGATACCCCATAACGGTTTGCAAATGCAGCCTTATCTCTTCCCTGTTTAATTCCTTTCCGTAGGTGCAGGCAGAGAGAGGCCTCCTTTATTCCAAAATATCCTTGAGTCATAGCCCCTGGACTCCTGTTACTGAAGACATTACAGCATTGATGGGGCTATGATTTTGAGCTAAAGGGTGTCTATTATTGGAGGACCCTGCTGCTAGGCAACATTAAGAATGCTAGAGGGACTTTAGAAAGATATTGAGAGGCCCTAAGATATGAAACAATTCCCTTGACTGTCATGAGTCGGATCCACAGATTCCCTGAATGAGGAAAGGTAGAGAGAAGTGCAAACACCCCGTACGGAAATGAAGACACTGACTCAGAAGAGCCTGTGTTTTAGATAGTTTCCTTCCAATCCATTGAATACTTGAGGCTGAGGGTTTGGGAAGGATCAAAATGAATTGACCTCAGGTCTTAGAAAATTATTTTCTTCTGCCAGGGGTACCTCCTGTGATCCAGGCAAGCTGAGGGCTGTTTTTGACATCTCTGTGTTTTTATCTTTGATGAGAACTTTATTTATACATGCTCCCCAAAGTACAGGATTTGGCATCTGCATTTTTTCCCAATTCACAACCAAATAGAGACATCCGCAAGACTGAGCTTTTGTTTTGATATTTGGAGTGGGAAGGCATGTTCCAGAAAGTCCATCTTTAGAAATATGACTAATTATTTGATTAGCGTCATTACTAATAGGACAGGTTGACATAAATCAAAGTGGAAAATAAGGAATTATCGAGATAATTTTTATTCAGCCCAAATGAGCATGAGAATGTCTGCCTTAAAATCCCAACCTGCTATATCAGTAGTTCTCAAAGCATGGTCACCAGACCAGAAGTGATGGCATCATTAGTCAGAAATACAGTTTTCAGACCCTACCTCGTACAGGATCAAAATTTCTGGGGAGAGAACCCAGCCCAGCAAACTTGTGTTTTAACCAGATGGTTCCGACGCACAACAAATCTGAGAACCACTGCACTGGATCCCTGGCCTTCAAAGCTGGAAATAAATACCAATGCGGGGCCCTTCTTAGACCAATTGAGACACAATCCATGACACGGAGCCCAGACTTCTCAGCTGTTTTTAAAGCTCCCTAGGTGATTCTAATATGCAGCCAAAGACTGAGACATCCACCCGCACCCCCATACTGGATCATTTCAGTTTATAGACCTAAGGCATGTTCCAGAAAGTCCATCTCATGTGCTTCACAGAAAACTTTTATCCAAGAATCGGCAGCCCATTTACAAGCAGGGGCATGTGGTCCAAGACCTATAGCACCAAGACAGGGACACAAAGTCAAGTTGGGCTTTGGGCTTCCTTAGCTTAAAACTTGTATTCCAAGCTACTGAGCATCATGTGCACAGCTACAATTATTTCAACTGTGGTTAAAAATGAGAAAGGAATTAAATTATCTTGCGTTCTTTTTACATGTTTCTAGAGAGCATGGCACCTGTCACTCGGAATGAGAAGTGCTTCTCCCTCTCTCAGGATGTGGTGTAATGAGTTCTCTCTCTGAGTGCTGAATGCAGAAATGTATTTATGGCACAAAGGGAGATTTATGTATTTTCTAAAAATCCTGGCAGCCAATAATAGCCTTGACTGACTCTCTGGGGCTCCAAATGCAACTAGAGTGTATTTGGATATAAATCTGGAGGCATTGTAATCTTAGCCCTGTTTCCCTCCATTAAAGGCCAGATGGGGCAAAGGGGTTTGGAGGGGGAAAGTAATAAAATTATTTATAAAAGGCATAAAAATAAAATACTAAGCCAGAGAAGGCCATTTTGGTATAATCTGTGCAAAATTCTCAAAGATATCATGCATAAGTACCATCTTGGTGACTATGCTAATGAATTCTAGGATAACAAGGATTCTGTACAATCACAGCTTGGTACGTAACATTTTTTTTCCCCTTAATGTCATAGAAAGTTGTGAGGAAAATACATTCAGTAAAGGATTTGTCCCAGGGTGAGAAAGAGATTCCAAAATTGTTTAACATCTGCCATCTGATATTTCCTCTTGCCTGGATCATTTCATCATTCAAGAAAGTCTTAATAAGAGAATGAAAAGTTGGAGTTCCCTTCGTGGCTCAGTGGTTAACGAATTCGACTAGGAACCATGAGGTTGCAGGTTCGATCCCTGGCCTTGCTCAGTGGGTTAAGGATCCGGCGTTGCCGTGAGCTGTGGTGAAGGTTGTAGATGCATCTCGGATCCCGCGTTGCTGTGGCTGTGGCGAAGGCCGGCGGCTACAGCTCCTGTTAGACCCCTAGCCTGGGAACCTCCATATGCCATGGGTGCGGCTCTAGATAAAAGGCAAAAAGACAAAAAAAGAAAAAAAAAAAGAGAGAATGAAAAGTTGGGAATGGAACCGACACACTTCATAGCCCAGTCCGTAATAGACAGGGTGACCCCGGGTCTCAAGAAGACAGGGCAGAGGCAAGGGGTAACCAGGTTTAGAATCACTCGGCTCAGAGATGTGACATGCATTCTGACCGTTAAGTATTGTAAGTACTCAACAAGAACTTAAAAGAGCTGACGCAAGGCAGTCTATGAATTTGTGCTAAGTAAGGACCACCGTCACCTTAGGAATTCAGAGGAAGGTGGCTTGAGCTGCATCCACAATGGTGCCAGAAACTCCAGTTTCTATTAGCCCTGTTCCTACTCTGAGCCTGAGCATTCTTGGAAATAAGGAAAATCTTACGAAAAAGAATGTTTATATGTATATGACGGAGTCACTTTGCTGTATAGCAGAAATTGACACAATGTTGTGAATCGACTCCACTTAAATAAAAAATAAATTTAAAAAATATTTAGCTCAAAAAAAAATAAAAAGCCCTAAGCATTCTTCTGCTCTGTTGAATCTGGACAAATTGTATCCATCGCCCATCAGCTGGAACCAGCTATAGACCCAGGGCCACACCTAGGAGGACACCAGCATAAAGTGAAATCATGGTAACAGAAACCCAAGGGCCATTGTACGTGCTCTGACAGAGGGTGGCAGGTCAGCACTGCCGTAAATTCCTGTCCTCTTGGACAGGAGAATTCATTTGGGCCACAGCCATTTGGGAACTCATTTAAAAAAAAGAAAAAAGAAAAAAAAAGTATCTGTCCTACGGAGCAGAACCAAGAGGATCACAAAATGCCCTAAAGACATTTTTTCCTAACTAAATTACATGCATTTATTTTTCACCATGGGGGTCAGAATCGAAAAGCTAACAGGCACCAGAGGGACAGCGCATGCTAATTCCACTCATGGTAAAGGTCCTTTAAAATGCCACTCACGCCTGAAGCACTGATGGGTTTGCGAGTTGTCCGGCGTGCTCCCACTGGAGCCCATTAGACCACCTTTAGATAGACGGGCTCTGCACAGCCACACGGTCATCTACACCATCCCAAAGTTTTCAAAAGTTACTAAGTAATTACACAGATTTCCTAGCCCTAACAACAAGGCTAATGGCAGCTCATTTGCCACCAAGCACAGTAGATTGCTTGGCACGAAGAGAGTGAGACTGATTAGCATCGGATGCAAAGTTTCCATAGAACTCACATTTGACTGCAATTCACAGAAAATTACGGGGACGGGCTGTGTTTTGCAGTGCACACACTCCTGACCCGTGTGGACCCAGGCCACCCTCAACCCCCCGGATGTTCAGAAATGCTCCCCTAATCAGCTTAAGGGATATCCAGATGCCAGAACACCAAGTTTGGGTACACAGAAGGAAGCATAGACGTTTGTAGCCGAAAGCAAGCCTAGTTTGCCCATCTCTCACGCACAGCTAAGGAAACTGAGATTTTCAGATTTATGCATCAACACATACACATGCATGTATCTGCACACACATTTGCATACACACACATGGTTATGCGCGGGCCCGCACACACTTGCTTACACAGGCATGTGTGCGTGTGTGGGCACAAAAAAAGTGACTGACTGTCTCTTTGCCCAGAACTGTCCCAGTTTCTGCACTGAAAGCCCCCTGCCCTGGGAAACCTCTCAGACCTGGGCAAACTAGGCACCGGGTCATCCCCAAACACTCACCACCCTAACGAACACTAATCCAGAAAAGCTTGAAAGGCTAAGTACGATTAAAGACCCTTCCAAAGAAGTGTGTCACTCCAACAAAACTCTTTTTACAGGAAACCGAACCAGTGCCCCGGGTCAGGTTACTCCTGAACCGAAAGCATAAAGCAGAGACACTCTCTGGGTTGCTACCTGTGGTTCTACAAATCAGAGTGGTAATTAATGATCTACTGCACAGTCCCTCATCTAACAGCTGTCACTTGCTGGGTGAGCTTCATGTGGTCAAGGGGTCATCACAGGCGTGTTTACTATTTGGTGCCCAATGCCTGAAACAGTGCCCAACCCGTGAAAGGCACTCTGTAAATATTTGTTGAATGCAGTGAACAAATTATGAAGAAAAAGCTGTGGGTGCTGGGTTATGGCGTTGGGACCATTTCATCTGAGCCACCTAAGGAAGTGCTTGTCTCTACAGAGAGGAAATCCAGAGAATAAGTAGGCTCATTTCACAGGTAAAAGCCACCACGCCCCATTCTGCTTGCCTGGTCTCCATCTTTGATAATGCTATTCTGTCTGATAGTAATATAATAGCCATTGTAAGAAAGTCAAGTCCTTTCCAGGGGTCAAGAAGTATAAGGCTGAGGTTTCATCCTATCTCAGGACAGAGTTACCGTTCTCATAGCAAAGGACAGTTGGAGAAATCTTGTCTCTTTCCACATGGCATCAATAAATGGAAGGGACTGGCTGGACTCATTGCAAAGAGGTTAAGTCTTTCATCACTTAGTTATAAAATGTGTGGGGTGCAAGCCAGACCTGCGTCTGACCAAGGGGACTGAACTCTTCTCCAGCAGGACACTTGTCATGACCAGCCCTGCCAAAGCTTGGAAGGGTACCCAGCCTTGGGGCGGGGGGCGTAAGAAATGTCTATTGAGGAGTTCCCATTTTGGCACAGCAGAAATGAATCCAACTAGTATCCATGAGGACACAGGTTCAATCCCTGGCCTTGATCAGTGGGTTAAGGATCCGGCGTTGCCATGAGCTGTGGTGTAGGTTGCAGAAAAGGCTCTGATCCTGCATTGCTAGGTTTAGGGCAGCAGCTACAGCTCCAGTTGGACCCCTGGGCTGGGAACTTCCATATGCTGCATACTCAGCCCTAAAAAGCCAAAAGAGAGAGAGAGAGAGAGAGAGAGAGAGAGAGACAGAGAGAGACAGAGAGAGAGAGACAGAGAGAGAGACGGCACAATGTCTACTGATGGAGAGTGGATGCAGGGTAAGAAAGGATGACGGTTGAAGGAAGAAAATACATGATGACAGAGACGATGTCCTGTTTACTTTGTGTCTCTAATTCTGGCACAGGGCATACATCATGAAAATTGTCAAGGATACAGAGGGAGCATACTCGGGATTTCCATGCCAAACTCGACCACAGCTTCTGGCCATCTCAGGGGAAGGGCCCAAAGTGACGAGTGTTGAGCTTCACCTCAGTGAAGGAAAATGACCTGGCCCCATCCGTTCAGCAATTCAGCTAAGGTCTCTGGGCATGATACAGGTTTCACATTTGACTCAGCTGGTCCCCTCCACCCCATCTACAAGAAACCTCCCCATCCAGTGGCAGCCTGTCCACTCTGCTTCTCTCCTCATCTGTTTAATTTCCTCCCTCAAGGCCAGGGCAGCTCAGTTGTGGACTATGTAATTCAATAGATTCGCAGATATGTCTTGAGTCAATTTTAATTCTATTTAAAGGACAGTCAATAGAGTCATCTCTGGGCTTTCTGAGGTGAATTTCATATTCCATACACTGGAAACGTGGACAGGGAAAAATGTACTTCTCTTTAAAAAGAGACGGCTTAG